>NW_019379532.1:337204-491682 GCF_000648655.2 Copidosoma floridanum | reverse complement strand
TAAAAATAAATTGATTGTACTTATTTAAGCAAACCTTCCCCTCCACGTAAGATTGCGAGTTCCTTTTATAGTTTAAGATAAAAACTAGAAAAATAGCTGTTAAGATTCCAAATCGTTTATATAAACTAAGAATATTGTTTGTACCCCAAAAAGGGGCAGGAATAAATAAAAAAAAGATATTAGATTAGAGAAATATTGAATAAGTTAAAAAAGATATTAAATTATTAAATTGATTAAATTAAGGGAATATTCAGGAGAATTCAATAAAGTAATAATCAATAAACAATTGCTGTATATGGTGCAGGAATTAATTGATTATTCAACAGATAAATTTTGAAACTTAATAATTATTTTAAATATTGTATATAATCGGCAATCTGAGCAATTTCGCTCTTTTACACAGGGCAACGAACCCGCCCTCCGACATATAAACACTAACATTGTTTGTGTGTTGGTTCCTAATCTTAGAGTTTCCTCGGTACAAATAATATTCTTAGCCGATTGTTACTACCACTAATTAACCAGGGTTATACTCAAAGAAAGAGAAGTCGTAAAAGGAAGTCTGAAAGTTCTGTAAGTGGTCATTCCCTTTGGGAGCAGAATAAAAGTAATATCTGTCCAAGCCATTGTGAGAATTTTTTTTCAGTTGATATGAAATAATCAATTAATATTCTGTATAGAAAAATTTTTCCAGATCCACCAGGACCATCGATAAAATAAATTTTTTTTGCAAGTTTTATTAATCCTCGAAAAATTCGACGTTGATCATGACTGAGTTGTGGAAACATTTCATAGAATTAACGTTTACAAAATATCCTTTCATCATTGTCAGTATTGACATTTTTTTTTATCGTTTCTGTTGGTTCTGGTAAACTGAAATCTTTACAAGACATATTTTCGGAATTCAAAATTTCGATTGATTGTAAAAGAGCTTTGGTTTGATTATCTTTACAATCTTCAATGAAAATTTTTTTGTATTTGTTCCAAGTAATATTGCCAAAAAATTTTTCAGACATAATAAGCCATGCGAAAAATTTTCGTACTTGAAAAGGCAGCATAACGTTACATGCTTCTTCAAAAATTATATCGTTTTTAAAATCGTCTTCTACTTATCTTATAGAAATAGCTGTTATTAGTCAGGGAAAATCAAAAGTGATTGTTAAAAGTTTATGTTATTAATTATGATCATTATACATTTTCTCCATGCATAAATTTTAAGTAACAATTAATATAATTCGGGTTTTTTTCCATACTTCGTAAATCTAATTTGCAATTACGGGGGTTGGTGCGCAGAGCGCGCACGTGGAAGATATAGTTATAAGAGCTTAGAAATATCTATTGACACATACAGGATAAACAGCTCATCTAAAAAAGAAAGCCACTAGAAGAAACAATAAAGCTTACCAACAAAAAGTTTAGGGCACATCTCTCTGTCTATATAAACTTTATCACTTTTATTTGAAATTAGCAGCTTGTTCATATTTCCTTAAAAGCAGACCAGTAATCATTCCCCAGCGTAAAAAATGTATTCCCAAGTATTTTCGAAAAATGCATAGTCTTCCGAATTCCGTAAAATATACTTCAACGTATTATTTTCATACTAACAATAAATTTTATCATTTTCTAAGGTTTTAAAAAATATTAATACAAACATTTTAGCTTCGATATTGTATTTAAATAATTTTGTAATTCGTAATCTTGTACCATTGCAAAGTCCTTCAGATATGTTTCAGTTTTGTATCAACATAACAATAGCGTTAATTTTTAAATTTAATTCATGTGGAAGTCATAAAGTACTAACTTAAAACTGTTTGAAAAATGTTACTATAATAACGTAACTCTACTTGTTTATCGATCTTTTTTCCTTCAAAAGTATTTATCATCCAACTTAAACTAACTACAGTTATTGAAAAAATTGAAGAGTTTCTTAATTATTTAATTTATAGTAAACCTTCAATGAAAAAAAAAAAAAAAAAATTCATAGTGTTGTCAAGTCGATTTTTTTTGGATTGTGTTTATATTTTTGACCAACGCTGCGGGCACCAACTCTCATGCAACAAAGCATTGAGAGTTCCTGAATACTGCAAGGGTCATTTATCAATTATTTAATATTTAATTTAAAAGTGTAGTCATTAAGTCATTCAAATATCATGATTGTCCTTGTGTAGTGGCTTACATACTTCTTAATTTTTATTTAGATCTGTTCAGTAAACTTTGAGATATTTGTAAAAATCGACACAACCTCAACGTTTTCTATTGAAATAAATATTGAATTTTTATGTTTGAATAGGCTACCAAAGTAAATAAAAATTTACTGGTATTTTTTGTATATTTTATCATTTCTGGAAGAGCAATCGCATAAAAGTAATTTGATTATATAAGCTGATCTCAATGTTATTGAGACTCTAGTTGCTATATTTCAAATTTCAATCTTCAGAATAAAATCATTTATGAGGTCATTACAAAATATCAAAGTAACTTTCTCTGAAACAGTTTTTTAAATTAATTAATTCTTTTCACTCCTTTTAAGAATTGAATATTTTACTCACGTCCATACGCTATAAAATATATATATTTCACGTCACATAACATTCTGTTGTTATAAGATATACTTTTTATTTAGCTACATTTACTCGTTTAATGAGCAATATGACCTTTTTTAAGTAAAAATTACGTATAAATTCCTCCTTGGTTCGGCAGTCGTTGGCTGGTACCTAGGTCATACGCACACTTGCACACGCAACCTCAACTACACCTTGCACTTAATTTAATTATTCTATCACTCAATCACTCCACACACATTCACTCCCACACGTTTGGATCGTCCTCAACGATCTGTTTCAGTGAACCACCTAGCGTACAGTACACCTACCTTCTCACTATCCTCACGGCCACCTGGTACTACCTGGAGTTCGTCCCAATCGTCGCGGTAATCTAGCTGCATGGTCGACTGTCAACAGGTCGCTTGGCGGTTGCTCTCCTCTCGTCTCTCCCACGGCTCTTTCTCCAAAGTCCGACCTTTTGGTTCTTGTCTCTCTCTCTTTTTCTCGCTCTCTCTTGGTTCCTGATTTTAGTCCGCTAATAATTTCCTTCTGTAATCCTTGCTTATGTTCTTCTCACCTTTTACCTGTAACTTTCCCTGTCACTCACGACTCTGATCTCTACGCTCTACTCTCGCTAATGCCTCGTACCATCCTGACTGCGCTAGGCAGTAAGTCTGCATAGGTGCGCGCGCCCCTCCCTTAGTATTCGAAAAACCTCGAACACTCATTAAAACCGGTAAATCGTTGGAGATTTCAAAAACTCAGTCTTCGATGCAGCAATCTAGTCCTCGATTTTTCTCCAACGCGTCACGAGCTTATCCAACTCCTCTTCTCTCTCTTACACACATACTCACTTAAGCACACTTTACTCACACTCAACTTTTCTCTCGGCCTTCGCTCCTTATTTTTCCCCTTGGCTCATAGTCCGTAGCACGGAAAACACATGATAAATAATGTGTCGTAGGGCTATGTATGTGTGTATATCTTCCTATATAATATAGTCGTAAAAGTTGGAGCGAGGTTTTGCTCCCCCCGCTCCCCCTACCGCCCCCCTCAGCTTCCCCCAAGTAAGATAGTTATTCTTTTATTTTCTTGCATTTTTCGAGTAATCCTACTTTTTTGCTAGCTCCCCCCCGCTCCCCTCCCAACTTCCCCAAGCTTCCGCATATATAATGTAAATATGTATTCGTAAAGCCTAATATATTAACTGTTACAAGTGGTCTCACTTTCACATATAACTTTATTTGACCATGACAAAAAATTTTGTTACAATTATCTTACTAACGATGTTTATTTTGATTAAATACTCTAAAATGTCTTTTTAGGTGCTCTGCTTTTACATAACCTTTTCCACAATTTTAAAAAATACTTTTTTTAACGTTTTTTTCATGACTTCTAAGATGTCTCTGTAAGTGATAATTTCTTTTGAAACTTTTCTCGCATTTAATAAACTTAAAAACTTTTTCAATGTTTTGGCACTCCTTTGTGTGATGCTAATAGTTTTTCTTATCTAATATTATATTGCTACACTGATCACATACAAAAAATTTTTTTTTGTGAATTTTTTCGAGCGATGATAGATACTCTTGATTTAAAAATTTTAAGTTACATTTGTCACACTGATAGAATTTTGCATCTATAATAGTGTATCTGAATACAAATTACAAAAAACGGATTGTTTATGATAACATAAATCTGGGTACGAGACGGTACTGAAATTTGCTTTTTTAATGAAAGATAAAATTTGCAATAAAGTATAAAAATAGTAATGTACTATAGAATAGTTTTTTTGTTACTCAAAAATTTCATTCCAAACAATATTTTCAATTTCAAATTTATTTTCTGATTCAACTTGGATAAAAATTTTTTTTAGGTTTCTACATCTAGACAATGCAACATATAATTACCCATGAGAAACTAATAGTTTTCTAAGGTATACTCCTAAGGCATCAAAACTTTGACCTTGAGATTTATTGATAGTCATAGAACAAGCTAAGGTTAATGAAAATTGTTTCCTGCACAATATAAATGGTAGCAAAAAAGAATTGTTTGTTTGTAGTGTTATACTTGGAATAAAGACTTTATTTCCTTTTTTTTCACCTGTGATTATTTTAGCTTCGATATTGTATTTAAATAATTTTGTAATTCGTAATCTTGTACCATTGCAAAGTCCTTCAGATATGTTTCAGTTTTGTATCAACATAACAATAGCGTTAATTTTTAAATTTAATTCATGTGGAGAAAGACCTTCTTTAATACTATGTAAATATTCTGTAGGGAAATTAATATAAATATTATCTTCTGCTTCATCTACTCCTTTGTGAGTTGCTTTATCAATACTATAGTACGTTACTTTTGTTCCTACCATATTATTTAAAAATTTTTTGTAAAAAAAATGAGTGTATTCATTAGAAGATGTTAATATAGCTTTACTTATAAAGAAAGAATCATCATCATTATTAAAAATTTTAAAACATACATCATTTGTTTTCCATGTCTGAGAAATTATAGAAGTTTTAATTTTGCCTTCTCCTATATCTAGTAGCAATGAAGAAAATTTTTTATCAATGGAACGTTTATTAATTTTTAAGTAAAAAATATGTAGTAAAGGCCAAAAATTGGAAAATTTTATGGTTTTTTGAACTAAAGTAATTTTGCTTCCTTTTTTTACTACTGGGAGAATTTGACGAAAGTCTCCACCTAAAATTATTATTTCATTTCCAAAAGGCTTATTACTACTAGATAAATCTTTTAAAGTCCTACCAATAATTTCTAACGCTTTTTTCGGTATCATTGAAGCTTTATCCCAAATAATTACTTTTACATTACTTAATTTTTTTTTATCTGGCTTAAACTAGAAGAATGCACTTTCTATAGTGCTTAAGTCTAAAGTGCAACGGGTCACTTCTATCATCTAGAATGTATAATATGCGTTTTACATTTATATTTATATTCTTTNTAGACCAGCTTATTATTGTTGGTAAAGCTGTCACTTTCTGACAAATCATTGGATTGACTGAAATATATTTGACTGTATGAAAATTCCCACCATAGTTCCAACCTTACCTAGTACTTTTTTTTAGTTCCTCTTAGATTTACATCTACGCGACTAGAAAAAACCCGGGATTACACACGCAGAAAAGAATTGCAGAAATTTTCACCGTGAAAACAACGGTAATTCTGTGATATTTTGTCATTACGTAAATTCTTACCGCAGCGGTACATGAGTTTTTACTGTAGATTACGGTAATTTTTATGCGAACTCCAAAATTAATCCAAAATTCACTATGATTTTTACTGTACAGCAACGGTAAAATTTCCCCTGAAAAAGCATATAGCTGTAGCCTGCAGGGTCACGTATGCTGGAGGGAAGGGTCGACCAGATTTTGGCTGAAAGAACGAGATAGACGTAACATCTGTATTCCAGAAATCAGTAAACGTATAGATAAAAGTAAGGGTATCTTTGATAATTAGCTTCAAGTGAAGGAGGACTGCATCATGTTTCCAATAATACTTACGTTGAGTATCAATTGTATTAATGCAAATACCTGGTCAGATTTAACATTTGCAAGTTAGTCCACGCTGCAGCAGACAACTGGTTGGGTGCGTGGCCTTCCCCTTCGACCCACGTGACCCTGCAGCCTATAGTTATATATACTCTTTCAGAGGAAGATTTATCGTTACCGTACAGTAAAAATTATAGTGAATTTATGATAAATTTTACAGTTAGCATAAACATTACTGTATACCACGGTGAAAATTCATGTACCACTAAATGTCATGACAAAATATCACAGGATTACCGTTGCTTTTACGGTAAATATTCCTGTAATTCTTTTTTCTGTGGGAACTGAATAAATATTCCAAGACAAAAACAACCCCGATATGGTAAGTGTCTAGGATTCTTTTACCGTTGAAAATGGTTAGTTTCCCACCCTTGGAAGTTAAAAGCATAGATTATCAAATGATAATTTGAAAAGAACAGAGTAAGAGATTAAGCTTAATTATGAAGTGTCACGGACGTGGCTTGGTAAAGTTAAGCCAGTGCCCGTGTGTTGGCATACTGGCGTAAAACTGACGATACAATAGTGCATCTAAGAGTGCAATTAATACAGCCACTCTCTGTGGCAGTCATGGCTTAGCAGTTAGCGTAAAGTCTCGCGAATCCTTAGTTGATCAGTTCAAGCGCCAGCTCCGCTTCTTTTTGGCAGAGCTACTCACTATTATATTTTGGACTCTTTAATCCATTTATTGGGGGTTAGAGTGGTATAGTCAACCTCAAAAGTTAGTTTGGATTGAAAATAAGTGAATTTTAACATTATTCTTGATGAATCGTACGAGCTATTTGATATCGTACAGTAGAAGATTACTAATAAGTGGGAAAATAAAAAATTATTCAAAGTTGAATGTATGCGTAATGTTTTATTTCTTGCCTGCTGTATACAGATATACCAATAGCATTTTGTTCAAACTCTTAGTTAAAGTATTTTTGAAGCCATGACGACAGGCTTCTTGGAATTTGGATATGTTATTCTAATTATTATTGACAATAACATACTAGTTTTTTTAAATATTTGTAATGGTACATTGCGTACGAGTTTGCAAAGGCTTCGATGTACAAACCGAGAGGTTTACGGCATGAGCTGAAGGCGTGAGCCGTAACGAGGTTCGTAAAGAAGCCTTTTCGAACGAGCTTCGTATACTATTTTTCCGCCTGAGAACCCAAAATCAAGCGGTGAAGGTGCTATTTTAAGGTTAGAAGGCGGAAAAAATATTTCCCCAGTTATTGGTGAAAATGTAAGTTTCCCAACGACGTTTGCATAACAGCCCGTGTATAAGATCCTAAGTTTGCTTTTTTTTTTCTCAAAAACTGTGACGCTGTGATTCTTAAAATTTTAATATGTTGTTAACGTAATGAAATTATTATAATTTCAGCAAACACATAATTTTTTTGAGAATGTCGTAAAAAATTTGTTTTTTGCTCTAACCCCCTTAATAAATCGGAATTACCTGCTTCCTATCTGCACGAGAATTCCCAAAACTTGTTCCGTAACAAAAGCTATTCATATGAAGTAATTTTAAATTTTCATTAAAATATATGTTATCGGACATAATTATCTAGTAATGACGTGTTTTTACTGTCAAATGTTAGTATTCATAAGTCTCACGTTTCAACAATAATTATCGAGGTTTCCAATAAAAGTAGAAAAAGATATCCTTAAAAAACATCAAATTCTTCTAAGTCTTTTTATATGGGGCGAAGATAACGATGATGTTGAAAACGAGGTATTTAAAAAATAATAGTGTATCTAGGTAATAACGTAACGAGGGAGAGAAAATAATTCAGCAAAAGGAGTGGTCAGTAAGCTTGGGCAAAAAGAAGAGGTAGAAGAAGCAACAAGAGAGAGAGAGAGAGAGAGAGAGAGTGAAAGAGAGGGAGAGAGAGAGAGAGAGGAAGGAAGAGAGACAGAGAGAGAGAGAGAGGAAGGAAGAGAGACAGAGAGAGAGAGAGAGAAAAAGTGTAGAATTTGAGAGTATATGGAGGCAAACATATAACGTGGACGCGATTTGAAGGTTATAAAAGTAATAGTGTTTATTAATGGTTAGTGCCCCCTTTTACTTTTTATATTTCCTTCCAGGAGTATTTGGCGTTTCCGTGCCAGATACCTGTGACAGACCTTCCAGAGGAGAGGTACCCAGTTGGCATGGAAAGGGTAAGCGAAGTAAGAAAAGAGATTTTGTGAGAGGATACGGAATGGCTGTTTATCGGCTGAAAAATCCTTGTCACAAATGGCATCTCTTACGTAGGGAAGTGAGTTACAGAATTAGAAACGACTTCCAGGGCCTAGAAGTTTCTCAGCGTGTGAGTTAAAGTTCAAATAAATTGAAAGTTCTGACTGGATTAGGGAAATAAATAAGTAAACTGGAAAAAATGTCGTAAGGGGTAATTAATTTTTTTTTTATATTCTACCATAATAATTTTTTATTTAAATGTATATATATATATATACACTCATTATATCATATATATATACTTATACCTGTAAGAATTTCTTGGAATACTTAAATTTGTTGTGTTTTGGGAAAGACCGTCAGTGAGAATTGCGGGTAATAGATGATACACAAACAGTGTATTTTCGTTAGGCAGGGTTGTTTAGCATTTTGGTGTTTTTTCAGCAGCATCTTAGAGTGGGTAACAAAATGGTGTTGCATGAAGAAATTATAAAGACGCTTGTTAACACCCGGGGGATATACGCATTTAAACGTAATATCACCACAAGACTGTTAGAGGTGATCGCGAGGGAACTTATTTCGAGGAGATTTAGTGCCAATAGAGATGAGGCCATGGTAAAGGACAGGCTTTTGCGGGTACTAATATTGGAGGTAGACCAAGACGATAGGTTTATACTCCAATACGAGGAAGAAGTGCCAGTGGACGAGGATGAGAGATAATTGGGGGACAGTACTCCGAGGACGATGCATGTAAGCACCGCGGACGAGCTAATAGCCAGGGAGTTATCATGCAGAGATCAGTCGGAATCAGAGAGAGTAAGAAGTCCGGTGTCTCTGTCTGAGCCAGAGTGTCCCTGTCTGTGGTAACGACGATGTATACGACGCCTATCACAACGTCAGTATTAGGGGGAAGAGCAGGTTGAAATTTGGAAAGGAGTGGATGCGAACGATCACGATTGATCCTGACCTGCAAAGGTTTCTGGTGGCAGGTCTCCAAAGAGAACAAACTTTCAGTTCGACCACCTACACCCTTGGTGGATACTTCCACGCTTCGCAAGGGTTTATCCCAGAAGATGCAGGAGTCTCATGCGAAAGGGCCTTCTAGGACAACACCAGAGAAGATGGCACTTTTGAGGGCTTCATAAGAACACCAGAGAGTAAATCAGGCAGAGGCAGGGCATAATGAAGGTCCGATAGGGGACGATGAGAAGATTGGAGAAACAAATCCAGTAACTTTAACAGATGATCAGGCGCCCCTTATGAAGAATAGGAGAACCCTGAAAACTGAAATACTCAACGGTCAATTTTGAAGAAATCCGTGCGGGACTTCTCTTTACCTAGCAAAACTTATCGGAGTGGATATTTTACCCCTGGACAGGAAGTAAACGCGGTTGATTTGAATTTAGAGAAGGATGGTAACGTTAGCAATGGGAGGGCCAGCAAACAGAGCCAATTAGCAGAGGAAGAGTATAGGGTAGAGAGCGCGAGGATAAGAAGAGACTGAGAGGAGAAATACAGAGCAGAAGATTAAAGGACAGGTTCTTTAGGTAATCAAGAATACATCATGACGAATGTGAGTGTGGGTGAGAGACCGACCAGCGAAGAGACGGGTACTGAGGGAACTCAGTTCAGAGGATTTCCACTCATCCAAAGGAGGCTGGCGTATAGGAAACCAAAAAGGGGAGCCAGTGACCTAAGAGCGGTAAGGAATCTGGTCGGAGACATAGATCAGGCTGGCTCAGGAGAGGATTGGCATAGCTTGAGGAAGCCACTTCCTCTATCTCAGGATAGGATGGTACAGCCGAATAACTACCAGGAGTCGAGCCTGGAGAACCGGCGAAGCATTTAGAAATGGCCTCCGGCGGTAACTTTCCCCTTGGGAGGAATGGACACCCAGATCATCGAGGGACAAGATAATGGCCGGAACTACAGCCCTACTAGAGGAGACGAGTAAGATCCCCCGATGAGAGGCATGATAATTGGTATGAATCCAGAGGAAATAAGGAGCGTACTGAAAATCAGGGACAGCGCAGGCCAAGCTTCAGGGCCGGGGAGATTTCAAGCGAGCGAAGTAGTCCCATGGAAGGCCATAAGACAAACGGTCCCCGGTCTCAGGCCGTTAAACTTCTGAGAGGTTGGGGGATAAAGTTTCCAGGTAAAGATAGAGGTAAGAATACTGAAGAGTTTTTGGAGCAATTAGAGGACTGTTGAGGAAGCGCGGAATTCAGCGACCGAAAACTTCTGAGCGCATTGCCTTGCGCGTTATCAAAGGGAGCGAGCTGCTGGCTCCTTACGATCAAAGGAGAGTTAAGAGATTGGGGAGAGTTCAAGGTGTCTTTCGGAAGACAATATATCGGAGAATATGATGAGGAGGATCTCTGGGATGACTTGCACTGGCGCAAGCAAGCCAAGACCAAAAAAATCAAGGTGTCAAAATTTAAATACATCGTTCCAAGATTCCCAGTGCCGCTCTCTGTGAGATTGGTGGAGTAACTAGCTCGACGGAACTTGCTGCCCAAGTATCGTCGTGCTATGTTCAATAAACTGGTCTTGAGTCTAGATAATTAAAAACTCACAGTTTGTGGTGGGAGAGGCAGAAAGATTTGGACAGCTGCCACGAGTTCTCCTCTGTAACCTCCGCGTTCCGTCCAAGGTTAGAGTAAGAGGAAAATAGAACTGAGACGAGGCCGAGGGAAGAAGTTGAGAGAAATTTCGGAGATCAGGTAACCAAATGGGAAAGTGAAGGGCAGAGAGCTGATAGTGAGAAAGTGTGGATCCTTGTAGCGGATGGCCAATCGGGTTTGGTCCCTAAGGATACTCTTCGACTGTCACAGGGTAAAAATAAGAATAATCTGTCAGATGTACCGTCAGAGGATAAGCAAGAGCATGCAGCTACTATTACTCAAGATGTGACCAAATTCTCTCGGAAAAGCATTGACAGGCTGAGGGAGAAGGGAGTGAATCTAGCGTTGAAGTTAAATGAAGTTGCAGAGAAAGAGAAACTGACTGGGAAATACGTAAAGATGAGTGAGAGGCTAGAGGCGTGATCTTCGTGTAGAGATAGTGATATTGGGGAAAAGAAAGAAAGGATAGTTACGTGGAAGGATCATAATTCTATATGGCAGTCGCACGAAAGAGAGTGGGATCGCAAGGTGAACGAGAAGAGTGAATCAGTTTGGTATACCCGGTCCCGACCACGACTTTGATGTTCAAGTGGATAACGTTGGAAGAGAATGAGACTGGAAAACGAAGAGGATTCGTTATAATGAGGAAGTCTTTGAGCCAAGCTCCGAAAACGTGAGGACGATGACTGATTAAGAAATCAAGTGACAAAAAAGGGGAGAGTGGATCATCACGTCCCGGAATGAAGGTGAACCTCAACAGGTGGATTGAGAGGACCTCCAGGAGTTTTTTAATAATGCGTTTGGGAAAGAAATGGACCAAAACTTTCGGAAAGTGGACCCAGTCACAGTTCTCCCGGAGAAGGAGAATGGAGTGTCGGGCGACGACCAGCCTTTAACCCTAAGCGATAACAACGATAGATTCGAGGAAAACCTGGACAGAGGGGATCAAGACCAAGGGATCAAGATAAGATAACTGGCACTAACAGCAAGAATCGACCTTATTGATTGGTAGTATGGGGGGGGGGCGTTAAGAATACAGTGCCTTCAATCAAGATATTATCTTGGGATGAGATTTTCAAGATATGTTCGATATGAATTTGCGACTGGGCCAAGGGGTATTTCGGGTGTTTAAGGGAGAGTGACACTCATTTAAAAATATGGGGGACACACCCAGAGAAACTCTCCATGCAGAGTGTGCAGGAATCAGTGAAATTTTGACAGAGGAGCGAGAAGAGATCGAGGAAACCGTGGATGGCATCTTGGGATCCGTCGAGAGACCTCTGAGGACGACCCCTCTTACAAAACATGTCATTAAAGTAACGGTTGATGAACCCATACGTCACGCATACTGACAGATGTCCCCAAAGATGCACGAGGTGTCAGTTCAAAAGATGGAGCAGTTGTTTTAAGAGGGGTTCATAGAGAGATCTGCCAATGATTACTGCCAGGCTCCCGTCTTACACAAGAAGCCGGATGGTACGTATTGGTTCTGTATTGACTTCAGGGATCTGAATAAAGTAACCAAGCGGGATGCATATTCTATGCCCAGTATGCATACCATCTTAAACAGGCTGCGCGATGCCAAATACTTGTTCAAGGTGGACCTAAAGCAGGCGTATCACCAAGTACTAATGGCCAGATCGAGTCGAAGGTTGACAGCCTTCGCCATACAAGGGTCAGGGCTCTGGCAATACAAAAGGATGCCTTTCGGACTAAGCAATGCGCCTATGACATTTTAGCGTCTCATACACATACTATTTAAAGAGAAATTACGACTTCACGTGATCAGATGTCTAGATTACATAATCATAGCTATGGATACATATGAGAAACACAGACATTATTTACGGTTGGTTTTAGAGAGGTTAGTAGAGGCCAAGTTACAAGTGAAAAGAGAAAAATGTGAGTTCTGTATGCCACAGTAGACATATTTAGGATTTATTCTGAATAACGAAGAGTTGCAACAAAATCAATACAAGGTGGGGCCAGTTCTAAATTATCCAGAGCCGAAGAATGTCAGACAGTTACGGCGGTTTTTGGAAATGGTTGGATGGTATTCAAGGCTTATAGAGGGGACTCAGAGTTAAAGGTGCTATTGGTCAAGCTACTGTGGAAAAAACAACCATGGATCTGGGAACAAGACCAAAGGGAAGCGAACCAAGGTCTGAAAAGGGCACTCACTACCGCACCAGTCTTGGCGAGACCTGACATTTAAAGCCATTTGTTCTACAGACGGATGTGAGTAGGTATGCCTTAGGAGCCGTTCTCACTTAAATGGGTGAAGACGGGGAATACCCGATCATATAGATGAGTCAAGTCCTTTCAGCCACGGAGAAGAACTACAGTACCATGGATAAAGAGTGTTTGGCAATGATCTGGGTTATCAAGAAGTTATGCCCCTACTTACAGGGATACGAGTTCACCGTTATCACTGATTATGCAGCTCTGAAATGGTTGAGAAATTTGCGAGAACCAACGGGGATATTAGCTAGTTCAACGATAGAGTCAACAGTGGGATTTCAAAATAACACATCGAAAGAGAGCTCTTAATCATGTGCCAGATGCTCTATCTAGAGTATATGAAGATAAGGAAATGGCTACTGGAATGTTTAAAGAGATATCAGACCCAGAGTATTTGAGGTTAGTGAGGGAGATAGGTGATGCCTTACACAAGGGTAGTAAGTCTAAGAAAATAAACTTGATAGCCATCGTTATGATCCCTTACTGAATCCTATCACGTTTCCGAAAAAAAACTGGAGACTAGTAGTGACAGCCAAGTCCTGGGAGAAGGTGATTTATGACGCACATTGATTTCACTCTAGTGATCATTTGGGAATAGAGAAAACGTACGACCGTATAGCCCGAGAGTATTATTGGAGAGGAATGTATTACGACGTGAGAAATTTCATTAGAGCTTGTCCTGAGTGTCAGATGTATAAGGTGCCGCAAACAGGCACTCAGGGGCTAATGGAAAAGCGGATAGTGGAGAGGCCTTGGGCTGTGGTGGCGACCGACCTTATTGAGTTTCCACTATCTTAGTACTTGGTAGTTTTCCAAGATCTTTTTACTTGATGGATTAAGGTGAAACCTCTTAGGAAGGCAGACGGAAAGTCGGTGGCAAGAGCGTTCGAAGAATTGGTGTTGTTAAGGTGCGAGACTCCAGATTTCTTTCTCACTGATAATGGCAAGGAGTTTGACAATCAATTGGTGCAAAAAACGTTGGATGAATATAGGGCGAGACACGTATTTACGCTACCCTCCAATCCACAAGCGGATCCGGCGGAACGCAGTAATGGGACAATAAAAATTATTATTGCCACATTCGTGAAACAGGATCATAGGGATTGGGAGTTATCCCCTTACGAGATTAGGCATGCTATAAATATCGCAACATAAGCCACAGTGAAGGTATCATCTGCATATTTAACCATGGCCGACATCCTCGACCAGTGAAGAGTTTGCGGAGAGAAGTAGAGGCTGTTGAGGCAATTGAAAAGGTAAAACCGGAAGTATGGGTAGAAAGGATAAAGAGGATTGATGCGTTACAAGATCTGGTAGCTAAGCATACAGATACGTCAAAAGAGACTTAAGCGAAGCGATTGAATAGGAATAAGAAAAACGTTGGACTCTCGGTAGGAACTTTAGTACTGCGCAGAACTGACCCTTTGTCTGACGCGTCAAAAAGGTTTGTGTATTAATCGTATTTTTAAGGTACATGGACATCTGATAAGGTCAAGATGGCTGTTCAAGAAGGTTATTTAGTAAAAAATTTTTATGGAATATGGCAGTATACAATGACACAATTCCATCAAGAAACTATGGAAGGAGGTTCATTTGCAAATTGTATTAACAAGTTTTCTTAGCAAAAAATACAGGATTTGGATTTTCCCCCGAGTGTCTCACAAATTTACTCAAGATACGTATATTCGCAAAGTACGAGAGGCTGAAGGATCGATAAAAATGAAATAAATTTTAATGCTGGGTTAAGATCTGCTACTAAATTGTGTTTGAGTTCTATGTGGAGTAAATTTGGCTGACGCGAGAGTTTAAAAAAAATAGAAGTCGTATCAACCACTGAATAATTTATGGAATTACTTACCAGTACTGAAATAGATGTTAATGGTATATTGGTTGTAAGCGATAATATGTCATACGTAAACTAGAGCTTTAAAATGGAGCCCTTAACACCAACAGTGTTAACTAACGTAGTTATAGCTGCTCTTGTTACGGCTCAAGCGTGGTTAAAATTCTTTAGCTATTTACTTGTACTGTGACAACGTGTACAATATTATGACATGGATTCTGTTTTTTATGTGAGTCAAGGAGGAAAACCCGATTCACCTCTCGATACAACACTTGGCTGTCTTACGGTGAATTGTTCGATAAAGGTATCGATGCATACATAATATCGTTAATATACGATGGGTAAAAGTTTTACGCGTGGAAATATTAAAAGTCTTATGGTGATGAAGAGTACGTTTGCAAGGTAAAGGGTATTAAATTGAATTATACTAAGAGCAAAAAGATATATTTTGACACATTACAAATTGATTACATCAGATGTGTTAGAAATCTCCTTGTCCTATAATACTTTACGGCAAACAGCTTTTCATGATGTAATAACGCAACTTGAAACAAAAAGATGCATACCAACCAACGGGAAAAGTAGGTTTGTAACTGCAGATACAAGTTACCAAAACGGTTACGTATACACAACTAAGCAAGAACTCTACGGATACTTTTTTTATTATCATGACCCATGTAATTTACGGTATAAAAAGGAAAAGGAAATGCGCACTCGTCTAATGTATGACCGTGGTCCGATAATTTATCTTTTAACGGTGAATGTTTCAACAATTAACCAATAAGATTGTCCGAAACTAAGTAAATCAAACTCTATCGCAACTCCTCGAAAGAGCGATGATGATTGTCGAATTTCACTTTTATAAGAAACGTGTGAAAAAAAAAAAAAAATTATTATTCTCAAAATATTTCCTTCGACCCAAAAAAACTGGATATAATTTATGAAAAATAAACAACAGCAAGAAAAATCCCTTTCCAGGTCCAATACATGACTCATTATGAGTAGAGAATTTCAATGGAGAATGTTCTGCGATTTTAGTTATATAAATCTATCTCATTACTACCTGTCAGCACATTCTTGAAACCGTTACGGTTAACATTTTCTAATTATTTCTAGCACAAACATTATAAGAGATAGATTTAGTTTATTATTTTATAAAATATATTTTAAGAAAATCCACATCAGCAAAATATTTGACCATAAAAAACTGAATTGTGTCATGGGTAGTTACACGAGTAACTGTTGTTACAAAACTTTTAGAAAAATTTACTCACGAGGCAACCCTAGCTGTAAATTGAGCAGTGATGGTGGCAGTGGTGGTGGTTGCAGCAAAAAGAGCTCAATTGGTGGTTGAACTGCTGTTGCGCTAGCATTTTAGACGCCCTCGCACTCCTGCAAACGATGCGTAGAGGCCTTACACGTGGTCACTCAGCTTTTCGACAGAGTTTAAATTGACAGTATAGATGTTTCATAGCAATACCTGTGGATGTACACACTAAATGGACCTACTGTTTGTGGCAAAACCAAATTCGTCAGACGATTTTTGCAACACATTGACCGTATAAGTGATGCTCGGCTCGAGTGGATCACTTTTTGTGACAGTAAGCGGGAGTCTCGTTACCGAGATTTCAGGAGTCACACTGAGTTCTACGAAAAATAACTACAAAATAGTAATTGGGTAAACGGTTATAGACCAAAACTAGTCATTCATAACGATTTTATGCGCAAATCATATGGTAGTGGGGTATCGTCAACTGATTTGCTAAAGGCAGTCATCATGACAGTTTAAGCGTAATCTTTATGTTACAAAATATATTTCACCAATGTAAAGGTCAGTGCGACATATCGCTAAGCTCGCAATACATTGTCATATTAAAAAATTAACGAGATTGCGCACAAAAACAACATCTTTCGAAACAAGTGTGTCCAGACAATTCTCGGTTATTAAAAGTAGCGTATTGGGACGCTACTTCCCGACCACTTGGTTGTATTTTGTTGAATCTCAAGCAAAACACACCAGGCAGTTGTTGATTTTAAACTTGGACGTAGCAAATCAGTTGATGTAGCAAATCTCATCAATGCCTTACCGTTGGTGCTTATAATTTACAGTGGCATCTGTGAACCATAAATTATAGGAGACGTTGAATTGCGTTTGTTGTGGCTGATGTAGTTAGACCTTTAAGGTTGCGCGTATGGCTGTGTCAAAAATAGAATCTTCTTACTGCCCATGTGTATACCACTATTCTTTAACTCACTTCACAACATTAATATCGATATAAGTGACCTGATTGGTGCTCTTATACCATTTGACTGTGGAACCCTGATGGTAACGCTTAGCTATAAAAAAATCAATTGAAAATCATGAATCATTACGAAGATTACTTTATCGCACAAAGTGGTGGGAGAGAAAGTCCGACCATAATTCATGAATACAGTGGAGGAGGTGTTAGACGCATTTACATTGGGATCCTGTATTTACGATGACACAAAGACACTAGATTGCTTCTTGCCGTAGTATTCCGACGAAATTTACCACGGATCAAACGAGGTGCCAAACCTGTTGGTAAAGAAGCTGTTTGTTCAAGTATAAACATTACGTCTGACATCACCACTAGAAACATACCTGTCCAAGAGACATTTTATACTCGTGTGATAAAGTCTGGTAATACGCTGAAGAGAAAAGCCAAGAAATATTTGAAAAAGCTTATGGAAGGTACGGGATAAAAAGTTGGGTGACTCGACAAACCATATCAGTTACGAATGCTTTGTAGAACTGCTTAGTCAAGGTGTGGTTGGTGTAATAGTAAAAAGAATAAATAAACAAAACTTGGAAGCAAGATTTAAAAAAAAAAATTAATAAAAAAAGGGACAAAGAAGTGCAAGAGATATTTTTCAAAGTTAAATTTTATAAAATAACTTATTAACACAGTCACTCGTGTAAGTGCTTAAAGTTTAAGCTTTTTTTATTAGATACTCTACTGACTAAGACAACTATCACGGAACCTACTAGATTTAATACAAGTCAATATTATCGCTCACAGAAGATTTACCGATACAATTTTTCGTACCAGATAATGGAGATGAATACATTGATCTGGCACACTGGAGGCTCAGTCTTCGTATCAAGTTAGCCGTCAATAAAGATGAAGAATTGAATGCTGAAGTATCATCTAAAATCACATAGGTGGGGCCAATAAATAATTTTATGCATCCGTTGCTTAATCAAATTAATGTACTTCTCAATTATATACCTGTACTATCTCCTAACAACACGGTAATACGCTGAAGAAAAAATCAAAAGAATATTAAGAAAAGCTTATGGAAGGTACTGGATGTAAGGTTGGGTGCCTTGACGAGCCATTTCATTTGCAGTTACCTCTCAAAACTAGTAAGTCAAGGCATGGTTGGTGTTATTGAGAGTAAAAAGAATCAACGAAGAAAATGCACAAACAAGATAAAAAAAAAATAAAATAACATAAAATAATAAACAGTAAAAAGAAAAAATAAAAGGGGACAGAGAACTGCAAGAGATAATTTTGGAACTTCAATTGCAAAAACGGCTTATTTACATGGTTTTTTTTTCTTACGAGAAAGAATTCAGCAGAGTGCGAAAGAAGTTCAACAAGAGCTTTTTTGAGGTTAACAAGATATTAAAATGCCGAGGTAAAGGACATTCTAAAGATTATTTCATCAGCTGGAAAGGCTATCCTAAAAAATTTAGTTTCTGAGTAAAGCTCAAGTATTTAAAAGATATCAAATAAGGGACAAATCTTACGTTGTGCTGCTTAGCAACAGTAGTATGCAGTATTACCCTGATAATACCACTGTACACTATGTGACAAGATTACGTATACAAATAAGTTTGCAAGGCTTATGAAGCGTTGGTATAACAAAGATTTAATTAACATTGACATTCTAACATGCAGTTAAAGTTAGAGAAAAAAAAACTATCACAAAATGTATACCACGGCTATACAATAACATACACGGGGAACGTCCTGTACTTTATGTAGATTATCACATATTGACATTTCGCTCTCATGTAATAAAGTCTCGTAATACGCTGAAAAAAAAATCCAAAGAATATTTAAAAAAATTTATGAAAGGTACAGGATGTAAAGTTGGGTGCCTCGACGAGCCATTTCATTTGCAATTACCTCTGAGAACTGGTAAGTCAAGGCATGGTTGGTGTTATTGGAGAGTTAAAAGAATCAACGAAGAAAACACACAAACAAGATAAAAAAAAAATAAATAAAATAACATAAAATAATAAACAATAAAAAGAAAAAATTAAAAGGGACAGAGAACTGCAAGAGATAATTTTGGAACTTCAATTGCAAAAACGGCTTATTTACATGGTTTTTTTTTCTTACGAGAAAGAATTCAGCAGAGTGCGAAAGAAGTTCAACAAGAGCTTTTTTGAGGTTAACAAGATATTAAAATGCCGAGGTAAAGGACATTCTAAAGATTATTTCATCAGCTGGAAAGGCTATCCTAAAAAATTTAGTTTCTGAGTAAAGCTCAAGTATTTAAAAGATATCAAATAAGGGACAAATCTTACGTTGTGCTGCTTAGCAACAGTAGTATGCAGTATTACCCTGATAATACCACTGTACACTATGTGACAAGATTACGTATACAAATAAGTTTGCAAGGCTTATGAAGCGTTGGTATAACAAAGATTTAATTAACATTGACATTCTAACATGCAGTTAAAGTTAGAGAAAAAAAAACTATCACAAAATGTATACCACGGCTATACAATAACATACACGGGGAACGTCCTGTACTTTATGTAGATTATCACATATTGACATTTCGCTCTCATGTAATAAAGTCTCGTAATACGCTGAAAAAAAAATCCAAAGAATATTTAAAAAAATTTATGAAAGGTACAGGATGTAAAGTTGGGTGCCTCGACGAGCCATTTCATTTGCAATTACCTCTGAGAACTGGTAAGTCAAGGCATGGTTGGTGTTATTGGAGAGTTAAAAGAATCAACGAAGAAAACACACAAACAAGATAAAAAAAAAATAAATAAAATAACATAAAATAATAAACTATAAAAAGAAAAAATTAAAAGGGACAGAGAACTGCAAGAGATAATCTTGAAAGTTCAATTAGAAAGAAAGGCTTATTTACACGGTCACAACAATTATCTCTTAGTTTAGTTTTTGTTGATGCGCTCAACTATTAATGAATCGCAATGGACCTCGTAGTCAACATTGAGTATTTCAAGGTGAAAAAAGACGTAACGCTGTCGAAAAAAGTTACTATCGTTGCTTTAAACAACGACTTTTCTGCTTATTGGGTAGTAATACCTTCTTGTCACTTGCAAAAATTGAGTAAGAAGGCGTGACGATAAAATATTTGGTTGTCCTGACGGTATTATGGATTTGATTTCCTTAAGGGTGAAGTACCTTTGAAATTAATTTAAAAAATTTTGAATGATATTGGACGATATTCGCGCAAAATTTACGTCACAAATTATAGAAAATAGTGTGATTTGCACAAAATCACAAACTGTGAAGTAATAAATTTGGAATACGAGATCGTTTGTCGATTTTTAAAAGCCTTATCAGCAGAGGAGTATTGCATACACCACACATTGAAGCCAGATGATCGAGAATATTGATCTGCTGTAACTAATGTTTACAAATGAAAGTAGGCACATTGTGAACATCATTTGTTGTGTGTAACTAAGCTGTTTGCATAGTAAAAGTGTTATAACCTAAACGAAATTAAAGTTAGAATCAAACCCTATTGATTGAATATTTTTGGTTTTATTTAGTGCCCCTGTTCAAAAGTTCTAGCTGTCTAAAGAGAAGCAAAATAATAGCTGAAAATGAGATTTAAAAATTCACGAAAACTGAAAGTCAATATGTGTAGCAATCAAAGAGATTAGAACTTTTGACAGTTTTGCTGCGTGCATTTACCTTGTCATAATGCGAGACTGAGAAACTGACCACGAAAAGGTGTTTCAGAGTACAGCAGTATTCTTTTCAAAGTAATTTCCACTATAACTGACATTTTAGTTTGGATTGTGGGACATTTGAAATTGGATTAAAACTCTTGCTTAAAGATTAAAAATGAATTTTATTATGGCATACAACTTCTATACTTGATAATGTATGTACGAGAATATGGCAGAAAAAGTTCTTTTCTATTGAAGTAGGAGCTTTCAGGTGTGAAATTCAGATCAGGACAGGGTAGGTTAGTGACATTTTGACTTCATTTTTTGTATTGATCATTTTTTTTAGGAGTCAATAAATGAGTTGGAAAGTTTTTACAAAAAAAGTCTTACACTTTTAATACGTTTTTACGTAATTTAAACATTCACATACTAACAGAATCTCCTATATACCGAGTCACATTAACTGCTTACAAAAAAATTGTAACAAACTGCGAATGTTTAACAGCTCCAAAGCCTATACTCAAATGTATACTGTCAATTTCGTTTAATGTTTTTGTTTTACATGAGTCGTAAATAAGGTTTCAGAAATTCTGATAATTTGAAAAAAAATTATGAAATCGGAAGACGTTTTATTTTTTTAAGATGTAACAAAAGAAATATGAACGATGTATCAGGAAGCGGGGGATGTCTAATAAAATGCTTCTGAAGTAGTGATAGTAAAATGTCGTTCGTTTGAAATTTAACTCTAAGCTTTTGCTATGTATCACTGTAATTTTGAGCTTCTAATTTGTGGTCTGCGTATTCCAAAAAATGTAGCTACGGACTCATATAAATTCTTAGAAATGGAAATGTCATCATCTTATAAGCCTACCTCTGAATATTTTGTAAAAAAAGTCACAGTCAGCATTTCTGTCCTTTGGCGTTCATAGTTGCATTTTAGATAATACCATCTAAAAGAGTTGATGATGCAGTTTTAACAAACTCAAACGTGATTTACCACCTCCAAGCGATTTTAATACTCCCACTCTTTCGAATAATGAGTAGCATACATTTCTACTCTAACAAAAAGCAACTATCAGTCTTTCAATCATCTGACAGTTAATACATTGTAACTAGGAGACAATTGAGCCTATGAAAGGAAAAGTCTTGGAGAGAAAAGTTTTAGATTTGTCAGCCTCAAAGCAGCATAAATAATTATCACTCCCTCAAATTATTTACAAGTCTTACGTATTAAATCACTTGATAAGAAAATAATCGTTCTGCTTGAATACGAAAAATTATTTGACAACGATTGGGAACCTATTGTTCGTCTGCTGGGTATAGATTTTGAGGAAATTCCTTTTACAGTTTTTATTTAAAGTGAGGATAAATTAGCCTTCTACTCCATTAAAAAATACTTATGGTGGATGAAAGTAACTTGTAAGATATCAAGATTTACGGGTCCAACAGGTCCTTAAAATTTACGATGAGCTACAAGGAAAAAACCGATCAGATTGAAAAAAATGAGACGACAAAGTGAAGACGAGAGAGCTGCAAGAAAGTATCATCCAAGTTTGGTATTGAAAAAAGTAACAGCTGATCATTTACACAAATTTATTGTTCATTGCGTCGATTGTAGCTTACACTCTTTCAGCGAAATATCAGATTGTATGCCTATTATAGCGCAGGAATTTGTAGACTGTATTTACAAAAAAGACAGTAGTGTGCAAGAATCACAAATCGATTACTACACACCAAACGTTGTTAGAAATTTCGTTAGTGATTTGAATGATAACGATGTGCAAAGTATGTACGAAAAAATTGTAGCACATGACATAGTAAAATAGGAGACTTTGACAAAAGATCCTATGTGTGATACTGTGTACAATATTGCATCTTTTTATGTAGATACCCTTGTTAATGCTATGAATTATAGAAATAAATAAAAGAAGCATATTAATCTTGTTGTTATTTATCCGTAAACTTACTCTTTTTCTTATATTAATGCAAATTGAAATATAAAACAAAAGAAAAACGATGAATGCCCTTTCGGTATTCTCGCTTATTAACAATCAATATAATGAAACCCAGACACAAAGAGGGTTCAGGCAATCATAGCAACGGACTTGTGAGAAAATTTGAGGAGGGGGAATGTACGGTGGCCTGCCTGGAAAGACTCTCCAGTTTAGGCGTAGGAGGAGGAAATGCACCCTTCTACATTAAGTATATGGTGGTACAGTGGCTCCGTTCAGAAACTTTCACCAGGTGATGGGGGTTTGTTGTGACAGGCTACTGTGTCACAACAACTTCTATGATTTTTTGTACGCCAGTGTGCCAACACATGGGCGCTAGCTTGGCTGACAAAGCTAACGTCCGTGACAAAAGACTTTGCTACTGCTAAAGTGATTGTCATTTTAATGTTGATTCTTCCAAGAGAAAAAATTAATTGTAGTTGTAGCAACCATCAACTAAGTAGTTACTTCTAGAAGATAATGTGTGAAAATCTTAGTAGTACCGAAAGTTAAAGAAAATATATAAATAAAGAAATTACTGTATGCGCCGATCGTAAGACGAAATCAGAGCAACATGCTATAAATAGTATTACAAGCTTTTTCTCTCTTACACGTCTTAGGTTGGCTGGTTACTTTTCTTACCTCCATGTGTAATTATGTCTAAGAATGATGGTAGGAAAAGTAAGCAAGTAAAGCTTATAAGTCTTACTTTGTGTAATAAAGCCATAGAGTGCCATAATACGTAGCACAGGGTGGCTCAAAACCTTAATACAAAAAAAAATTACTCAGAATTTAAATAGTTTTAAGTGATTGAAAAATATGTTTTAATTAACCTTATGTTTGAGTGAGTCTTCAGAGAAAGATCAGAAGCGTATGGTCTACTTGTACAGTCTACAAAAATAATTCTTTCACTACATATCTTTTCAGTAAAAAGTTGTTGCAACCATGTATGTATTTGAGTCAATGTAGTAAGGCTTGCGCTTTCTGAACCATGATATTGCTTTTAAAATTTGTGTATAGTATAGTGTATGTTGATGAAAAAAAATGATTGGTTTATTCAAGAATAAAATGCATTTATTTTACTTAGTAAGGAACTTATCAAATGTAGATAATGGTAGTCTATCTATACAAGTGTCCTTTAACAGCACTTTATTCATCAGATTTTTGAAACTTCTACATTTTGTAAAATTTTTGAGGCAATTCCTTAAACAATTGATACTTTGCGTATGACCTAACTATACCAGTTATCATATTGCGATGAGCTATAATAATCTCACTTTTCGTAATAGTTACCTTTTTAAATAGCTAATGTCAAGGCGTAAAAAGTCTGGCTGCAAAAAGTATGGCTAGAAAAACTTTAAGGGCTAGTTACTTTTTTGCACATAGATTGTCCTTGTTGTTTAGCTTTTTTGTTAAAAAAGTAAATTTATATATTTAACAACTAAAAGAGTGTAGTTTTGCATCTTTCCGTACGTTGAGGTTGTTTACTGTTTTATCCTGCAGTTGATAGTAAAAGTTAAAAATTAAGCGTAAGCTCAAAAAACTAGCAGATTTTTTTCTAACGTAGGATAAACGATAGTTATTATTAATGATAGTATATTATATTACATAATTATATCGCTTCATTGTCATATCTTTGTAAAATAAGATAAGCTTGTATAACAATATATAACATTTGAAAAGTAAATATAGGTGCTGTCAATTGAATCAAATCGGTAGTATTTAACTACTTTTAAAAATATCTCATTAAAAATAAACCCTCCTTTCATAATCTGAATACGTACAAGTTCTTAAATTTTAACCAGTAAGTAACTTACGTAGACACAGAATGTACATTAATTTTGCCACAAAAAAAGCGAACCAAGTACCCCAATCCAAACGGTAAATCTTTTTTCCCAGCAATGAAAAATTTTATCTGCTCACCTGAGAAATTGACAATTCTCTCATTGTTAATTCCCAAATAAAATTTTGGAGAGTAACTGTATCCAAATCTCAATTTCTTCTTTAAATATCCAATACTGATATCTAAGTGCTTTGTTTTCTGACTATTGAATCCAATTTTGAGATAAGTTTCAGAATTCGTTTTCTTATAAGTTCCTGTAAAAGACAATGAAAGAAAAATTTTATTTCAAATGCTTTGAAAATTTCCTCACCTAATTCTGAAGCAATATAACATCTTTTTAAGAGAGAAAATAATTTTAATAAAACCTTATGCATTCTAAAGTTTTTATTTTAAATTTCTCTATGGTACGTACTGTTAAAAATACAGACATTAATACTATGAAACAAAAATAGGTTAAAATAAAAATAAAGGCTGAATGCTTAGTACATACACAGTAACAGGTAATGACCCTAGAAGAATAGAGATAAAAAAAAGGAAGAGAGAGGAAAAAAGAGGAAGAGAGAGAAAGCAATATTGTGCACAAAAAAAACTGTGTCCGAGCAGAGGATGATGAGACACAATGTACATATTTGCAGAGTACAATAATGAACATATTCATTTTCTTGCTTGTTATATAATTGTTATTGTGATACTCCACATGACCCCTCTCAGCCCTCCATCACTTCTGAATCACCACCCCTTACTAACTACCACAAAGTCAGAAAAAAATTAATTAATTGTCTCCAATTGTGTAACTCAAAATTTTTTGCTCTGGCCCCCAACAGTCTCTCATACAATTTTTTAGGTACCCTTACCACCCCTCCACATGCAAGTGGAAAATCGATGGAGTTCATTTAAACGAACGATTATTAGTTATTTATTACGTATTTATATTAAACTCAATACTAAATTACATGATCATAAATCAGCTACATTAAATTCACTTTGGTTTATCTGTTAGTATAACGGTCTCATTGTGCTGAGCTTTTTTGTTAAAATTTTTACCAAACTATGTATAAAACTAAATTCTATGCATAATTTGTGTGAAATGATCCTGATACATGTAGAAATCGAAAGAAATCTCATACTTAGTTACAGAATATGAGATAACCATAATCTTACTTCGTGGATCTGCACAAGTCAAATCTTCTCTAATTAAAATTTAGGACTCTCACAATGAAGGACTTTACTTTCAGTATTTATGGCAACGGTATCCATTCAGACATAGTGCATGTATATTTCACGTGGAAAATTATTGTCAACAGCTACAAGATAGATTTTTTTGTTATTTTCCGTCATTTTTTGCCATCTTCATTAGGGTGTGGGTTTTTGTGGTATTTCGTATTGACATACACGCCCGAACATTTAAATAGGATTTCCTACAGAATAAATGACTGAACGTTGCCGTAGAATTCAGTACGGACGCAAATATTGGTATGTTCTTACAGAATTTCGTACGGACGTAAGCGTTCATACATTTTTCGTAAAATTATGTACGGACAGTAGCGGCCGTATATTTATGTAGGATATTCTACGGACAATTACTTTTTTAGGGCATTTTCTACGAATATGTACATTTGCATAAGATTAAAAAATTAGGTTGTATAGGATCGTGTACAGATCTCTGTAATGTATTCTTGGAAAATTTAAGTGAAAACCATAACCAAGCATCACACGTTACGTAAAATAAACTTACACGCATACTTTCTCTCATGTACAACAGGCTAGAACAGAGAGAGCAAGAAAGAGCAGAAGTTATATTTTTAAATTGATGACACAAAAATTAATATAATGCAAATGAACAACGAAGTGTCCATTTGTTGGAATGAATAAAGCGTGACGTAATATTTGGAGTGAAAATTCCATATCTGCGTATAGGAAGTTAAGAAGCAGGTAAAACTAGCTAATTTAATGCTTAAAGTGTCCATCCGTGAGAATGAAAAGGCAGTGAAAAGCATGGACTGTGGAATGCAAGTACGGAAGTCAAGAAAAAGTAGCACTCATGTGCATTAAAAGATGTAGTTAAGTACAGCGTGGCCAAATGGGACACCAGGGGAGCAGAAAATTTAAGCGTTTTAATATCAATAAACTTGAAGGTTATATAAATAAACTTAACCTAAGCCTTCAACCCAAGTGCTTCAACCCTACAACTCTGTAATCTACAGCAGTTAAGCCGAATGAACCAGGGTGTGAAATATAAGAAGTAGGTAATCTCATTTCTTTGTTAATAAGGAAAGAGTGTGGAGTTTAATAAGTTTTTTATTTTATTTGTTTGTTCTTAATAAAAGAGCTTCTTATCTNGGTAGTAATACCTTCTTGTCACTTGCAAAAATAGAATAAGAAAACGCAACGACCGAATATTTGGTTGTCCTGTCGTTATAATGGATTTCATTTCTTTGAGAGTCAAGTACCTTTGAAATAAATTTTAAAAAATATTGAATGATATTGGAAAAAGTGCAAGAAAACTTTTGATAGGGGTCGTGAAAATTCGTACGATTCTTATAAAATAGCTCTTTGGCAAGAAATACATGTGAAATACGAGATTGACTGTTCACCTTGAAAGATTTTTCATCAAAAGTGTATTGCACACATCACACATTAAAACCAAATCAATAAAAATATCGGTGTGCCTTTGATAACGCTGATAGACTAAAATCTTAGTTCTGCGAACGTAATGGACAGCCTGCAGATACTATAAATCCTGTCGCAAATCAGAACCCATATGACTGGTGTGTTTTCAGGTGATCAGATACTACAGGTGTGGACGAAACTGAAAGCATTCGTCATTAACACTAATGATCATACGTTTTTGTTTTACATGAGCAACGGTTTGGGTTTTTAGAAATTTCTCGATAATTGTTCCATGAATTAAAAAAAGAATGACAATATTTTCAGATGTTCTATTTTATTGATATGTGTGCAAAAACTGTTTGAAAAGCTCGGTGATAGGTAGTAGTGGTTGTCTATAAAAACGTTAATAAAAAAGTTATAGTAAAATGTCTTTGATATAAGATCATCTATAAATATATGATTGTGATTAGCAGTCTGCGCATTCCTGAACGTTTAGTCACAGATACTTATACCATATTTTTACAAATTCTAAAGATAAATGATGTCAGCGTTTTGTGATCCTACCTATAAATGCTTATAGTTTGTAAAAAATGTCATACTCAGCGTTTTTACGCACGCGCGATACATGATCATACTTTTTTTGAATGAATGTTATGCTAGTTGTGTTTTCAATGCAATTTTTATGCTTTAACGTGTCTTACCACCTCCAAACATCTTTCATCCTGTCTCTTTTGACCTATGACTTGTATAAGAAAGTTGGATTGGTAGTTAATCTCTGACTAATCGTCATATCGTCAATACAATAAAACAGAAAACTGGAGTTCTAGAAAAACAAGGTTATGGAGTCTGTAGCAATCAATCTCTCAAGCGTAAAGCAGTATCCACAGTGATCCCCACAGATTTTTTGCAAATTCTATAGCCTGAATAAATTATTTGACAAAAAAGCCATAGTTGGTCTGGAGTATAAGAAATTATTTGACAATGATCGGTTGTCTATTAGGCACAGACTCAGAAGGGATTCCTTTCAAAATTTCGGATGAAAATAAAATAAAATCGGCATTTACAGACATTAAGAAGTATTTTACCATGGATGACAGCAACTTGCAGGACATCAAAGTTTATGGCTGCAACTGGTCTCTGAAGTTTACTGTGAGTAATAACGGCAAGGATCTTGAGCTTGCAGAAGGACGGAAACAAGGTGTGAGTGGCAGTGTTATGAAGCAATACCGTCGTAAACTAGTTCTTAAAAGGGTCACCTTTAGTTATTTCAGAAAATTTTTAGTCAAATAAATTGTTTGTGACTCACGCGTATTAAGGGATTTGTCAGATTTGACGCCTACTGTTGTGCAGAAATTTGTAGATTATTTTTCAGAAAAAGGTTATAACATGTCTTAATCGTAAATTAATTGTTATAGACCTTATACCGTGGAACAAACGTAAAGAGATGTAAATGATACATGTTTAGAGAATGTGTATAAAAAAGTCGTGTCTGTATCGTGTCTTTATCTTTGACTTATGACAAACAGCATTCAATTTTCAGTTATAGTTCATTTGAGAGGTATCTACCTTATATTAAC
Source organism: Copidosoma floridanum (assembly GCF_000648655.2). The sequence continues at coordinate 462,763 of NW_019379532.1, read as the reverse complement.
GTGCTGTTGGTAAAGTTTTGCCGTGATAATTTAACTGAATTGATAGTATTATTTCCTAATGCTACGCATAATGGTTAACCTCTTGACATTATGTTTTTGTATTCTTTCAAGGAGATTTGTAGGAAAGCAGCTTTTTAATGGGATGAAGATAATCAAATAAAAAAATTCAAACAACCAAACTTTGGCCGAGTTTTGAAATATGCTTTAATTAACACAAAGTGATTTTAGGGCTTGTGGTTCAATGCCGTTTAATCCATATAATGTTGTCGTTGCTGTTTTGCAAAAAAGCTGATAAAAAAATTTATGTTACGAGTACCCAAGCAAAAGATAATTTTAACGATCTAATTGAAAACAGAAACAACTCAGATTATCTTAATTGTGTTAAACTATTTGAAAAATGCCTATCTCATGATCTCCTGTCACAATTTAAGACTGCTGTAGCTTTTGGAGTATGGACTCACGTTGTTGAAAATTTGGGTTTATTCAATCACTGTTAACGCATCAAAGTTACTGTATGGATTTATTTTTTCATAATCTACTTTTCTAATATACCAATAGGAGAAAAAACCTAATGCCGATGTTATCGAAAGCGTTTTGAAAAATGTTTTTTAAAAAGCTACAGTTATAAAACGATGATTCCAAGCAACTGGTAACTTTGAGTGAAGCAATAAGCATACTGTCATCATAGGTGGCGTTCTTATACCACAGTAGAACATTTTCGATCTGGTGAACGATGCCTTCAGGGACAGAAAAAGATTAACACTAGTGAGGCGTGATCAGTTTTTAGTGGCACTTCGTATGGCAAATATTTCGCAATAGTGTGTCAGAAATACTCGAGTATTAACATTACTGATCAACGACAACGATGACAACGACGACGATGAATCAAAATCGCCAATGTGAAGTCCAATATCTACTATAAATGGTTACAATTTTCTTGATGAAAAAGTTACCTAATCAACGATGTCACTAAAAAGTAAAAAAAAAAAAATTAGGCGTGTGTCTCGGGACCCCGGGCAAAAGTGGAACTTCCAACTCGAATGTTAGTAGACTCGGTATAATAAAAACTGAATAAATAAGAGTACACCTAATCTCAATAAATCTTTAAGAATCCTATATTAAAATAGTAAAAATTTTAATATTATTACGTATTTAAGCTCGTGCGTGCATTAAACACACATACCTTAATATATAACTTATGTCATGATTTGCGCATTCTAAGTACTTCCCTGTTTGCTATGATGTATGTGATACACGTACAAATTGTTGGTCGTGAAATGCAGCACGAAACAAAAATTTCCAGTATACTACGCCAAAAGAAGGTACTTTTGTCGCATAACGTGGGACGAAAATTCCTGTTATTTAAAATTAAAATGCGTGCATTTATTATGGCATCATATGTGAACAATTAACTCTTGTTGGAATCTTTGTATCTGACAAATAAAAGTTCTTTTTAATTTTGGCTACCATAAAAGTAAAATGATCCACTATATTCTTATTGAGATTAAGGAAAACAATAGATATATAGCTATTTTCTATTGTAAAATTGTAATTTTTCATATTATTCATTTTCTATAATAACTTATAACTTAATATTGAAATTCTCCCCTGCTTAACTCACTTCTACTGGTCTCAAAGTTTATAAAAAGAGTATAGGTTTTGATCACGTGACAATGACTAATAACATACGATACGAAACATACGATACTAAAAAAAATAATTTTTTTTGACTTGTTTTTTTTAAGATACAGTTGAAAAATTCAAAAATTAAGGTTATGTTTTTTTATAATCCAACTTTTTCCTATTTGTGCACCTCGATCATGTAGATCCCATTGAGGAAATCCGTAGAAATTGTTATTCTTAGGCAATTTTGCTTCCCTGTTGAAATACAGCATTTTTTCTTGTTTTTAGAAGGCAAGTTGTCGTATTATACATATTTAATATTTAACGTACGTTTTTTACATACATGTATACATATAAAAAGATGAATAGGAAAAAAGAGTCATTCTAACTGGGTTTTTTGAAGACTTCAAAAAGATCAAACGGTGTTTTGTGTTAGATATTATTTACCTGACAGTACCTTNATTATTATTAAAATATTTTAGTAAGCTGAAGAATGAAATTAATTAATAAATAAAATTTTCTACGTCCCAGCTTTGGAGCTGCTAACCTTCTTTCTCAAGTGCGTTTACCTCAAAACTCTGATGTATTTTAAATCAGTTGAAATAAATGAGATGGGTTGGGGACAAAGTTGATAAAAATGTAATTTTTTCTTGTAACAATATATTAAGTGAGTTATGATAAAATTGCTTGAACGGTTTGCATCTGCTACCACTTTTTCGAAATAGTACACTTGACTGAAAGGTTGTTGATTCTTTTACAATGCAACTTCAGTGGTTGTTGAAATTTTAAAGGTATGGCAGTGTAAGTTGTTAGCATTTTTTGGACAATAGTCATAATAAGCGAGGTAAAACGAATACAAGGTCATTAAAATCAACTGATACATAACTAAACGCATCAGTTTTTTCATTTAAAATTAAATATAGTATGCAGAATTATGGGGCTTAAGCACATTTACTACACATAGGATTTTTTGATAGTTTTTGTCAATACTTTCAACGTATATTAATTATATATACCATAAAATTATACCATAAACATTATATATACCATAAAAATAGTTCGAAAAAGTTTTCAGACTATTTCACCGCACCATTTTCCGTATATTTATTTTTTAAAAATTTAAATTAACATGTCAACAAATTCGAAACTAGCTGCATATGTTCCAAAAGTCAAGCTTATTCCTTATTTTTAATTTGATCATGACATAAGACATATTAAAACTCATTTAATCAACCAATTAAGAATAAGCTTAACTTTTAGAACTTAGTCTGGTTTTCCTATTAACGTAGTGGTTCTAATACGGCACTAAAATAAAAGTGCTATTAGCCAAACTAAAAAGAATCTTATCCTTACTTTTCAAAAATTACAAGTTTTTATTACTTGAATAATTTATCAGGACATTCAAGCTTTTAAATCATAATTCTACTGAGCTCTATCTACTATACGAAGACAAGATATTTCACTAACTTTTAGAAGAGTAAACAAGTAATTGTTGCTACAAACAATGCAATTAACTAATGAGCAAGACTCGACCATTTTCTGAAAACTATTTCAATAAGTATTTTTTGTTTCAAGGATACTAAAAATTGTTTGTTACTACATAAATTATCTCTTTTTAGTGCTACAAGAGGCAAAAAATAAAAAAAACTTTTATATTGACGCACTTTGCCGTTTTAGAATGAATAAATAGTTAAATAGCGGTAATCGAGTATTTTCACACATTTTTTAAGTTTTTTTGATTTGAAGGGCCCTTAAAAATATTTTAATATGAAACAGAGTGTGAGTTTTATCTAACTATGGACAACAAGCACCGATTATAATTTATTATAGTAGTTATTGCAACACTTTTGCCCCATCAAAACAAGCCCCCACCACGGGGGTAGGTGTTTGCTTAGATGGAGCCAAAGTGTTGCATGTAAGTATTTGTGAAGTGGGTAGGGGAGAGTACGAAAAATCTTGTCACCGACAGAGATACATGTTCGAAATCTTGGAAATGCAGAGAGAGAGAGAAAGAGAGAGAGAGCATCCACCCTATTATAATCAAGACCAGAGGTTTAATTGATTAGGATACCTTAACCTTATTTACAGCTGCTGTATACAAACAAAGAACTTTGAAATTTTATTCGAGAAAATGAAAATTATTGGAGTAGAAAACCATTGAATCCATGTCATGCATTTTTCGGTGATCGAACAGCAAATACTATAAAAATGTATGGTGATCAGGATGGAGAAGAAACTGAATACGTTGGCGTGTGCTGTTTATATCCATATATTTTTTAACCAGGTATACTTTCGGTTGCTCATCTAAAGTTATAAAGTTATGCTCTAATATAGTGACGTGTAAAAAAATAGCAGGTGACAATAATGATATCTCTCAAGTTAACGGTTTAATTATGTGTGATGTGATACCACCTAAAAGTTCGTATCATCCTGTATTACAGGTGAAAATGCACGGTAAGCTCATTTGTCCTTTGTGTCGTACGTATTGCGAAACTATGCTTCAAGAGCACTGTACCCACGACTATAAAGGAGACTGTATTTTTTAAGGTAGCAGATATCTGGGAAAGTCAAGGTAGCAGTTCAAAAAGGTTATATCGTTAACAATGCTTATAAAATACATAAGTATCAGGTAACACAGTAATCAAGAAACGGACAAAGATGGACTATTTGGACATTATATCAACAAAGATTTTAAGCAGAAAATTCTAGCTTTGAGGTACTCACTTACCTGTACATCTTATGAGCAAGAGGAGTCCTATATCAATGAAATTCGTAGAACTGAAGGAAAAAATCTTGACAAAAATGAAATAATACCTAATGCTGGCTCAAGATCCGTTACAACATTGGGACTCAATCCTTTATTGGGTAAATTTAATTACATGAAAATTTGGCAAAGACTAAGGTGGTGACGTTCTTGAAAAGATTAATCGAATTACAAACAAGTGCAGAAATCGATGTAAATGTCCACTTTCCATTCGTTGCACAATTTTTCACAATGTAGTGACTCAACCAGAAATAAAAACATGTCAACCAGTCTATAGTAAAAAATGCTTTGACATAATAACCACAAATTATCCGTATGGTTTTAAGCATGATTTCGCAGAAAAAACTCACTTGGTCGAGGTACGACAAAGCTGCTGGTTCGATCATTTCCCTTTTCAAAGCCGGAGATCAATAAGTAAACGACAAGAAAAATCTGAAACATAACAAATCAAATGCTACATCGGCTCGCTCTAGGAACAAAAATGATTATGATTGTTGAAAACCGCTTATAGAAAAATCGTATGGAAGGAAAATAAAGAATAGATTTCTTAAAATATTTTTCCCAGTCCAAAAAGGATACAAAGTCATAAAAGAAAGTTAATGCAATTCAAAAAATTTGTCGTTTTCAGGACTAATACTTTACTCATTCATACAAGTTGAGAATGTAATTAATTACCTCAGACTTACGTCAGTGTTGCGATGGATGTTAAGTAAAAGACAATATATATTCCAAGGGAGATGACATCAGCACATACTTTACTACGAGCCCTAAACCATGAAGGAAAAAATCATCCTTATGTAGTAAAGTATTGGATCACTTTGTACACGTATACGTCTCTTAAAAGATCTTGAGGTTTTGGAATCCTCTACCACGGTCGATAAGCTTTTCGATAGAGCTTTGTTTGGTATTATAGATACGCGATGGTGACACCCGTGACGTGTACACTGAGTGAACCTACAGGTTGTGGCAATACTGTGTTTATCAGACAGTTTTTACGATGCATTGACCGCATGAAAGATACTCACTTCGAGTGGCTCCTTTTTGTTACGGTGAGTGGCAGTCTGGTTACCGTGGTCTCAGGAGAAATATTGAGTTTACAAGAGATTACCACAAAATAGCAATTTGATATGCAAATCATCTAGTAGTGCCAGTATCGTCAGCTAATTTACTACAGGTAGTTATCATAAGAATGTAAGCGTAATCTTTATTTTGCAAAAGATATTTCATTAAGGTAAGGGTCAGCACGGTATATCGTTAAACTTGCAATACATTGTCATCTTTCGAAATTTACTAAATCCCGCACAAATACAACATCTTTCGAGAAAAGAGTGTCCAAAAAATTATCGGTCTTGCAAAAGCTCGGATTGGGCCGCTGCTTTGAGGCGATTTGGTTACCTTTTCTTGGATCTCAAGAAAAATACACCAGACAATTATATATTTCTTACTTGTATTTTCCCAGATGACGAGTATCTGCATGTATACGTGGCTAAAAAACAAATAAAAAAAGCAACATGGCAAACCAATTTTTAACTGTATCGTTATAGTAGCGTCAAAGTCACGTTTCCAGTTTGGTCGAAAACACGTCACCATTTTGAGAGCTCTTTATTATCTCAACATCAAACAACAAAGGTCCTTGTTGCACGAAACCGATAAGATGCTAATGAAATACATTTGCTAGTGAACGTTAAAAATTCTCTAAGAACACACAAAAAACGTTTGCGTAGACACGCAAGCGTTATCAAAAAACTCCCAAACCCAAAAATTCATCTGTCATCGAAGAAAAAAATCATCGCACAACAGGGAGGAAGTTTCATACCTCTTTTATTGGGTTAGCTCCTCGGAACGGTCTTCCCAATGCTGTAACATACATGGAGCCCGTGAAAAAATGATTCTTCTGCCTCAAGAAAGCGTTGACAAGTTGCGAAGCGAAATCCTAAAAACGGTCTAAAATCTGTGCAAACATCGGGTACAACGATAAGTCAGCTTGACCCAGAAATCAATGACATCTTGAACTTATTGTATACCAATAAGAGAAAAATATGGAAGAAATACCAACGAATTTTAAAACAATATTTATATCTTAAAAAATTGGACAGCGAAAGAAAACGACATCCTGACGGGATAACGGAAAAAGCCAAGGTATCATAAAACAACGATCCCTCTGACTTTGACTCTGAGAACGAATACTCTGATGGCTAAGTCAACAAGGACAAAGAGAAGCTTGAAGAGGAGAAAAAACCTAATGCCGATGTTATCGAAAGCGTTTTGAAAAATGTTTTTTAAAAAGCTACAGTTATAAAACGATGATTCCAAGCAACTGGTAACTTTGAGTGAAGCAATAAGCATACTGTCATCATAGGTGGCGTTCTTATACCACAGTAGAACATTTTCGATCTGGTGAACGATGCCTTCAGGGACAGAAAAAGATTAACACTAGTGAGGCGTGATCAGTTTTTAGTGGCACTTCGTATGGCAAATATTTCGCAATAGTGTGTCAGAAATACTCGAGTATTAACATTACTGATCAACGACAACGATGACAACGACGACGATGAATCAAAATCGCCAATGTGAAGTCCAATATCTACTATAAATGGTTACAATTTTCTTGATGAAAAAGTTACCTAATCAACGATGTCACTAAAAAGTAAAAAAAAAAAAATTAGGCGTGTGTCTCGGGACCCCGGGCAAAAGTGGAACTTCCAACTCGAATGTTAGTAGACTCGGTATAATAAAAACTGAATAAATAAGAGTACACCTAATCTCAATAAATCTTTAAGAATCCTATATTAAAATAGTAAAAATTTTAATATTATTACGTATTTAAGCTCGTGCGTGCATTAAACACACATACCTTAATATATAACTTATGTCATGATTTGCGCATTCTAAGTACTTCCCTGTTTGCTATGATGTATGTGATACACGTACAAATTGTTGGTCGTGAAATGCAGCACGAAACAAAAATTTCCAGTATACTACGCCAAAAGAAGGTACTTTTGTCGCATAACGTGGGACGAAAATTCCTGTTATTTAAAATTAAAATGCGTGCATTTATTATGGCATCATATGTGAACAATTAACTCTTGTTGGAATCTTTGTATCTGACAAATAAAAGTTCTTTTTAATTTTGGCTACCATAAAAGTAAAATGATCCACTATATTCTTATTGAGATTAAGGAAAACAATAGATATATAGCTATTTTCTATTGTAAAATTGTAATTTTTCATATTATTCATTTTCTATAATAACTTATAACTTAATATTGAAATTCTCCCCTGCTTAACTCACTTCTACTGGTCTCAAAGTTTATAAAAAGAGTATAGGTTTTGATCACGTGACAATGACTAATAACATACGATACGAAACATACGATACTAAAAAAAATAATTTTTTTTGACTTGTTTTTTTTAAGATACAGTTGAAAAATTCAAAAATTAAGGTTATGTTTTTTTATAATCCAACTTTTTCCTATTTGTGCACCTCGATCATGTAGATCCCATTGAGGAAATCCGTAGAAATTGTTATTCTTAGGCAATTTTGCTTCCCTGTTGAAATACAGCATTTTTTCTTGTTTTTAGAAGGCAAGTTGTCGTATTATACATATTTAATATTTAACGTACGTTTTTTACATACATGTATACATATAAAAAGATGAATAGGAAAAAAGAGTCATTCTAACTGGGTTTTTTGAAGACTTCAAAAAGATCAAACGGTGTTTTGTGTTAGATATTATTTACCTGACAGTACCTTAAGCTGTAACAGAGACCCAGTTTAGCCCGTTTTACAGCCATAGTACGATTTCCACCATGCAGCAGTAGGTATACCTACTACGAACATGGTGTAACGGTAGAGTTGCAGTCTCATCAACCTGAAAAATTAAGCAGAGTTGGCCGCGATTGGTAGTCGGATGGGTGACCGCTCGACTATTCTTCTTCTTCTTTAGGGGGGGGGGGTTGTGGTTCCAGTGAGGCTGCTTTTATGATAGCAGCGTGATCCGAATGGCCAGCTTGACTATTCATCCATTTACTTGCATGTACGTACATGGCATCGATTGAGCGGAAAAGTGACCAAGGCAAAGATACAGAAGTAAAACTTTAAAAGGACGAGAAAAACAGTTCTCTCAACACTTTAAAGGACTTGCTACCACTTGAGGTGCATGTACCTGGATACAAATTTTGCAGCCCTGGAAGGAAGCTATCGAAGCGTATTGAACATGATGATGTGGGTATGAGTCTCTTACACGAAGCATGTTGTCAGCATGACCTTGGCTACGCTACGGAGAAGAAGTGCGAGCGTATAAAAGCCGATCTAGTGTTGGTTTTATCTGCTATCCCACGTATGTTTACCAGAGGAACACCGCCAGAATAGTAAATGGCTGCTTTATTAACAGCATGTTGCACGTGCAGCAAGATTACATCTAAAAAGTTTTTTTCTCGCATCAAAAGAGCCATTGGATCTTATTTTGAACAAAATAAGAAGAAAAAAAAAATGCATAAGACTTTGCAAAATCTTTACTGCGAAGAAGCGTGACCAACTGCATACACAAGTGGTGACAAACTTGCGAGTGCTATGAAAAACAAACTTTGCGATTAACCGTAATAAGTTAGCTAGAAAGTCAAGATACCAATAATTCACATAGACCCATAAAAAATTGATTACCCGGAAGAAGCTATAACGTGCGTAACTTTGACGACGTGTAAGGAGCTGATTTAATGGACTTGGGAGCTTCAAGAACTTACAATGATTGCTAGACTTATGTTCTCGTTGTCATTGATGTCGTTGCAAAATACACTTGGGTAGTACCTTTTGAGAAAAAAATTTCCAAAAACGATCGTACACTAAAGTGTCTTTGAACGGATAAAGGTAAAAAATTTGTAGGTTGTGGAATGCAATCCGTTTTACGAAAAAATGCATTGGATTACAGAGTAACACGTTGCCCACAGATAAATGATGAGATAGCTGAACGTTTTCAAAGAACTATTAGAGAACGAATGTGGTGATACTTACCACACACACATACACACACACAATTGACGCTTCGTAGACATTTTTCCAAGTACAATAGAGACGTAAAATTAAACGAAGCATTCTTCGACAAAGATGGCAGTAGCTAAAGGGACATTGCACAATGTTCCACAAGTACGTGAAAACCTAAATCAACGTTACGGTTGACATATTTATTAAAATTCAAAGTTCAACGTTTAGTTTGCATCAGTAAGACGAGGAGTGTCTTTGTTAAAGTTTAACCGAAAGCGGTTGGACCTTAGAGTTTTTTTCAATTTTATATATCTTTTGCCCGCAACAACCTCTAGCATATTTTCTTAGGGATTTGGCTGATGAACATTTTAACGGGTTTTTTTTTTTACGAGAAAGAATTGAGCAGAGTGCGAAAGAAATTCAACAAGAGCTTTTTTGAGGTTAACAAGATATTAAAATGCCGAGGTAAAGGACATTCTAAAGAACATTTCATCAGCTGGAAAGGCTATCCTAAAAAATTTAGTTTCTGAGTAAAGCTCAAGTATTTAAAAGATATCAAATAAGGGACAAATCTTACGTTGTGCTGCTTAGCAACAGTAGTATGCAGTATTACCCTGATAATACCACTGTACACTATGTGACAAGATTACGTATACAAATAAGTTTGCAAGGCTTATGAAGCGTTGGTATAACAAAGATTTAATTAACATTGACATTCTAATATGCAGTTAAAGTTAGAGAAAAAAAAACTATCACAAAATGTATACCACGGCTATACAATAACATACACGGGGAACGTCCTGTACTTTATGTAGATTATCACATATTGACATTTCGCTCTCATGTAATAAAGTCTCGTAATACGCTGAAAAAAAAATCCAAAGAATATTTAAAAAAATTTATGAAAGGTACTGGGTGTAAAGTTGGGTGCCTCGACGAGCCATTTCATTTGCAATTACCTCTGAGAACTGGTAAGTCAAGGCATGGTTGGTGTTATTGGAGAGTTAAAAGAATCAACGAAGAAAAAACACAAACAAGATAAAAAAAAAATAAATAAAATAACATAAAATAATAAACTATAAAAAGAAAAAATTAAAAGGGACAGAGAACTGCAAGAGATAATCTTGAAAGTTCAATTAGAAAGAAAGGCTTATTTACACGGTCACAACAATTATCTCTTAGTTTAGTTTTTGTTGATGCGCTCAACTATTAATGAATCGCAATGGACCTCGTAGTCAACATTGAGTATTTCAAGGTGAAAAAAGACGTAACGCTGTCGAAAAAAGTTACTATCGTTGCTTTAAACAACGACTTTTCTGCTTATTGGGTAGTAATACCTTCTTGTCACTTGCAAAAATTGAGTAAGAAGGCGTGACGATAAAATATTTGGTTGTCCTGACGGTATTATGGATTTGATTTCCTTAAGGGTGAAGTACCTTTGAAATTAATTTAAAAAATTTTGAATGATATTGGACGATATTCGCGCAAAATTTACGTCACAAATTATAGAAAATAGTGTGATTTGCACAAAATCACAAACTGTGAAGTAATAAATTTGGAATACGAGATCGTTTGTCGATTTTTAAAAGCCTTATCAGCAGAGGAGTATTGCATACACCACACATTGAAGCCAGATGATCGAGAATATTGATCTGCTGTAACTAATGTTTACAAATGAAAGTAGGCACATTGTGAACATCATTTGTTGTGTGTAACTAAGCTGTTTGCATAGTAAAAGTGTTATAACCTAAACGAAATTAAAGTTAGAATCAAACCCTATTGATTGAATATTTTTGGTTTTATTTAGTGCCCCTGTTCAAAAGTTCTAGCTGTCTAAAGAGAAGCAAAATAATAGCTGAAAATGAGATTTAAAAATTCACGAAAACTGAAAGTCAATATGTGTAGCAATCAAAGAGATTAGAACTTTTGACAGTTTTGCTGCGTGCATTTACCTTGTCATAATGCGAGACTGAGAAACTGACCACGAAAAGGTGTTTCAGAGTACAGCAGTATTCTTTTCAAAGTAATTTCCACTATAACTGACATTTTAGTTTGGATTGTGGGACATTTGAAATTGGATTAAAACTCTTGCTTAAAGATTAAAAATGAATTTTATTATGGCATACAACTTCTATACTTGATAATGTATGTACGAGAATATGGCAGAAAAAGTTCTTTTCTATTGAAGTAGGAGCTTTCAGGTGTGAAATTCAGATCAGGACAGGGTAGGTTAGTGACATTTTGACTTCATTTTTTGTATTGATCATTTTTTTTAGGAGTCAATAAATGAGTTGGAAAGTTTTTACAAAAAAAGTCTTACACTTTTAATACGTTTTTACGTAATTTAAACATTCACATACTAACAGAATCTCCTATATACCGAGTCACATTAACTGCTTACAAAAAAATTGTAACAAACTGCGAATGTTTAACAGCTCCAAAGCCTATACTCAAATGTATACTGTCAATTTCGTTTAATGTTTTTGTTTTACATGAGTCGTAAATAAGGTTTCAGAAATTCTGATAATTTGAAAAAAAATTATGAAATCGGAAGACGTTTTATTTTTTTAAGATGTAACAAAAGAAATATGAACGATGTATCAGGAAGCGGGGGATGTCTAATAAAATGCTTCTGAAGTAGTGATAGTAAAATGTCGTTCGTTTGAAATTTAACTCTAAGCTTTTGCTATGTATCACTGTAATTTTGAGCTTCTAATTTGTGGTCTGCGTATTCCAAAAAATGTAGCTACGGACTCATATAAATTCTTAGAAATGGAAATGTCATCATCTTATAAGCCTACCTCTGAATATTTTGTAAAAAAAGTCACAGTCAGCATTTCTGTCCTTTGGCGTTCATAGTTGCATTTTAGATAATACCATCTAAAAGAGTTGATGATGCAGTTTTAACAAACTCAAACGTGATTTACCACCTCCAAGCGATTTTAATACTCCCACTCTTTCGAATAATGAGTAGCATACATTTCTACTCTAACAAAAAGCAACTATCAGTCTTTCAATCATCTGACAGTTAATACATTGTAACTAGGAGACAATTGAGCCTATGAAAGGAAAAGTCTTGGAGAGAAAAGTTTTAGATTTGTCAGCCTCAAAGCAGCATAAATAATTATCACTCCCTCAAATTATTTACAAGTCTTACGTATTAAATCACTTGATAAGAAAATAATCGTTCTGCTTGAATACGAAAAATTATTTGACAACGATTGGGAACCTATTGTTCGTCTGCTGGGTATAGATTTTGAGGAAATTCCTTTTACAGTTTTTATTTAAAGTGAGGATAAATTAGCCTTCTACTCCATTAAAAAATACTTATGGTGGATGAAAGTAACTTGTAAGATATCAAGATTTACGGGTCCAACAGGTCCTTAAAATTTACGATGAGCTACAAGGAAAAAACCGATCAGATTGAAAAAAATGAGACGACAAAGTGAAGACGAGAGAGCTGCAAGAAAGTATCATCCAAGTTTGGTATTGAAAAAAGTAACAGCTGATCATTTACACAAATTTATTGTTCATTGCGTCGATTGTAGCTTACACTCTTTCAGCGAAATATCAGATTGTATGCCTATTATAGCGCAGGAATTTGTAGACTGTATTTACAAAAAAGACAGTAGTGTGCAAGAATCACAAATCGATTACTACNTTAACAAAGAGTACTTAGTTACTTATAAATTTATGCTTTGAATTTGTCAATTTTATTTTGCACATTTTTACTTTTTTTTTTACTAATATTTTATTATTCGTGTATAGGATAAGGAAAAACTGTAGGTAACAGCACAGAAAATAATATTAATAGTCATAAAATTGTCAGAAATACGTCAACGAATAAAACAATTTTAGATGAGATTGATTGTCAATAAACCTATGAATGACTGTATAAATCCTAAAAACGCTAAATTTTTTGAAGTTGCTTAGAAAATCACCAATAAAATGACTGATAACGATTTGAATAATAAATCAACTAAAAATAATATATTTATACTTAATAATAACAATAAATGTTATCAAAATGCATGCACGCATGGAACTAATCAATCCATCGATGTTTCTGAGTCAATCACGAGTCCAGTTCCTTTTTATTTTGATAACGACACGGATTTTATTTCACATAATAACGAGAGCACTGACACTGAATGTATAACAACTAATATTAAGAGCATCAAGTCATGTACGAATAAAAAAGAAAGTTGTTTGAAGCAAATTGATCAATCAGATAAAAAAAACTAATTTTAAGAAGTCTTTTACAATGCTAATCAAACATTTATCCCAAAAAGAAAAGAGGTAGTCAACAAACAAATAAGAACTGTAAGAAATTGTATGTGGGCCCTCTTGAAACGTTGTATTAGATTTAATTAGTTCTAGAAAGAATAAAAAAAGAAAAAGACGTAAAAGCAACAGAAAAAAACAAATTGCACGAAAAAAGTTTTGGTGCCAAAAAAACTTCAAGAACAAACTAATTTATGGAAAAAATAAATAAATACAACAAAAACAAGTTAGTAGTGCTCAAAAAAAAGGAATAAAAGAAAATTTAAATTTACTTAGTTAATACATATATTTGATTTATGTTAATTAGTTTAATAAGCAGTTTTTTTAATAAGCAATTCAAAATCGATCAATAATTTTCATATCTTTAGATTGCCTGTTTGGACGTAGACGTGAATAGTCTACCTACCATCTATTATTGTTAAAGGTTTGCTTTATTATAATTAGTCTCTGTATTAAATAAAACTGTTGGTTTATAGTGCGTGAGGTTTTTACGTTGAGAAAAAGGGAGAGTCTTGAAAAGGTCTCTATGATGAGACGAAATACTGACTTACATAAATAAAAATTTTTGCTGAAGAAAACCAAGTGGTGTTTTATTGCCGATGTAAACGCCAAATAACTTTAAAATCTTTTTTTTTTTTTTTCAACACTGCGAGCAATAATTATTGCAAGCAATAATTATAATTATTAGCTTGTACTGAGATTTCAAACGATTTTTGTACAGTAAGTTGTCATTCATTGCATAATTTTGATCACAATAACGATGATTTCAAAACCAGGGACAATAAGTTATTCATCGAAAGGACAAATGCAAATTCAGTGTTCAATTGGGGAGACAAGTCACTATACTTTTATTTCATCTATACTTTCTTTTATTTTCCATTTATGTATTTTTGCGATGTTAAACGAACGTTAAATGCTCATTTATTAATTAAATAATCCCTCCATGAAAAAAACATGAAAATACTTTTAGAATGAGAACGTATTTTTAGTGTTTTCAGAAAAGCGTTCCAAGGGGGACTCGTACGTTAACTCTTTCCTTCTAATATTTCAAAAAAGTAAGTAATTTATTTGCATTTTTTTCTTAAATTTTTTTTTTTTTTAATTGTTAAGAGAGCAGTGGATTAAAAATGAGGACATTTAACATGTTAAAAAAAATACAATCGAAAGAAATAATAATAAATGATTATGAAAATAAGAAATTTGAAGCAACTTTACACCGAATTTAACAACTTACTAAGTGGAAGTTGTTATTCTGCAGGGGATCCCGAGATCCACACTTATCCAGACACCAAGTCTATCACGATATAATCAACTTTCAAAGCCTTATGCTTAAAAACTTATGAACTGGAGGCTGTTGAGAACTCATCAAAGGTAAAAAGCCCTAATTTCGATGAGTATGAGCTCAAACTTCGATCATCTATACTTGGATATAGTTTGAGCTGCTTTGTTTAGAAGCCTTGCATCCCAAAGTTATAGGTATGTGACTCCAAAAGAACTTCGAGCACAGGTTGGGTCAAGATCGAAGTGTCACCCTTTAACGTTGGGCAAAAAATTGAGAGTAGAAGCCTTTTCAAACGCATGCGATACAGTAGTCAAGCCTGTAAACACTCAATTGTTTCAGCCTTCATAGTTGGACCCTTTTTGCCCAACGTCAAATCAAAATCAAAGCATCCCAACTATCCCGAGATGCTGTGTTTTGTTGGAAGAGCGAATACATCTCTATGATTGAATAGTGGGGCCTCGAAGATCTTGTATTCTTTCTTTTCGTAAAAATACAAAGCGTAAAGGTCTGAAATTTCTTGTCATGTAAATCACTTTGAATCTGAATACAACTTTAAAAAATTGTAAATAATTATCAAATAAAACTCACTACTAAGCTTTAAACCCTGTTAACACGCAATATTTTTCAAACGAGTCGCTTAAGACATTATAATATTATAATTATTAGACGGTAATCAGATACAATATGATGTCTATATGAACCACACAATGAAAGAAAGTAAAAAAACTTACTCGTAAAGACAGCCCGTGGTAAAGTAGATACGGCACTGGGCTAGTATACACAAGATGACGAGTTTGGATCCTGTGAACAGTGTTTGGTAGAGGATGTAATAGCGACAAAGTAGAACGCAAAATACAAAATAACATTGAGAAAAAGTCCCTATTGCATGGCACCTGAAATATAAAGTGATGTATCAGCTGTCATTACTTTAAGTGTCTTCTCGAATCTTGGAAATTGTTTAACAATAAAAGTTATTACTTTACAGCTTCAAAAGATACTTTTCTATGTATAATGTAGGTGGTCCCTCCAAATAGACTTAGTCAAGAGCTGTAAATTAAATAACTTAACAGATTTGTATTGATTTTACGTATATTAATTACATAATTGTAAAATTATGTTGGAAAAAAAACTACCTGTTGGAGAGTAAGCTCGGTACCCTGTACAAAACTGAGCAGAATGAATTGAATTTAGTCACCAATTCAGTTAATGAGGTATTTTCTTGAGCATAAGGAAAACAATTTACTTTTCGATTAATCTTAGAGTTTCTAAGAACTAATGAAGCGATTGTTTAGGATTATTACTTTATTAAAAGTTTCGGCTCAGCTACTCTATTTATAATTTTTTGGCTCAATCAGATATGACTTATAATGGTACTTCTTCCTTCAACAATTTATTTTAATATTGTGAGTTAATTGAATACCAACAATTAACAAGAAAGATATTGTTTGTGACAATAACAATTAATTTAAAAAATTCTATAAGATTAATTTAAGAAACTCGCAACCACCTGAAAGAAAAAAGGTAAGTTTGAAATGAGCCCATAAAAAAAACATCTAGCTTATACGGTAAGATTTATTCAAGAAAACAACAATTAATACATCTATACATGAAAATTATAATTTAATATATACTCAACGCGGGAAATATTTAGTGATTTACGAACACTTTTTAATCACTGATCTATTAAATGTCAAATGCTCGCATAGCGGAAAAATGTAAGTGCGTATAATCAGGCAACTAGACAATGCAAGTTTAGTATTACTCGGATCGGGTCAAACTTGGTCGTTCAAATTAAATTCTCTCTCACTAAATGTTGTTTATGTAAATTCTAAGGAGGTTGTAAATACTGCTTACCTTGGCTCTCCCATGTATTATTCGTTCTATATAAGCGTATCCAAGATGAAGAGGGACTTGACTACTGGGGTGTATACGGTGGTATGAATTTTTCAGTAGAAACCGTAATAATAACATTTACCTTCATGCTCGTTTGACTTTCTCTGATCGTAATGACCTTGGGCCTAGGATTGTCTGCACAATTATTTACTATTTCGTGACAAACAATTCGTCTACTTGCAATCTGAACTTGGAAGTTAAGAGCTCTTGAAAATCAGGTCCAAGCCAAAAGGTTGACTGGCTACTTTAAGATTGTTCAGAGCTCTTTTACCCTTGTAATTTAGTTTTTAGTGAAAGGCTTTTTACTTTTTGTACAAGCTTACTTCAGCATTTTCTTAATGTATGTTATACGGATATTCGCAAGCAGTATTTGAATTTAAATTATGTTATTTAGAAACATTTGCGTACTATAATAAAAAAAAAACAATTAATAAGAAAGTTTATTAATTTAAAATATGCATGCTTTCAATGCAATTAACGTTTAAAATATTTTTTAGTTTGCAAGTTATGTGTTGTGGTTTACAACTATTATCCTTACTATAAGTACAGTGATTTCCCTGCAACAACGATTACCCGATTTTTAAATAAGTCGATAAAACTTGTAATCAGTAATGCCAGACAGGACGGTGTTCCCCTCAAGGCAAAGGTCAGTACTCTAGAGATCCGCGAGCTATAGACTGGCGCAACTAGAGTGCAGCTCAAAAGAGTCTCTACCCCAGTTTCCCTATTCCTATACTTTCCCTCTTCATGTGATGTGCATAGTTACCCTAAGCCTGCTTAACAGCTTATATATAACATCTGTACCCCCATAGTCAGATAACGCCGTAGCCAAGTCGACTGCATTACTTTTACTTATGCTGGTTATACCTTCGAATCTCATCTGCAGTTTTTTTTTTTTTTTTTTTTTTTTTTTTTTTTTTTTTTTTTAAAGCAACTATTTTGAAACAGTCATTGAAGTTAATTTCTACTGACGAAATCTACATTGACACTTAATTTTTGTTTAGGTTTTATAAATTGAGGGCTCCGAAGAAAAAAAGAAAAAAGCATGAGTTTATTGTGTTAAAAAAAAATAACAATACTAGCTACATTTTCAATAAGACGAAAAATAAGCTCCGATAAATAGTAACAAGAAATGCAAATCTTCTTTTTCTACTTAGTGATGGTATCAATTGATAAACTAGCGCCTTTAACTAAATAACCTGGTAAACGCGTGTGTATTATAGTTGTAACTAATTATAATGTCAACTTATAAGCAAGCATGTAGGACCCTAAAAACTAGTGTACTAAAGTCTTTTCTTTTCCAATAAGCAGTTGCGTCAATTAAACAAATAACTGTAGTATCTTTCTCTTCAATGAATTAATTCATCAATTAAGAAACAAGCACGTTAAAAAAAAGTTGAGTACGCCCAAGTCGTGTCGATTCTGATTTATCACGATATTAATAAATAAATGAGAGCTTATAAGACACTACCCTATTAGATTTTATTCTTCTTATCTTAAATGAACAAAAATATTAATGAGTGTACAAACACCTTTAACGTAACAATCTAGTGCTCTTTTATGTTTGTATCTTAAATTCATGAATTTTTCAACTAATAAACAAGCACCTTTCACCAAATAATCTAGCCTGGTTAAATACTTATATCTTTTACAAATTAAAAAGTCTATTAACAAACGTCTATCTTAATTGTATGTCCAAGAAATCTTGACTTTAGTTTGTCATCACAACAAATAATAAATTAACGCTAATAAAATAAAATAAACCATTATTATATGGTTTCTTCTTATCTTAAACCTATAAAATTTTTTTTTATAACTATATCTTTTTATATTAAATTAATTAAATTGTCTCTAAATAAATAAACCCCTTTGACAGAATAACCCAGGATGCCCTTTTTTTCTACATTACTTTATATTGTTGTTAAGCAATCAACAAGTGCTTGTAACAAAATAACTTAGTACTCTCGAGTATTATTATCTTTTACAAATGAAATGTCAATTATTAAATAATTAAGTAGCTTGAGTGGAACAATCCAATGCACTCTAGTCTTAACATCTTAAATACAATAAAATGTTAATTAGTAATCAAGTACCTCAAACAGAATAATTCAGTACACCAAAGTCTTGTTCATGTAAATTTATTATGTTGTTGGTTAATAAGCAAGTGATTAAAACCGAACGAGCACGCTTTAGTTCTTGAATCTTTGATAAATTAAGAATTAGGGATTAATCAAGCCCGTTGAAGGTATAATTCAATGCACTCTAGTCCTTTTGCTTATTTTAAATAATACCAATTATTGAATGAGGAATTTTAATTCGAGAATTTATTATTACGTTTTTTGGTTTACATATAATATTTTCACGTTGCACAGATGTATTGTCATATAAATACCATGATTTATATACGTATTCATGCTTTCAAGACTAATAGTTATTTTTATCAATGTTCAAACGCCTTATTTCAAATAATTAACACTAAGCATTTTAACTGTTTTCCTTGGTAATAAATGCAATAAATAGTTGGTAAAAAAATTAATGTAAATAAAGGAGTTAATTGCACTGACTTAAGTTGTTCACAGTACTGCTTTAATTATAAAGAATAGTTCGAATCATCAAACAGTTGAAACTTAGGGGCAGGGTGATGAGTATCTTAAAATACTTGTTTCATATTAAAGTCATAAATAACCGTCAATTTTAGGGTTCGTAACAAAAAAAAGTCAAATTAACGTCATTATTCGACAAGTTTAGCTTGGCAGTTACAAAATGTACGTTACGAATTATCAATTCTACATAATGAACATTACTAACTTCTTGCAACATGAAGACGTTAATGAATTATGGTATTTACGCTAGACTTTATTTATAGAAAAAAATTATTATGTGTTAATAAATAAACATGGCAGCAGTAAAATTAAAGTCCTTCAGTCGATAATTACTATTATTATTTATGATACACCAAAAAAACTCTAGCGCACATGATCATTCTGATAATGCGTTTGATCGTTACTTAACATTTAATTTATTACAAAAGAGAAGACTAGAGCGTACCAGGTCGTTTGGTTATAAGCACTTGTTTAGTAACTTAGACCAGAATTAATTAAAATGGAGAAGACAGGAGCGCATTCAACTGCTTCGTTCGTGGAGCTTGATTACTACACTTATGACATTTTTATTTACTCACGATATGAAAATACAAGATCGTACTAAGTCGTTCATGTAATAAGCGCTTCTTCATTAACTCACATCATGAGAAATTCAAATGGAGAAGTCTTACGGGTACTGGACTATTCTGTCAATAGTGCAAGCAACAGTGTTAGTTTATTCATTGATATCTTAGTTTATTTGAGATAAAAAGACTGAAATCTAATGGGCCAGTGTGTTATAAGCTCTTGTTCATTTATTAATATCGTAATAAATTAGAATTGACAAGACTTGGGCATTTTCAATTATTTCTTCAAACGTGCTTGTTCTTTCGTTAATAATTTGATTGATTTAAGAAAAAAATACTAGAGTTACTTGTTCAATTGACACTATTGTAGTACTTAATAGAAAAAAAAAGTTTCATCTCTTGTGACTGTTTATCGGAGCTTAGTAAAAATGATTCATTTTTTTTCAATGTTCTCATGCTTTTTTCTTTGGAGCCCTCAATTAATAAAACTTAAATAAGAATTAATTGTCAATATAGTTTTCGTCAGTATGACTTTACTTCAATGACTGTTTCAAAATAGTAGCTGTAAAAAAAAAAAAAAAAAAAAAAAATCGAAAGTATGACCAGAATAAGTATATGTTACGCAGCTCACTCGGCTAAGGCGTCATCTGATTAAGGGGGTTCACATGAAATATATAAGCTGTAAAGCAGGCTTAGGGTAACCATGCACATCACGTGAAGAGGGAGAGTATAGGAGTAGGAGAACTGGGTTAGAGACTCTTTTGAGCTGTACTCTAGATACGCCAGTCTATAGCTTGTGGATCTCTAGAGTCCTGACCTCTGCCTTGAGGGGAGTGCCATCTCATCTCGCATCACTGCTTGTATCTGCCTAAAGTTTTAAGTTAAAAGAAAAGTTGAAAATTGTGTATGCATACATGTAAAGTCTCACTTAAGGCCTGATACAAGCAGATCGTAGGGCTTATCAACTACTTGGGTAATGGGGTAACCTTTGAATTTTGCGTTGAAAAAGTGCATGTGATGACTAATAATTTGTAGTTATTTTCTTTTTTGAGAAGCAGGTAAAATGAAACTTTAATTTTTTAATAAAAAACCTTTTGGAATTCAAACATGCTGTTACAAAATATAAAAACCCGTATTTTTAAGGAAAATTAATCTTTTACCTTGTTCCCTAACTTTTGTTAAAAAGTAGAATCAATCTTTTTATTTTTTTTTTTTCAATTATACGTCAAAATTGGTCATAACACGTTGGGGTACTAAAAAATTATATTTGGCATGGTGTTCAACAAAAATTTGAGCATTCTTGTTTTTACACAAAAATAAGGATTAATTATATTTACACAATACATACACTTATACAAATAAATATAATATATATTTATAGTAATTACTTTAAAAAAAAAATGTAACATGAAATTTTTCTGTTAATTTGCTGTGCATACAGGAAGAAATGAATTATTCTTGGACTAGTGGATTTTGCAGATTTGTAAATAAAAGAACTCTTGTATTAAACTCAAAATTATCTTTTTTTATAACAGTTTCATGAATATTATAATCAAATTTGTATACTTTTGCACAACCAACCTCGTCCTTCAAAGGTACAAATGTATATAGAGTAAGCGTTCCTCTTAGAGTTATAGTCTTCGTGCATCATTTTCTTAAAATCTAAGATGTTCCTTGATATTTAATATTGTCAGCATACAAAAAATAGAAATTTTTTAATGCTGCCCTTACCCACTCAAATAAATAATAAAAATTTATGAGTAGACTAGAACATCATGTTAGACGCTTGCATGATATGCTAAGCGCTACGCACTGCCAGAAATTCCGCCGCATGCACCTTTATTATACCATGTAGCAAAACGTTCTGTCTAGCTTCTCTGTCTTAGTCGGAAAAATTGTTACACACAATGATAAAGTATGTCTTATAATTAAATTACTGAGAAGCTCTATAAGACCTATCATTAATCATTAAAATATCATTTCAATCAGTTTTGAAATATTCATTTGAAAACTAGAACACTGCAATCTAATCATGTTTTAAGATAATAACGACGAAAACGAAGCAACAGTGTTCTATAATATTATATTTATTAGAATAAGCAGCCACAGAAGGTGTTATGGTCCTCGGATTGTTCCAATGAAAAGCTTAAATACATCTTAAACTACAAAAACACAATTTCTTACAAAGCCTAAATTAAAGAGCTTATTCTTTTTACTTGAGACTTTCTTTTAAGTATCAATAAAATTCACCGTGTTATTATGTAATATAATCATGTTGTGTAAGCTTGTTTGTGTTTTTGAGCAACATTTGAGTGAAGTGATTAATATTATTTTCTCAATGTAAAACAGTGCCAAACTATATTAAGACACAGGTTCTGTGGCTGATCTCCTTTATTTCATGTTCTTTGAGAGATTTTAACACAAGTGCTTCTTTTTTTAGTTATATATTGGTAATTCTGGCACGTGCGTTCATGACACCGAAAAAAATTTTACAAGTCAACTTATTCTTAGAATTTTCAAAGCTTAATTTCTATCTAACAAACTACAAATGTTATTACCAGTGGACAGTGAGTGCATTGGTACCCAATTATAAAGTAATATTTCTATGGCAGACAATATATAACTAAAAATATACCTTTTACTAAAGGATATTCTGCATGGAAGTTGTGCTGATATTGTTAGAACAAAAGATTAAAAGTTAATTGAGGGTGGTTTCAACAAATACTTTTATCGTTAATAAATATACAATTCTGAAAAATGTATTTTACCTAGATATCAAAAGTACAGTGTATAAATATGGCACAACGTGCTGCCACGCTGGCTAGTTAAATAGTAACTACTTTCATCACATCTTCCAATTATTTCAAAACAACTGCCTACGCTCGTAAGTGAATAATATCTCTAACATCGTGCTGGCATCTCTTATATATGCTGACATACTCGTTCTTATAACTAGATGCATATACAACAACAACAAAAAATATCTGAAAAAAGCGTAAAAAATGTTAAAAAATCAGTTGTATACTTTCATGTTTATTTCATTTTCTACTTCATGAAACGAATGATCAACCTTTTTTTAACAAAGTATGTTACAAACATAATGATGATATAACGTAATGATTTTAATCTAATAACGATTCTAATCCAGTAAGAAGGATAATCTGCTGAGGAGACTTATATACGTAGTGGATAAGGATCCTTTTTGGATTTAAATCCTTACTGTATTAAAATTCTTACTTCATTAGAATCCATACTGGATAAGAATTCTCATAGGGGTTTTTTGGCCTGGTAGCTGCTAATGTCACTGCGTTAAGAGTCCTATTACCCCACTACCTTTGTTCTTCAATACGCACATTACTGCGCAGTAGCAGCAAACAGCACATGTGTGGCAGTACCATCCAGCACGCTTCTAACACCCTATGCTCAAGCAGGCCACTCAGCTAGTCCCGAAAGCCATCTTCTGCGTCGGCGCAAGCTAGCTCTCTCTCTCTCTCTCTCTCTCTCTCACATGCACCTATAGCTGGAGTGCACATGCTACTACTAACTTAGTGACAATTACTACACAAATTTTACGAGCCTTTTTTTAATTCTTTTATATTATGGTTGCCTTTATAGAGCCTTCAGCTGCAACACGTGCCTATAGCTATTGAGCCGTGTTTCCTCTGTTACAACATTGTACCTCAATAAAAGTTTTCTATGCATTTGTAATTGTTTTGGGATGTAGTTACTACATCCTGGAATCCTGTCATTAGTACATTACCCCAAAGTGGGGATCCTGAGTGCAAGTTATTAGTCGACGCACCAGGATTCCGTACACACGTTCACGAGGCCGCGGCCGAGTCCATGGTGTGAAGAGTGAGAACACGCGAAAGGAGAATCCGCATCAACAGCAGCAAGCCCTTTTTTATGACATAAGCTTAAGAGCAGCAGCTCAGCAACCGACTTCAGCACCTATCCTGCACACAGAAAGTTTTGCCTCATGACTTCAGTTGCCGCCACATTTTCTGTTTTTGGCCTACGCTATTGGAGAGCCATACGGCCTTCTGTTGCCTGCCATCTTGTCCACTCGAGCCACATCAGCAACCATCATGCCTCAGCTTCGTCTCGTTCCCTGCTCAACCACAGCTTTCGAGTGCCTGACAACCACGCACACGTCTCTGATCCTCGAGAACACTCCGCAACGCCCTCAGGAGGATGCACTGCAGTGCAGCCAGGTGAGCCAAGTGCTTTTCAGCGAGAGCCATAACCTCAATTTCAGCCACGCCAACGACCACGAGCGCGCACCAAGAGTCACGCTACAGCCGGCTTACAGAAGCAACTACTTGACCATTCGCACCAGTGTCGTACGTCAAGCCACTCCAAGAGGCTCTAACGTGCCTTACGCTACCAACGAGGCAAGCTAGAACATAACCTCTCATTTCAAACTCCTGTCATCCCTCGACGTAGTGCCTCCAACATCAGACAAGGACGCTTCCAAGGACGAGGACATGGCAATAAAGCGTTAAGTACTCCGGTTCTGGTGTACCAAGCTCAAACTCTGGCTTCAACACGCTGAGTGCCTTTTTGCCTCGCACAATGTCATCAACGATGCAGCAAAATACAACTTTAATGTCAGTGCACTTGACAGCGATGTCATCGATCAAGTTGTGGACATCATCAGTGATCCTCCGGAGACAAACCAATTCACGGCAATCAAAGATGCCATTCTCGCAAAGACGTTGGATTCGCCCCAAAAACAGTTACAAAAAGTGCTCTCCGGCCTGCAACTTGGTAATATGAAACCATCCTGGCTGTGGCAAAACCTTAGAAGTCACGGTGGTGCTAACTTTATCGACGAAGCCCTCAAGGTCAGGTGGCTAGACCTTTTACCACCCAATGCTACCATGCTGCTTCGAGTGCTAGACTAGAATGACATGCCCAGTCTCGGTGAGGCCGCGAATAAGCTGCTGAAAACCAGAACCTCTGTTATGGCTGTGAGTCTCGCGCTACGTTCCTTGAGTTCATCTGCAGGTCAAACTGGACACCCAGACCTCACACAAGAAATTGACACCCTCAAGCTCGCAGTAGCACACCTCACTGCGTTTACTCGCCAGCAACTTGAGCAGCTCACGACCAACAACAACAACAACAACAACAACAACAACCGTCAGGGTTGGAACTCTCGCCCAAGCAGCCGAGGCCGATCCCAGTCATTCGCAGCCACGCCAATCTTGCTTGCCTGGTGCTGGTACTACAACAAGCATGGAACAGCAGCCATATGCTGCATGCAGCCCTGCTCCTACCAGGCACCCATCGTACCAGGACAGGGAAATGCTTAATGCCACTTCTGGATCAGGTGGGAGAGGTGAGCATACGCGTCACTTAAAACCGCCTACACGTGTACGACAAGCGCACCAACCTACGTTTTCTCGTGAGCACTGGCTCGATCTTTCCGCTCTTGCTAAGGTCAGCAGTCCGAGAAAGCCTACAATAGAATCCTCTTAGACTGTACGCTGCTAACCAGTCAACCTTTTGGACCTTCGGTACATACGAGCTTTTACTCAACCTGGGTCCCCAAAGAGATTTTGACTGCACCTTCACCATCGCTGACGTGCCACACGGCATCATCGGAGCACATCCCTGAGGTACGTATCATGAGCACTCCCAATATCGATCTTAATCTTCTTACGCAACTCCCTATACTCGGCCATATCTTGTAGATCCCATGATCTCTTGGCCTCCCGATACATAATGTCATGTCTCTTACATTTGACCCTGACTTCAACCGTTATCCATGGTGCAGGTGCTCTGTGGGCTTTTTTGACTCTGAAAGCTGCATACACGTCAAGCCCTTTGATATCCATTGCACGAGAAGTCGAAACAGAATTATCTAAATCCACATCGTAAAACTGTGATTAGACGCTGTCCATTTTTTTATGCAAGGCAGCAGAAAGAGATTTAGGTCAGAACCCTCGGAAATCGCGTGAATGCATGACTCTGATAACGGGAGTGATGACGGTAAATTCATAGTCAACGTAAAGGAAATCATGTCCACAAACAAATGAAGCAGGTGACTGGTGGGTCAATTTGATTTTATCAGCTGTATCAGCAATTATAACATCAAGCCATGTATGCGAATTCTCTCTGTGGTGTGTGGCCTCAAATGGTACCAAGTACAGCGAGTACTACGTTATGAGGAGCCTTAGGTGGTGAGCATGAAAATCATTGAGCAGAAGATCACTATTCAAATTGCTTAAAGTGATGAAGTCACAGTACGAATGAACAAACTGACAAGAGGCATTAAAAAATTGCACGAGAACCTCCCCTTTAGGACGCCTACAAACTGAGGCAAGAAATAATTTTTTGCCTAAAGTATTTAAGACCTCAAGTATCATCTATTCAGTCTCGTGTATGTGCGCAATTTACGGACTTGCCAATATTTCAAAAGAAAGATCATTTTTTATCGAGCAGATAACTTCATCACCCTGCATGTACCTATGAATTTCCGTTTTGGAAAGCAGATTCCTATCGTTTTGCACAAGTTTATATCCCTGAACATCAAAAAGTTTTGAGCTACGATACGGAGTAAGCCAAATTTCAGAGATACTCAATGTATTGATCCTGCGTTTCATCAAAAAGCCCGCAATATGGTAGGAATGATCACCCACTAACTTTGCGTTCATATGCGCATCACGAAGGTTACCTCTCGTTAAACCCTCGATGTTAGACTGTGGATCTCGCAGTCAAACTAGTCTTGATAAGTCCGCCTCACCATAAATTGCTATTTTGTTTCAACGATCCTTTTTCTGGACAGAAATAGTATTATTTCTGGTCCAAACATACTTATAACCAATCTAGTTTACCTTTTTTTTGTTGAAATCAAAACCTTATATCTATAATCTGATAAATTTTTGTAAAACTTGATAATTGAAATGGGGGTTAGTGGTTTGGTCAATTCTCGTGTGCTCAATTTTATTAAACTTATTATAGCATTTAGCACATGGTTGCAAATAAATATATATTTAAAACAAACAGCCAGCATTGGAACGGATGCTGAAAGAGAGTCTTCAGAATCTTCTGAAGTGCCAGCCCTGGCCTCACCTTTAGCAGAAGTCACTTTTGGGACTATCTTAAAAATTTCCAGAATTTCATCATCAAGTTAAACAAAATTAAGTAACGTCAAGATATTCTCAAAAATGATCTGGAATACCTTGACAGTATCAACCTTGATGCCAGTCACTCTTAATCCAGGTTGAGGATTATTTGATTCATGCTCATTCCATTCCTTAACCTCGTACCTCAGTAACGCACTTTCCTCTTCAAGCAACTCTATGCACTGTATATGCAAAGAAACCTGGCTAGCAATGTCACCAAGTTGTGAATTATTATGTTGTAGTAATCGAAAGAGTAATTCAAAGCGCTGGTTTTTGTCAAAATTTCTCCATGAATTTGGCATTTCAGGGTCATTACATTCCCCACATATCAATCAGGGTGCTGATCCTCAGGTGGTTGCCCGTAACTCTAGGTCTGCGTATTTCTCTGGTATGAGACAGAAGGTTGATTTAGAGAAAGCGATGCGGCCTCTTTTGTGAACGTTACAGGTTGAAATGCAGTCGTGATAGATGGTGGTTGCTTAGTCCGCTGGGAATTAAAGATGTAGTCGTCAGAGGACTACGGACTCAGTCTCTCAGAGATCAAATCTCGTACTGCATCAAAGGTACTCGAATGAGAAGAAGACAAACCACGACCACTTTGGTGATCCGCTTCACTTTGGCTCCCCCTTCATATCACAACTATAGGTGCAAGTACAACAGTCCGTATTGCCACGAGACTCAGAACGTGCTGGTATACAACTTGGATGAAACGTAGTGTGGCAACCAGAGCATTTTCAGATGACAGTAGCCATACCACGATGGCACTTTTTACACTTACTTGGCATACTATTAACTAGCGGATGGGATCTAACACATAAGAAATTGCAGGTTTGTTTAGCAATTTACTCCCGTGACTTTTATTTACACGCATAATCAGAATAGTGGATAGCTCAGTCAAACATAGCAATAAGTTGATACTGCTTTTGCGTTACTACCTTATAATAGTATATACACATATCTTTATGCAATAAGAACAGATAGGTAAGTATGTGCACACTTGTATAGAATAAGTTACTATAATTTACAGTATAAAAGTAAAAAGGATAAAAAAAGTAAAATGATTGAAGGGTGAAAACAAAAGCACGCACTTGTGTCAGACAATTTACGATAATTTACAGCAAAAAAGTAACGTGGTAGAACAAGTCAAATAAGTAAAAAGGACGAATTACAAATAATCTCTCTGGTTCATTAAAATACCTAATCAAAACTGCAGCATATGTACTAATGTATAGGGTGTAATTTTATCATAGCATCTTTAATCAACGTTACTTACACACCTTCTATAACTATCTACGATCGGTATTTCAGTTGCACTTAACCGATGGTAAAACAGTCCAACACCAACCGATGGTACCGATGAGTAAGCTCTCCAAGAAGGAGACAATGCAAGGAATCCTGGTGAAGTCTGTCAGGAAAAATTCTAGAAGCTCCTGTATTGGAGCAAGCAGGAATGTTAGCTTCTAAGAACAGCAATGTCATGGTTGCTAGGGCTCGTCAATACACTTCACATTAAACTTTCTGTGGGCCATGTGTTTACTTTATAACTCGTACTTACAGCACAGTATCCGTCACACACATCTATTTCAAGTAATGATCCCCATGAACAGATGACCTGCAAGTCCTCACGCATTCTGGCTACCTCCTGGAGATGACAGGGAACAGTAGCAGGAGCACCAAGGACAGCTATTCATCAGCACGGTTTGAGAATAGGACGCGTCGTCGCAGCAATAATATCGAATCCATCCCCCAGAAAGCACATAACGCCGTGTAAGCAAGGTATGGGCTCACCTGGTATCTGGCGTGGACTCACCTACAAGTTGACTCCGCCAGGAGGAATCAACAAGATTCTTGTACCAAAATACAAGGAGCGCTAAGAAAATACGTATGAGCGGGTACGCACCACACACACAGAGATAGCGAAAGAGAGAGTGTGAGAGAGAGAGAGATAGTAAGAGAGAGAAAGAGTGTTTAGAGTGTTTAGAATTTATTATGCCTCGGGGAATATCCCCATCTGGCCAAAATTGAGTTACATGGTTCTAGGCGAAATTTCAAAACTATGGCTTAAGAAATAGAGTAAGAAAAGTAGTTTAAACCACGTATGATACAGTAATTTATTGCTATGGAAAAACTAGTAAAGTACTATATGGCTAAATGTTTACAATAGATGGGCTGATTTACGACCAAAAGAGAAAATAGAAAAGGAGGGCTATGTGTATAGTTGAGATGGCTAAGGAGGGCTGATGAAATGAGGTAAAGAAGGCTGTGGATAAGACGAGTGAGAGTGAGATGCAGAGAGAACGAGAAGGTGCTTGTAGGATATGAAAATGACGCGTGACATTGTTGGTGAATATAAGGCTCGATGACGCCTGGCAAGGTGGAGCTGAAATGAGTGGGTGAACGAGGAGAATGGAGGACAATCGGCAGAGTTTGCAAAGTAAATAGATATAGGGTGAAGGCAACTAAAAGATAAGATGAAGAGTGATTAGATTTCTCAAACTCCACTCGCTCGACCCACTTCACTCACAGGGCCACCCGCACTGCTAGGAAACCCCTATATGGGGCCGTCATTGGTGGGCTGTGCTATGCCCTCGCGCTCTGCACGCTCGTTCCACTCTTTCCAGTCTCGCTGAAGTAGGATTTCGTGAAGCATGGATTTGAAGGATTGATAGGTGTAATTGGCAAGGTTGATGGGGGCGAGAGAGTTTATGAGATCAGAAGCTTGGATGAAAAAGGCGTCGTCGCGTGCTCGGGTACGGGAAGGGGGATCTATGAGGACAGGGTGAGGATGGCGCAGGGTAAGTTGGTTAGAGGTTGTTGGAGGAACATGGCGGAAACGACTTGCGAGAAAGGGTGGGCATTGATGGCGGATGATGTTGAACGCGAGACACCCCAGATGGTACTCGCGTCTACACCGAGCCGAGAGCCAGCCCAGGCCCAATCGCCATGGCATGACGTGTGCCGTGCGAGGTATAGTATCAATCACAAAACGGACACAGGCGTTGATGGCCCTTTGTATTTTTAATTTGCGAGTGGCATCAAGTCCAAAAAAGACCGACGAGGCATAGTTCATGTGAGGAAAAACTAGGGTCTCGACCAGCAATTAACGCAGACCACGCGATAGGGCATGCCTGTGGAATCTGAGAGAGCGTAATGTGTGAAATACTCGCTGGCTGATTTTATTTATTTGAGAGGTCCAATGGAGAGTGGGTGTGAAGATAACGCCCAAATTTGACGCGCTTTGGACGAAGAGAATTTTAATGCCATGGATATGTATGGGAATGAGTGATGCCGGATCGAGTCGAGAAGTGTAGGCAAGGCTACCTAGAATCATGGCCTTGGACTTCGCCGGGTTCAGCTGAAGACCGTTGCGGTGGGCCCAGGATTCAGGCCTCACGATTCAGGTGACCTATGCCTTGGTTAATGGAGGCGAATGGGCAGTGTAAATAGATCTGTGTGTCAACGGCGTAGATCATGTCATTGGAGTGGATAAGGGAGGCGGGAAGGTCGTTGATGTAAAGTGAGAAAAGGAGAGGGCCAAGGACGCTTCCCTGGGGGACGCCCGCCGGAGCTGGGCGCCAGTCGGAGATGGCCTCCACCCCCCCTTAATAGCCTGATGATGATTAAGAAGGTAGCTTTGAAGAAGGGTTAGGGCACTATTGGTAAGGTTGAGGTGTTTGAGTTTTTTGAGTAGCTTTAGATGGGGCACCGTGTCAAAGGCTTTTGAGAAGTCAAGGAGGACCAGGATGGTCACCTCCTGACGATTTATCGCCTCTTGTATATCCTCAGTCACGCCTAGGAGTGTAGACTGAGTGCTGTACCCCTTCCTGAAGCCTGATTGACGGGGGTCTAGTAGATTAAAGTTTGAGATATGTTCTGAGAGTTGACGGAAGAGGATGCGTTCAAAAATTTTAGAGATTTCACAAAGAGAGGCTATGGGGCGGGTATCGGAAGGTGAAGAGAGTTGTCGTACCTTGGTCAGAGGGAGGCGGAGGGCCCTCTTCCATATGGTGGGAAAATGGGAATGCTGTATGAGACTATTGAATAGGAAGGTGAAAAATGGTAGAATGAATAGAAGCGCGAAGCGAAGCATTTGGTTGGTAAGACCATCATGACATATTGCCTTTGATGTGGATGAGAGGATTGCTTGCTGAATTTCGTTTGATGATGTGGGTGTATAGCTAAATGGGGGCGCGGGGGGATAAAGTTGTGAGGTGCTATTGTGTAGTGAGTTGAGATCATCTGTGGTGAGCGGCGATTGTGTGGATGAGACCAATGAGTAGGTGTCAAGGAGTGTGTCTGGTGAGAAGAACTGTGTAGGTGTCAGAAGTGAGGTGCCGGTGAAATTTAGATTACAAAGAGCAGACCATTTGTCTTTGGTATTGGAAGATAAGTCAATGAGATGAGCGAAGTAAGAATTTTTGGCGTCGGATAGGCTATTCGAAACTTTGCTGCGAAGGAGGCGATAATGATCAATGTCGGGGAATAATCTCAAGTGCCTGGCGTTACGATAAGCTCGATCCTGAGCCAACATCAGTTCTCTGATTTGAGGAGTGACCCAGGGCTTTCTACGAGATGACAGGGTGATTTGTTTGATCGGGGCAAGATTGGCGAAGGCATCTAACAAAATCGTCGAGAACTGGGATATGAGGGTGTCTAGCGACTGTGGATTTACGGAGGTGATGGATGTAGTGAGGGATGAGAGAGAAACAGAGATATGTGAAGAGAGTAATTCAGTGTTGATGTGTTTGAGGTTGCGTGATGGGATGATTTTAGTGATGCGTGGGACCTGCATGAAGTAAAGGGTGACTTCAATCCAGTCATGACCGGCACTGAAGGGTGCGGCAGACTGTTGATAGTGAATGAGTGCAGTGGGGTCTTATGATAAATATGTCGATCCAGGTATGAGATAGGTTGTTGCGATATAAGGCGTGGTGAGTTGTCTTGGGGGGAACTGAATATAGTAAATTTTTGGCGATTTTTCTGGCAAGAAACTGAGATGAAAATGATGAGGTAAGCATGTTAATATTAAAGTCACCTGTGGTGATGATGTTTGAGTAGGCAGGTAGATGTTCTGAGAGGGTGTCGAATAATTGGTGAAGGATTGCGGCAGAGGGTCGACGGCAGACTATTGCCAATAAGGCTTTGTGTAATGCTGTGGAAATTTCAAGGATTAGGAATTCAGGCGTGTTGTCGAAGTTGGAGTCTGAGCTTGCAAGGATGGTGGTTTTAAACGAATCTCGTATGTAGGCACCAACACCACCCCCCTTTTTTCCCACCCTATCAACGCGAAACAGAGAATACCCCTGGAGACTAACTATTAAGTCTAAAGTGTCCTGTGTAAGAAAGGTTTCGGTGATGGCAATGATGTCGGGGGATCTATCGACAGCTAGGAGTTCAAGTTGCGCATCATGTGGATGATTGAGTCAATTTATGTTTGTATGAATGATAGTGATAGAGTTTGCGGTTTGAGAATGAGAACTGAGGTTGGTGGGATGAGGTGATGCTAGTCATGGGCGCGGTTGGGGGGTCTGTGGCGAAAGGCGAGCCAGGTCATCCTCTGAGAGAACGGGTATAAGGTTAGCAGTTCGATTTGGTCGCATAAAAACCTGTAAGTCTCGGACTACTGGAGGCAGGTAGTTAAGACGACGCTGTGCCTCTCTGGCTTTAAGTAGAATTTGGTGCAAAGCCGCCGGCCAAGGCGGGCAGCAAAAGATGGCGTTGTTACCGCCCGCTCCAAACAAGTCCTGGGCTTTTACGTTCCTTAGACTGTACTAATGGGAGACCACCAGGTCACGGACCCGAGCGGTAGCGAATTCAGCTACTAACGATAGTGGCTGGTTAAATCCAGTCACCATCAGGGCGATGGCACTGGGGGCTGCGGTGGTTGTGGCTTTCCCAGTCCATTGCCGTATCTGGACAATAAGGTTGGCGCAGTCATGCAGACCGATGGTAGCAAGTATCTTGGTCACAAGCAGGCGATATTGTTCGGGCGGGGAGGGAGGGAGACCAATGAAGCGAATCTCCATCGGATCTGTCACTGTAAGCCTAGTTTCAAGGGCACTGTGGCGTGAGTCATGATTGCCCAGCCTGGTCATGAGTTCGCGGTTATTGTCTGTGTAGATATTGAAAAAACTGCTAAACCAGTCCAGGTTGTCCCGCGGTAACTGATTCGATGCAGAGGCAGTGAGTGATGAAGCATCAGTTGGAGTGATGGGCATTTGTGTGATGTTAGAGGAGCGGGCATCTGAGGTGAGAGATGAATCACGATGGGTCGGAGGGCTGGAAAAATGAATGGTCTTGGGTGCTTTTGAGGTTTGAGATGATAGAGGGAAGGGAGGCGATATGCGATGTTTGGTTGCTGAGGTTGGGAATATGGATCTTGTTGTGGGGGTGGTAGAGACCGAGGCTATAGAGGAAGTGATGGATATGTCTGCTATTTCCAGGGAGTATGAGACGCGTAGAAATTGTTCGGAGATGCAGCAGCTTGGATGCTTGTCGCTTGAAACGTTGGGTGATGCTGGACAGAACTAATGGAACGGATTCGTACACTGTGTGCAGACAGCCCTGGTGTGAGTTCCTAAAATGGGTATGTTACAGATGTTACAATATAAGCATGTACCAGGCATTTAAGCATGCATAAATAAGTATACAATAATAAGACAGCAGGGAACTACGTGTAAGATCGCCGTCTGTCTCACTGAGAGTTAATATGCGCGGCTAAGCAGAGCACACAACAGGGTAGAGCTCCAAGCAGCAGACGGCAGCAACAGTATGCGGATTTGACAGTTTGGCAGACAGCAAGTAGCAGTAGACAGCAAGTAGCTATGGACAGCAAGTAGCAGACCGCAAGTAGTGGTATCCAATGGTGCGGGCTGTTGGGCATGCGTAGTATACAGTCCAGATATCCAGAGCGTGTGATTATCGCAGGCGCAGGCGCCGTGTGTTCGGCTGTGGTAATAACCAGCAAGTCAACGGTTGCTGATTGGAGACCAGATATCGCAATGATTGAACCAATCAGCCAGCTCGAGAAGCCAAGACCTGCGTGGGGCTGCCGAGAAATGATGGGAGGAGACAACCCAATCTCCTAACGTCTACGTTGCAGATTCGGGCTTACTGTGGCTCAAATAATGAACAATGGCCTCTAGTTTTCACTCAAATTGTCACTCGAGCCTACCAGTAAGCAAATCTGCAACAAAAGCAATAAAGTGGACGGCAGTAAAAAGTGAAAAGCACTGACCTGTGAGAGCACATGAAAGACGCGTGTAGTCGCAACTCGCCCGTCAGAGGAGAGCTAGTAAGAGAGAGAGGGAAAGTAAACGTATGCACTACGTTTGTTGTAACTCTACACTAAAAAAATAAATTAATACAAACACACGTACTCCAGGATAATTTTTGCATTTAAAATCACCACGATGACGTGTTCGAGTACAGCAGCAGCAGCAATGAAATGTAGTGGCAACTACACACTCTACGAACATCATGAAATGAATGTAACCATTACACCTGTAATAACTTAAATTAACGCTCAATGGCAGTACTATCATATATTTTTTTTTTTATAGGAAAAAAAAAGAAAAAAAAAGTTTTGGCTTTTTGGACAATGTCCCGTCTCTCATCAAGTACAAAAAACTCTGACTCTTACAAAGGAGATGTAAGATCGTAATCCCTTTTTGTTGTTTAATTAATACAAAAATATGACAGTTCCACCGTTGAACTGTGCCAACGATACTCAAGAGCAGCATCGACAACGCTTGCAACAGTACAACAGCAATACACACATTTGACTGCAGTATTAAGATAATCCATTAAGGCAACGTCACTGATACCTGAAAGCAGCGCCGACAACACCAATAGCAATACACGGCATACTTGAAATTGCTGTGCATAAACAGCACCTATGCACTGTTTGCTGCTACACGACAGCAATGTGTGCACTAAAGAGTGGAGGTAGTACGGTAATGGGGTTTTTAACCTAGTGGAATTTGTGGCTGCTAGGCTAAGAAACTACTAGATTAGAATCGTTGTAGCTGACATAGTAATGTGTGCTGAAGATCTATCCTGTCAAACTTTTAGGTGTATTTTTCGCAGGCCCTTGGCGCGCACTTTTCATAACCATAAGGTTAAACTTTCTTATTTTACCCATTTCCTATTATTAATAAATACTAGTATAAAAGAGTTTAATACTGCGCCTCTTATAACATGTATTCAAAAGAAGCTTAAAGGGTTTTGACCAGGTACAAATTGGCTGTTTCCAAAATACTTACAAGCTACTTGTCTGTTACAAAACTTGTTTTAATATAGTTAAGCCCTTACAGTATCGTTATCTGTACTATCGGCAACGAAAAGATTAAGATTAAGATGCATGACTTATTCTAAAATATTATGAATTGGGGATACAAATTCTACAGATTTGGTATTTGCATCCTATAAGTCATAGTATTTTGATTTTTTCTACTTTCTGTTCCATCCCCAAACGAGTATTAAGTTACACATATCTCTAATACTTGTATACAGTGTACATAATATTTCTTATTCAGTGCTAAATAGTAACTGGATTTCTTAATTATCTGTAAATTTTTTTATTTCCACAAATGCCTGCATACTGCCACGTAAGTGTAAAATTTCCATAAGTGGACTTTACACAACTGTCTGTTTAATTTGCCTTTTGACAATAGTAAGACTTAATATTAAGAGGATTACATGACTCGACCGTATCATTCGACAGTAAACTCCCTTTTATTTTATTTGGATTTAACTACTGTATCACACGCAGCTACTTTTAGCTTATTAAAGAAATTCTACTAGATTGAATAAATAACTAAATAGCACTTTTCGATACGATATTTAACGTACAGCGTAAATTTAGATAAAGTCGTAATTTTTCTAAGCCATAAAGCTAATCTATGCTTTGACTTATCTCACCTTCGACCGTTGTTCAAATCCCAATAGCACTTTTTAAAAAGAAAGAGGAAACTTTCATAATTGTTTTGTTATTTATGAAATATTTTTGTAGATTGTAAAGACATATTTTTTTACTACGGTTTATCCTTTTAGAAAACTTATCATTGAAAAATTGACTTTCGACTCTGTATGGGAAATTTCATTACCAAACAAATAATTTTTTCATGTCACAAGAATTTAAAGTATGTAGTTCACACAACGTAAGGCTTACTAATATTTGATTTTAACGTTTTTTTGAGCAAAACATATCAAACCTCACACTTTATTTTTCTGCTATTTCCAGTAAAACGTACATTGTCCACAATTATTATAAGAAAAAATTTTACATTGATTCTAAGCAATGCATCGATTGAAAATAATAAGCTTATTCAAAAAATAAATCTTGATACCTTGGGCTAGTAAAGAGTTTCTTTTTGACTTAAGCATCAAAGTAACATTTCTGCGGTAAGCATCAAAAGTAAGAGTAGCACTCATTTCCCTTTGAGTTTTAGATCCTGGAGTATCAAAAGCCAATCGAATCATACTGTTATTCTGAAAACAATTTTAGGTTTAGGTTAAAAACATATATTATTTTTGATCTACTATAGTAAAAATAATTATTCGAAAATAAAAAAAAAGATGTATGGTTTTTACTGCTAGTTTGAAATATTGTCTTACAAATCCAACTTACTGCTTTAAAGAAAGAGCTTTGAGAAATGAGCTTTGTCTTATACATTTATATTTTTGTTTAATAATTAACTTGAAGCAATAATCATATACTTGAAGAAGATTAAAGAAAAATTGTTTTCATTACTGCACAATAAGTGAAAAAAAATTTGATAACTACTCAGCATAATTTGTATTTAACAAATTCTAATCTGGAAAAAAATCCTATTATTTCGTATTAATGATTTACCCACATAATAAAGATAT
The DNA here is from genome assembly GCF_000648655.2 of Copidosoma floridanum. Next base: position 425,761 of record NW_019379532.1, on the reverse strand, counting down.
AACTCCATTTAAACTACTTACTTTAAGTAGTATAGTTATGTATCGGATAGTTTTGAATATTAAAATGACAATATAAATAATAAATAAAGGTAACAAGATATTTTCATTGATAATTTTTTTTATAACTTAAAAGAGCGTCATAATATTTATATTAATAATAACTAAAGGGCAGTTCAGAAATAGTTTAAATTTCCTACCATACTAATAAAGTTACTTTGAATGTGCAACTTTGAAAAATTATTTATATCACAGCTAGCAGTTCAATCAAAAATACAAAAGTAGACGCATATTCTTGACATCTTACTAACATACAAAGCAAAGTCGCTAAAACCGCTGAAATTACTAACTACGAAAACTAGTTAACCGGTTTCTCTGAAATTTTGCATACCAATACTGGACACTTTCTGGATGGTTTTAGTATTGTTTTAATCTTGAAGAAATCAATAACAAAAGCAATAAATAAGTTTAAAAATTTGCAAAACTACGCCAGTTTTGCTCTTTAGTTCAGTTGAATCCCCTCGGTGGCATCGGAGGAAAATCGAAACAACCTGCAATTGAATTAAATATGTGTAGTTATAGTAGGCCCTAGCAACGTATCGCTTACACAGTTAATTACCAACAGTTTATGAAACTTAGAGCTAGGAGTAGTGCAGCTGAATATTCCAGCTACCGATGACACCGTCCTCTAATGGACACGTGACTTACGTCGAGCTCCATCCTGATTCACCATGATTGACGAGTAGCCACTAATACTAAGGCATTTTGAACGCTCATATCTCCGGCAAAATACCAGAAGACATCAAGCCAGAGCACACTGTGCTCTAGTAATTTGGGGTCTTATGGCCATTTTTGTAACTGCCCTGGTGCTGCTACCAGAGCAGACGATATTACAACAGCAAAGACCCTGAGTTCAGGTAGCCCCAACACAGCCTACACAGCCAGCTCTTCATTATCCAGAATAATAATAAGAAATGGCTAGGATCATCTCTACTGGTATTTTTCAGGGCTATCATAAGTATTTACATTCCCTGCTCAAACATTAATTTCATCGGTTCTTCTTAGGGCCGTCTAACGTTCAACTGACTTGCCAACGAATACATGTTTACTACCATTTCTGGCAACGATTTGTTGACCAAAAGACTGTATGGAGCTGGCTACTATTCAATCAAGTCAGTTATTCATGGACATATGTGACGGGCTGACTTGTTCGTCGCAAGGCTGGGAACCTTGGTGACCGACGACCGTACATTACATTACTCTCTCTAAACTATAAACATTTAACCAAAAATTACCAATGCTCTTCGAGATCTGCACTGCATGAACCTTATAGCTACTAAGAAAAAATAAACTTTAGCAAACAGAATGGTCTCCAACAGGTAAGCATCACAAACCAATCTCCCTACTTTAGATCACCAAAATAACTGAGTCTGTAGAAAAAGAAGGTGCTTCAGACACTGATGGCTCCAGCGTAACACCAGGAGACGTTGGTTGAGAGCTCTGCAACTAGCTCTAATGCTCTAGACGTTGTAGTTTTCCTCACGATCAGTCTGGTGCTACAACAGCAGGCCAGAAAAGATCACCCTGAGGAATTCAGGCAGTCATATTTGCTGGAAACTTTAATCAAGAGAGAGTTTAGCTCATCAGTCCTTTTTAGGGCCATCGGACGATGGACTACCTTGCCAACAAATACATTAAAACCTAAGAAAGTTTGCAGACGACAGTATTTAGGGCTGACAAAAGTTTTAACTATGCCTATAGTCATTAGAGAGCAAATAAGAAGGGAAACTTCAAATGCTTTAATTGTTTAAAATTTTTGGCATCAAGAAACTGACGCAGAACATTCATTAAAATTGAAACAGCACCGTCAAATACACCAAATGAAGAATCCATGACGTAAAAAATTACATTTCCATTATAACCCTAAAAGTAATCATTTAAATATTCTAGATTTCTAAACAGGTCAAGTAATGTATACTTGTATTCATTGCGGCAATAAAAAATGGAGAGATAAAGCTTCTTGACTTAGTTGCTTTGGTAAGAAGGTTGTAAGATTGGAAAAAATAATTTCTTAGTATTATACTTTTTGTCAGTTTTAAATATTTATAAGTTTAATAAATAGCCTTTTTTATGTAGAGCCAGCAATTATTTCATGGCTTAGGGAATCCACGAAACTTTTGAGCATAATTATATTTTTTTCACTTTTTACACCTTATTATTTTACAAAATAAGTTGCATGGATTCCAAATAAGTATGCCTTTAATAAAAAGATTTTTGTTTCGAGAAGTATCAGAAATAGATGTTAAATTTAAAAACTAAAAAAATTTTATATTATGTGTCAACACACTTTGGTGCTCTATTCAGTTAGACTCGGGTGACGGGGGGGGGTCTAGGCAATTAATACATGAAGCTCACATTTACCAAGAGTAATTGAGAACTCTTGGCAAAAAATGAGAAATCAGATGTTGGACTGATAACGTGAGATCTCATGTTTCACTTACCTTTTTTATATTTTTATACATCTTAAAAAATCAAGCTATATTTATTCTTGTAGATAAAAAAATGTACGTCTATCCTTATTTTCAAAAAATCAAATCCAGTAAATAACAGACGAAAATAACATAACCTATCAGAGTTAGACATAAGATATCACTTTGCCTAAATGAATTCCCTTCTTAACCTTATAACAGATATTTTACTAAGCTTACAACATTAAACATTCAACTGATTTAAAATATATACATTGTAGGAAAATTGTCGCTGTATATTCCTGAATCTACAAGGAATAAATATTGCTTGATTTTGGCAAGATTCTTTAAAATTTCAAGGATAAAAGTAAAAAATTAGATTACTTTTTTTTAACTAAAAATATCTGATTCTTCACTTGCCACTTTGGATCCTCAAAAAGGTTTGCCACATGTGGGCTTGATTTCTTTAGTGAAGTGTCAAGAATATACGTTTACTTTTTTTTTTCTCATAAAACAGCTAGCTGCTGAATAAACAATGTTATAAAGCTGTACAATTAAAAGTAACCTTATCGATAAGATAGGAAGCCTTAACTGTCTCCACACGGTCCATAAGGAATGGACAACCTTTTAAAAACATGTCTTACCCTTCTACGTTCAATCCAAATGTCAAGAATTTTAAGGACTGTTGTTCTTGTACGTTACTTTCTTCCTCTTTTAAACTTAGAAATGTTAAATTAAAACGTTCTGTTTGGATCTTAAAAAAGTAATTAAAAGAATGTGATTATGAAATCATTTTCTTATTTTCGTATTTATTATTTTATTTTGACTTTCACTTTTAATGATTATCATATTTTTTGACTTTGCAGATACAAAAGTAATGCTGAGTTTAAATGATTTTGCTTACCATTTTAAATAATTTTGCAAATCTTTCTAAAACTTCGTTGCGATCAACAGTTTAAGGTGTTAATACAGAACATGTTAGAAAATCTGTTATAATAATTAATACGCCTTTTTAAATCATTTTTTCATGTACTAGGTGCCATCAAAACAAAAAAATTTATTAAATTTTTGATTTATAATCAGGTTATATAATTTTAACTAGCAAAAATACGATCTATTAACAAGGCTCTTTAAGTTTAAAACTTTAAATATTTTAATTCTTGTATTTGAAACCTGTTTTTCAGAAATCGTAGCCCTTGAACCCTTACAAATTATAATACTGATCATCTTTCTAAATGTTTAAAATTATGACTGAAGCTTCTACCCTTCATGTATGCTTATTCCCTGAGATTTCTTAAAGAACTTTCAAAGACAAAATGTTGTGTCAGAAATGTTATAGTTTGGTTTGATATGTTGATTAAAAAAAAAAAAAACAATAATAACAATAAACAATTCTCGGTGAGACATAAGAACTTATTGACTTTCTCATTTTTCTACCTACCATGAATTAGTTTTCAGATCAACATTATTATCAATGTTAAAGATAATCAAAAATAAAATTTATCATAAAAATTTTTTACGATAAATTATTGTGTATTGACCTTTTCTATCTAAATTGCGCTATCTATATTTTTTTAACTTTATAGAAATATCGCGCTTATTTTTATAGTAAAAATCGCTAGAGTGCAAAAAACTTTGTCAATTGAAATTACAAAGCAGTGAAAAAATTTATCCGCTTAGGCCAGGAGTGGAACCTGGGCCTTCTTCTTGCTGAGAAGGCAAGAGGCAAATACATAATAACTTGACATAATACTTACCCATCGATCAATAACATTAATGTCTATGATATCGAAGTTTGACCGAAGACATGCCTAAACAGAGCAGTGGAGAAGGGTATCAGCCGAGGCTTTGGTGGCGAAGTTGGTGAACGCACCTTTCCGGATGGGTTACATTATAATAAAGTACAAAAAATATTACATCCACCTAATCACTTGTTTTAATGTTATCTATTGTTTTATATGACATTTTAATTAAAAAGTGTGGACTGTTATATATGAGCTGATGCAAGTAGTTATAACAATGAGAATACAGTTAAAGAAGCATAGAATTAAATAATGTCTAAAAGGTGCCCAACTCTGATTAGCGTCTTAGCCTGTTCGCAGCTGCGAAGCTTCAGGCTAATAATAGAGTAGCTAGTTACATCTCAGCTGTTGTGTTCTACACAACAGTATCTAATGTATAATACGTTACATTTCTTTGCCCTAAAGAGAAGTTATAATGAAGTACTAGGCTTGCTTCCTTGATGCATACATTAATAAATTAAGCCTTAGGAGTTTTTCTCTCATAATAAATTGATGCGATCGTAAAGGACTATATATAGCATTGCTGAAGTTCCAGAGTTCTCTATTTTCATATAAATTCTTAGCTCTGTATTTTCCGTTTGATCAACACTATCATGACTCCTATAAAACTTATTAGCACTATGTTTGTAGCTTATTTAATGAAAACCTAATCTTTCAGCTCAGTTTATCTCTTTACATTTAATCTTTAGGAGTTTTGCCCTTAATTTCGGAACCAAGATAAATTTGATCTGAATGGTGCTTAACTTCATGACTTTTTTAGTCACTCTTGGCTCTGTTTAATTATTATCTACGTTGTTGGCTAAATGACAACCATACGTAATTTAATTTTGCAATTCATTTTATAGTGAAGTAGTGGACAGTAATACATAAGAAACTTGGTTAATGCCTGGCACAACGTCGTATTCTCATAAATTAACAATTGAAAGTTATTTTCAGTTCTCAACTCTATATTGCTTTTTCTACAGCACCACTAGACTCAGGATGTGGGACGAACGTAATATACGATATTCTTATTAAAAAGCAGTATAAAACTTCTTAATGCAAACAAAGATCGATTATAAACAGTAACACTGTGGGCAGGCCTATAGTCATAGGAAAGTCGTATGTTGGCATTGTAATGGTATTTTCTGTGGTAATATCAATTATCGTTCAAATATCTACCAATTATAACAACGTGTCGATGATGACCAAGCACATACAATTTTTAATCGGTCCACAGAAATCTTCATGAAAACATTCACAAGTGTCTTTTGGCCAATAATGCATGTGCAATTTCCAGTGTCTTATATTTTCTGCATAGCGAATTTCCAATAAACTAGTTTTTGACAACTTTTTGACATCAGAGTCAATGTGAAGCCAGCATATATATGAACCAGTAAGTGACTTCATTTTAACTACGTCATAGATAATAGGGTACAATTTTTTTAGGACGTTTGCCTTTAAAGACAAGGAAAATGACCTTTTGGTACTTCTTTCTAACACATTCTTTTTTGACTTTATGTTCCAACTGATTTTTAATACATGCACTCCTCATTGACATTTTCATTGTTATGTGTTTTACATTTGCCAACTGCGACATAAGAAAGACTATCAGTTTGGTCGTTGTGAGTTCCTATAACTTGATTTTATTAAAAATTTGTTGTTTAATTAAAAATTCGTACTCCAACTTATGAGCTTACTCAATATATCCCAAATAATACTTGAGCTTGTTTAAGAACAAGAGAATCTTGAGTTAGCCAAACAAATAGGAAGCATTATGGACTTAGCTATAACTACCGCTGCTAAGAGCACGCTGAAAGGCATCATCTTTTTCTCATTACAAGACAAATGGACTATGGTAAACGAGTTTTGAGCAGTATTTTAGAGTTAATGAAGTCCTATTGACTAAAATAGTTCCACTGCTTATAACCTTGTTTAAGAGCGTGCAGTAGCTCGGTCAGCTGGTTTGTGGGACGGTACATAGGAGACTGCAGGTTCGTTTCCTGGCCAGTACGACTCATCCGAGCAAGTATCACTGTGAGTTTTGATACGGGCTTTTTTACCAAGCAATGCTCCTCGTTGAGGCATGGGTGACCGTCTCGCAGTAAAGTGGTTCCATCACTTAGATCCTTTGCTCTCGAGACTCTTACACAAATGTTGAGAAACCATTTGCAGCAAGTATTACATCGCATAGAAAATATGAAGAATACTGGCAAGCAGAGTAACAGAACATTAAACAGTATATATAAATTTAGAAAAATTATAAGCATATGGTGATTTAAAAGCTTATTTTAAGAATGCCTTTTGAGATCACATTGTATGAGGTCTCGCGAATTGATTGTAGTTCAAGACTTGCTCTTTCGAGAGTTACCAGAAAAGAAATTTAAAAAAAAGGAGTCTTCCACTGTAACGCTTTGAACTTCAACCGTAATTTTCTCTATAAAAAAAATGTTAAAATCCAAAACCAACGGCATTTTTAAAAAAAGCAGATCAAAATCTATCGATTTATCTATGCCGATGTTTTTTTAGTACCTTATCTTCCTCTGTGAGGGAGTTGAACAGAGCGTCCTCCACTGAAAAAATGCGTCACGTGTCCCTAGTGGTCAGAACTCAACGGAATTGCTCTTATAGGGGGTTTCAAAAACACCGATTGCGAATCTATTGTCAATTTTTATAAATTCAAAATAGTGAATTTCATGGGGTGGACAAAAACTCAAAGAAATTTTTAATTTCAATAAAAAATTGTAAACTAGGGTTTTTTAGCTTGTTGATTGCCAATCGTTTATTAATTTTTAAGCAATCGATTTATGTAAGGCTTCAAACCATTGAGCCCCAAACTATAAAGTTCTTTACAGACCACAGGCCTGATCAAGTAAACCACAAACTCCCAAGCCCCTAAGCCCCAGACAGGTCAAAGGCCTATTCATGTATATCGCAAAATCGAAAACCCCAAATCCCCAGACATACTGAAAGCCTGTATTCCTCAGTTAATGAATCCCAAACCTCAAAACCACAGGTAGGCACAGGCCTGTGTATTTAAATTGCAAAATCTGATACTCCTACACCCTAGACAGGCTGGAAGCCTGTGCTCCTCAATTAATAAATACCAAACACCCAAGCCTAAGATAGATCGTGTGCCTGTGTATTTAAACTGCAACATTCCAAACTCTAAAACGACAGGCATCCCAAACGCCTGTGTTCCTTAGTTAATAAATCCCAAACTTTTCAACTTAAGGCAGGCCTATGTTTTTAAACTGCAAAATCCCAAGCCCCTAAATCCCAGATAGGTGAAAGGTCTGTGTTCCTTAATTGATAAATTCTAATTCCTTAAGCCCCAGACAAGCCGTAGGTCTGTGTATTTAAACCACAAAGTCCAAAACCCCAAAACCCCTGACAGGCCAGAGGCATGTGCATGTACACCGCAAAATTCTGTATCCCTAAATCCCAGACAGGCCAAGAGCTAGTGTTTTTGATCTATGAGGCCCATAAACCCTAACCCCCAAACTTTGTTCTAATATTACAATACCCCAAACCTTTCAATAACATACAAGCCAATGGCCTTTAACTTTAAGCTGGAAAACTCCAAACATCTGAACCACAGACAAGCCGTTGATATGTGGTTTATAACCGTACAGTATGGGACCCCTACATCTAACACAGGCCAATGGTTTGTCATTAAAACTGTACACCTCTCAAACTACAGATTGAGAAAAAGTCTATTATTATAGTACACTTGAAAAGAGATCTTACAGTTTTTTTTGTTTTTTCAGTACTTATAGTATTTGTTTTCTGCATAAGGTTTTTTACTTATTTATTCATTTGTCAACAGGAATGACTTACCTTTTATAAAAATAATGACAGAGAAAAATTAGTAAAAGCACCAAATAAACCAGTGATATAATACATTTTTATTTAGAACAGGCCTCAATACGTTCAAAGAATCACATTTACTGTAGAAATCGAAGAATAAATTTATTTTCGCACTCAATAAACAGTTAACACTTTTGCAATACAAGACTAGACAGAATTCTGACTTCTATTTTGCTCAATGAATCTGCGATGATCACATAAATAATAATACACTTCATTTTAAAAAACGTACCTTGTAATATATTGATATTTTTCATTACTTGTATGTATCTGATTTCATTCTTATGTATAATTTGTTTGTTACATTATGCGAAAATTGTTACTCATTATAATAAAATAACTTGTTCTGTGATTTACAATAGTGATGATCCTCAAAAAGGTGAGTTAAACTTGATATTTTTTGCGCCATGAGTACATTATAATATCCCTTTACCTCATATTTCGCATTGTCCATACTCAGAATCAAAACAAAATTCCCTCAGGTTAGGTCTTTTCTCTGGCCGATCTTTACTGTAATCTGCTGCATACCAAGCATCCAAGAAAGATTTCTTAAATCAAGGAGATCGCAGTTGGTTTTGCGTAAGTAATTGCATTTTAATTACGTTTTTTCTACTGCATAAATTAACAGCTTCGTTTAACAGCAGGACAGTATCTTGAAAAATACGTATAAAATTTTTTTGTATACGGTAGGCATACACATTAAGTGGTTGGAGTTTACCTGTCGTATTTTCAGAAATTTATAACAGTATGAAAGTACTTGATGCTGGTGTTACGTAGAAAATCGCATTTTTGCCGTGATATTTTTAGTATTCTAACAATAACACTTGTTGCAGTTGTTTTCTAAAAAAATACATTTTTGGTCAAAATTTTAAAATATTTTTAAAACACTTTTTTAAAAAAAAAATTTTAAAACACTTTTTCAGCTTCAAATAAATGACGTTTTGTAAGTTCCCTATTTATTTCTTGCGAAACTAACAGAATTGGCGACATAAGTTATCCTTTAAATGATACGACTGGTTGAATCGTGTAAAAACCAAGTGAAAATACTGGAAGAATTCTGGCTCACCTTCCTGGGGAGAGCTGTAGCGTAAGGGTTCTTGCTTACCTAGGGGGGGGGGGAACTGTAGTGCGAAGGTAGGGGATTAGATTTTTCCAAGTTAGACCTGAGGTAAGTCTAGCTCAGCGGTATGCTAACACCTTTTTTGGGGTCTCTGCGTCCTTGTAAGTATAGTGGTATTGCCTAACACCCACTGCTAAACGGCAGTGGTGTTGAAAGACATCTACTGCTTAAAAAACGCGAAGTGTGGAGAGAGCCACGTTAGCCCATAGTGTTGGAGATATATATAGTGTACTTCTTCGTACCTCCAATAGAACTATATTTCCCAGACTAGCTTTGAAACGGGACGCTTTGACCACTTAACTATACGCATGAAAATTTACACATGTGTGCGCGCATGTATAAGTGCTTACGCTTATCCGAGTGATCGTATACGTAGATTTCAATAAAATATAACAAACAAGCCTTTAATTTAACCATGCACTTTCTGCACAGCTCTATAAACGTTATAGTAGAAAACTGCGTTATCACAAGTTATGCCCTAGGAATGTAAGCAATACTTTTCTAAATAAGACCGCTTCTCAAATGACCATGGCTTGTTTTGCTTTTTGAACTGTATTTACAAATACTTTGACAGTTATACAGCTGTCAACATACCTAACATATGCTATGAATAAGAAAGTATGAATTCGAATGTGTCTTGGAGAAAAACTTTCAGTTGACAAAATGCTTCTACTCAAGAAAGCAGTGGAGCCTGAAACTCCAGAAAACGACCTTGAACCCGCCACTGAAAGTGTGGTTGTGGCCGTGATAGATGAGAATTTTTCACAAGTTTAAAATTTTCAACGAAGACAAGCGTTCTCCTTCGACAAAAGTATATCCAATGCAGTGGTGAGGTGTTAGTTTGGCCAAATTATCATAAATATTATTGAGTTGGAAAAAATTAGTGGGTTGGAATGGAAGTACCCAACTATGTTTACTGGTACCTAGCAATGGTATAGTTATAATACTTTCCATTCTGTAAAAGTGCCAGTATACATGTTGGTGTATCTTAGAGAAGACAGATATGCACCTTTTATGGGAATTTATTTACAAAAGTTCCAGCGTACAATCGAGAAGGATTTTATTTATTAAAAGCGTAACGTCATTGATAACAGCAGGTGAAATTTCAAATAAGAAATTCTACACAACTTTTATTGTGTACAGCATTTATCCTGACTAATTTGATTTGTACAGTATTGAACAATAGATTACATCAGCAGCATATGAGTTTGTTTTTTTGAAAGTGATATAAACTCAAGTGATTATTTCTTTAGTGTACGATAAAATAACAATTTTTTTCAAGTGATAAGAACAGAGCAGTGTTATGGAATAAGTGTTTTTGATTGTGTTAATAATTATTTCTCTAATCTTAGTTGAAAAGGCGAAACATTTTGCTTAAGAACATTTTTTACCTGCGATAATATGTTTTTTTACTAAAATAACGCGTTAACAAATAGTATGCAAATGGATCTTAATAATAATGAAAATTCAAATTTAATACATATATTTGCTGCTTAAAAAAATAAAAAAATTTTTTAATCCTAAGATGGACCAATAATTTATTTTTTCTCTTAAGTATATCAAATCTATTTGTCTTTAGATAAAAGAGAATATTTTAAAAATAATAATTTCCTTTGACTTTTAGTTGATATGCCTCAACGTTCTTTTCTGTAAAAAATTTTCGGCTATTTTTATCCTCCTCTTCGTTGCTAAAGCTTTCGTATTTTGGTTTGTGAAAGTATGGACCCATGTTTCTTGTATGTTGTCTGCTCAATCCTCATAGAATAAGTAAAGCTGTATTAAAATTTTTATTAGCTTATAAGAAGGCCCTAATTTCTTCGTACTAAGCTGCAAGATATACTTTAACTTCTTTTATCTTAAGTTTTATACTTTGTTTCTTCGTTGCCTACACACAGTCATCAGCATCAATATTATTCAAATTAAATATTATAGAATCACTATTAGTTTCAGCAGTAGTTCCATCAACAATATTTCAACTGGGAGGCATTTTAGAGGTTTTCTTCTCATAACTATTAAGTGCGTCTATCAAACATTCCATGTCTGGTTCAATGCTACTTTCCACCGAAGAGCACAGAAATAATTAAACTTGATGAGCTTTAGAAAAAACACAAAATTTCTTTTTATGTAGACTTTTAATGCCTCATAAGTACCAGAAGATTCCAAATACGTGGATGTACTATCTTCATCAAAGTATGATTGGTGTGCATTTTTTACTACAGCGTACAAGTGCTGCTGTAGTTTTCTAATGTAACCATCACCCTTGAACCAGTAAAGTTCATGCACTTTTTTCGACTAATGATCGTTGTTTCGGCGCACGTCCATAGGTAAGGTAGAAAAATTGCACGGGGGGCAAACAATTCAATGACTCATGGCTAGCGTTATAAGAAACACAACAGTCACTTTTTTTGGTAAAAACTGTCAAGAAGCGTCGAAAAAACCTTTTATTTTTATAACATAATCCATGCATATATCCATTTATTTTATTTTTTAGCCTAAAAACATCTTACTGATTATGACATAAACGCATATCTTTCACGTTTGATGCTGCGTGATGAACTAAGCAGCACTCTGCGCCAAAATTCATTTATATACGTCTTTCTCTGTGCTAGTGTATGCTTATATTTTATAACAATTCATCATTGGTTCTTAATACTTCATCTTGTGCTAGTGTTAGAAAAATGTTAAATAATTTATAACAATAAAATGAACTCAATGCATTAATTTGAAATAATTATTTTTGAAAAAATACAGTTTTATTAATTTTTTATTATACATCCTCTATAGATTTAGCGGTATCTTTCTACTCCACAGTAAAAAAGAACTTTTTCATTCGTCTGACATTGTGGGTGGCACACATGGATTTAAACTCACTGTTATCATGAGGATATGTAGTTGCTAGTATTGGGAGTTAAAACTCTGGATATTTAACCATGTCATAAAATGAGAATTAAACCTTTTGAGCCACTTTTTCTTCAATTCTTTAACTACAAAAATCTTCTTAGCATCTTTAAAATTTTCTCGTAGTACATTCCCCACTTCTGTATAGTTTACATGACCAGATTTTTAATTTTATTCCTGATAGTAAAGCTCAAGCCATAAATTTTCACGTTTATACTTTTGACTCAATTTACACCAAGGAAAAGATAGCTTACGAAGAAATACATGTGGTTCAACGTTCTCACTTAACTAAAGAATTGCTAAATTTTTAATGTTTAAATATTGCCAGGCCTTATAAAGCCTTGCATGGCCACTACATACTTTATCATAGCAAAGAATAGACTGACTAATGCTGTTTTATTTTTTATAAGTAAGTTTGGACAAGTTTTTTTCACATCTCCACTTACGGGATTATACTCAAGTATGCGATCACACAGTCAGACAATAAGCAGCTGTTCCTTGCGGAAAGTTATCTCTTGACTCAAATTTCAAACGCACATCAACTGGTACGCTTTTCAAAGCTTTATTTTATTTTGAACAGTCAATAACGATGAGTGACATGCTTATAACAAAATCATTTTTACTAACAATTGGTTCTGTTTTTTATCATAATATCATAAGAAACACTTTAAAAATTTGTACACATATTGTAAAGTTAAGAAAATTTATTATGATTACCATTAAGATTGATATAGCCTGTGACGGTGAGATACCGTCGAGCCATCATTGGTAGGCTAGGACCGATAGGGAAAGAAGGAAAAGGGAAAAACGGAGAGGACAGTTAGGAAAGGATGGAAAGGGAAGAAAAAGCCGAAAAGGGACTAGATTAGCTTGGGCCAGCGAACGCGCGTGAAGCGAGTTTTTGTTGGGGGTTGCGAGAAGCAATTTCCTCAAGGCGATTTTCACCACCCGCGAGAAGCGAATTCTGTTTTGGAGGACGTGAGACGCGTCCTCTGGAGTGTTTCCGTTCCTGCGATTGTTTTCGTGGCGGCTGTGCTTGAGCTGTCCCCAGTACAGTGTTTGGTGCTGAGTGTCCGGGTCCTGCTGGGATAGCAGACGACGCCGGACTCAGGGTCACCAAGGCCGATACCGTCGATCTCGGCCTTTGAACGCTGCCAGTAGGGACGCCTACTGACCTCAGCGTAACCGCTCCACTGCTCCCGTGTAGACTTGGCCTGCGAGAGGATCGTCGGGGAGCGACCCCGCATCGCTGTAAGTACCTGCCAACAGGCAGTTTATTGTAAAGGGCAGCGGGTCTGCCCGGTTCGCGTTTTCGCGCCGCGAGCACGTCGAGCAAGCGCGCTCGACGTGCGAGGAAACACACACACGCACACACACACACATCCGCGAATATTTTCTTGTAATTATTTCGTATTCCTTGAATATACATTTTAATTAACAAAAAAAATACCCGCGAATGCTACTTCCTTTCTGTGTGTGCCCGATCCCCCTTTGTGCCGTGTTATAGTCGTCGCGAGAGGCGACGACTTTCAAGGTCGCCGCGATACCTGATCCCGCAGCGGTGTCTCGGTGAACGAGACCCGCAAAATATTTTTCAGGGAGTGTCAACGAGGGTATCCGGGGAACACAGGTCCGGTCGAAGTGGAGAGATTCTGCCTCGTCAATCCGCGTTGTGCACCCCGTAACAAGCCATAGGGGTAGTACTAAAAGTTAAAAAATAACTCAACATTTCTAATACTTTAATGATCAATGTGACTATCATTAGCAGCTTTCAGGATTTTTTTGAAAGCCTTAAACAACAAAGCGCGGCTCTTCCAGTTGATTTAATGTATTGACGGTCCAAATATGTCTTAAAGTTGTTGGAATAAGGGAATATTCATACAACTCCCAATTGCGAGAACTCATGAAAATTGGCTTATCTTTTGCAATGCCATTAAGCAGACAAATTTTTAGTATGTCTAACGCACTTACGTAAGTCATGAGCCATTCTTTTCGAGTCAATGTAATTTAAAAGCCTTTGTAAACATAATTAGTAACTGTTTGTACAACTTCATTAACCGTTGCGGAATTGATTCCCAAAATTATCAAACTAATAAAAATGGTTTCCAGGTCATTAGGATGCATACTGGAATTGATTTCCAGGTGTTTTTGACGTATACTAAGACTGGTTTTGGATATATTAAATTGTCCAATCAGAATTGGCTATCCAAATATTCAAAAGAATATTGTGAGCTTGAAATTCTCGCAAAAACTAGGAGACACTGATCTTGTAATCATGATAATAATCAATATAATCGTGGTTGAACGTTTTATAACAATTCAAAAGAAAGCAGGAAATTTAGCTGTAATTAAATATATTTATAGAAGAAAAAGGCCAATAATATTCTATTCTGTGCTCACGAGATGTCAAGAAGAATTTACTTTTATTATTTTTAGTGTAAATTTATTGCCATTCTACTGATTTTGTAAAAAAATTTCTGTTCACATCAGTGTATAAAAATACTAGTTTCGTTATTTCAGCACAGAAAGAAGCAACTGTAGTACTTTATTAGTGTATGTATAATCTCGTTGTTGCAAAAAAGAAAGTGCAAGTGAGTAAAAGAGGAAAAACGGTCTTGCGTGTCAATAAATACAACCTTAGGTTTAAAAAAAATTTGAAAAACGGCTTATGATGTTTGACGTTTACATTCAGATCATGTAAGTGCTACATAGAAGTGACTGAAGCAAATGACATTGTTGAAATATCGAGTCACCAATACAAGCACAAAAAAAATGACAAAGCCGTTCAAAATCGGCGCAATCTGGGCAACATACTTCAACAGAAGGCAATTGATGATATGTTATCTCAACAATGTCAAACGACTAAATAGTTAAAAAATGTTGCAACTATGCGCTTTAGAGATATGTCACCAGTGACTCAGTATTTCCACCAACACTTTAGTCCCAATTTTTATCATCACTAAGTCGAACTAAAAATAACTGTTAATCTTTCCGTTGATAGTTTAAAGAAATGTTTTATCGATCGAAACCAAACTTATTTTTGTTTGTTCATCCACTGAATGGTATTAAATGTGACGAGTACATTAAGATGCAGTGTACCAAAGACAAAACAAACGAAACAAGGGGCAAATAAGAGTTTCTAACGAATCATATGCTACTGTTAAAAACCGGATCCATATCTCGATTTGAATTCGTACAAATGGTCTCAAAAAAATTAGTACTGGTTTAAATTTGTTAAGAATTCCATGATTTTTTTTTTTGCATTCATAGCCGTCAATATTTTTTCAAATTCGCCAGCATCAAAACAACTGTCAGTCTGAAGCCTAAATAAAGTGTGATGGAAAAAATATTAAACATTTTGGTATAAAAGATACTACACTACTTATTTATACATATCTTATTTCATAATTGCATTTTAAAAGCCAGGAACCAATCTAACTATACATCCTAATGAGCTGGGAACCAATTTCACAATGTTTATATCTAGAGGAATCTGCTGGAAACTAATTCAGAATCATCGACTGCATTTAAGTAATTTTTCAATCTCGTGAGAATTAATTTATACTTTTTATTTACTGCAATTTTACAATTGTCTTCAGCAAAGCCAAGTATTATGTTTAAAGGTAGAGGAACATTAAAATAACTATCATGGTTCATCAATTTGTTTGATTCTGAAATATCAAGCCATCCTGCGTTTTCTAGCATTGAAATTTGACCCTGATAGTGTGACATCTAATTTTCCATTAAAATTCTTACACCAACATTTTTGCACTAGTTTATTTCAATAGCATTTAGTTCGTAGCGAATTTTTCCAAATAAATGATAAATAGCATTACAAACTAATTCAGTTCACATTACTGCTGTATTATTGTTTAATGTAATACGTCCTCAAATATGTAAAGTGCTTTGTGAAAGTAAAATACATAAATCTTGATGTTAAATTCAGATGCAAATTTCATCACTATTGTTGAATGCTGATAAAATGTAAGGCTGATTTGCATGAATCTTATAGTGCACAATTGACTTATCAAATGTGACACCTGACTAAGTGTTTCAACTCTCTTTAGTTTTCAAAACAGCAGAATACTATGCAAATAAACTTTAGCAACGATCCCTTTTAAACCAAGGTTTTTAAAAAACTGTACGTTTTGACGTGTTGCAGCTTTAGCTGCTCATTTATAACTGATTTGTCTTTCCCATGTTGGTTTACTTGTGTATCCTTTATCAAATTTTTTCTTTTTTTCTTTACAGCATATAAAATATCGATTCCTTTAATTTCATTCTTTTTACCTGTAGCCATTTTGTTATGACTTCTTCTCGGGAATTCGTTAATTTTCCTTCCTGATCAACAATCCAAACTTGAAGATGATCTATTATCTTGACTGCAACAGGTACGTGAATTATTTTTGTTCAAACTTCAATAATTTTATACCCAGGAGAAACTGTAGGAAAAAATTCATGAATTGTCTAAACCTTACGTTCATGTACTTATGCTCCAGTAGTAATGTTTCACTCAACTCAAAGTGTATCCACCCTAAGACTCGATACACGTTTATCTGACTCATGAGTTTTATTTGGTGTAAGTATGCATTTTGCAAAACCCAAAACTAATCCCAACAAGTCTTCTGGTTAATAATCGATTAAGTGGCTACACAATATCTTCAGGTCCTAATATGTTGATGAGAAATTTTTCTAAGTCTCGAATTTCATAGCTGCCTGTTGGTAAAGTTACCACTCCTTCTCACACGTGAAATTTTTGAATTCCGCTAAACCAAGAACGTAATTTTTTTGTGGAGAGAGCTCAATCAAATGAAACTATTGTCCTTCTAGAACGAAAGATGTACTAGATAAACTCAAAGTAAATGCATGTCCCATGACGGTTCATCGATAAATGATACATTTTTCCTATCACTTGCTTGTAAAGGGTTACGGTTACAGTTACTTAAAAATCTTAAACAGAGATGACTGCAGTTATAAGTACTGAATTCTTGAAATCTTTTATTATTTGAGTCAAGAATACTAACACCAAGGTATAACATCAAATCTAGCGGTGGTTGTAGATCACCAAAGCTATCAAAATTTGTTATGTCATCACTTTTTTTTTGTATGCAACCTAATGAATACCAGGATCTTCTTCATTATCTAGATTAACAATAGCAAATTAATTTCGATGTGGACCACTTGATCGCAAAATGTTTTTTATGAATACTTCTTAGAAATATCGTATCTTTAAAATTTTTGTACATTTCATAGGATTCTTATTTGTGAGAGCTTGATTAGGCAGTTATACTTTTAACTTTTTTTTAATTTAATTTTTTTTCAATCCTCTTCCTGGTTTTAAATATAAATGTAACCCTTGTTTATGTGGTTTTACGAAGAGGCATTTACCAAGTATATGAGCTTCCATTTTTTGTGTGTGTCTTGTGCTCTCTTCAAGCTGTTTCTTGGTTTCGTTTGCTTCATTTATTGTTTTATACATACCACTTGCACCACAAGTAATAGCCACTCCAGCGCTTAGACCTGCAAATACGGGTACGATACATGGTAAAAAACCTCAAATTTCTTAAGGTTTATGTAACATGAGTGGTGTTCTAGTATTTTTCATACGACCAGATTTTTTCATGGCTGCTCGAGTTCTTTTGAAAGTAGAACTTACAACTTTGCGAGCACATTTACTTGTAACCATAGAAATTTCAGTACTTTTAATAAAGTTTTTCAAAGTCACTATCTTTTCAACGTAACTCAGTTTTTTGGTTTTCTTATTTCTTGATAAACCCATTTCTAGTTTTAATTTTACTTTCATTGCACTGCTCACAGCGAAAACGGTAGCCTTATTACCAATACTTCAATCTTTGGTTTTAAAGCGTTGCCAAGCCTTTTCCGAAAGAACTCCATTTGCTAAGTTTCTAGCCATAATGTAATCAGGGTTTTAAGAATAAGTTAGATCGTTTTCTCTACAAGATTTATCTAATACCTTGATACCTATATCTCCATGGGCTAATCTCATAGCTAGTTCAGTGCCCGGTCCGTAATACTAAAATCATTGTACGTGCAGTTTTACTGGCAGTTTTTTTATGGCTGTATTCATGATACCACGACCTTCTCGTTGATTATTAATCATCACTTCTTGAATGTGAAATGTTAACTGATCTTGTGAGCATCAGTAGCACGCTATTTATATTTAAGGAAAAAAAAAGGATTAAATGTTAAAAACATGCTGATTACTCTATCACTCTTAGTCTCAGTTGAGTCATCATACAGTTAACATAAGCTGAAAGGAATAAAATAAAAAATTCCCTGTGGTTAATTTTGATAATATTGTTAAACAAGATAAGAAATTAAAACGCTACGGTAATTTGTTACTTGATACTATAATAGCTGTTTTTTGCGGTCCATTAAACTATTGAAAAACGAATAGCCTACTATCTCTTATTACTTACACCAATAGATTAAGATTTGGGAATATTTATTTATATTAACAATATTTAAGTCAACTCACGTATGTGTTTCTAGAAGAACTATTACATTCAAAGAAAAAACAAAATAATGTGGGAGCCTTTTTCTGTATAAGGTGCCACAAAAACTTTGACTGCCTCTATCTTCATTAATCTTATGCTCAAGTTCCAAAGCATTTAGTCCGAGATAACTAAAACCTCTAAGTTATATATCAACAAAATAATACAAGTTTAAAACACTTCTATAGTAATTATGTTAATACCGCTACGATGTATAATGAACTCAAAAAAATTGTGTTAAATACTGGGTAGTTGGGAAATACGGATTTAACGTAATAGCAAGAAAAGAGATGTCAACAATGGTAGGTATAAAAGAGGATTTGACTCCTTAACACTAAATATTACTCATTTACGTTAAGCATGCACCAGTATAAATGTGACTGCAGCTATAGAAACTATGAAAACGGAGGGAACAATACCTATAAATTTACAAACCGATCGTGGTAAAGACAACGCAAATTTTCGAGGCCTTATGAAAAATTAAATAATTAACTTATATTCCACGTACAGTAATCTTAATGTGTCTATATGTAAACGATTAAATCATACCCTAAAACATGCTATGTAGCTGAGCTTTTGTGTAAGAGGTAATTATATAATAATTGTATGATATAAAAGTGGTTCAATATTTTACAGTAGCTGATAACTTCTTCCAGTATTTTAAAGCACCGAACGATTGGTGTAAAGCAAAAAGATGTTTCAGTAGTTGATGAGAAAATATTTTCACGAATACTTATACATTCAAAAAAAGGAACAAAATCAAAATTGAAATTTAGTGATAAAGTACATGCCAAAAGTTCTACGGTGACGAAAAAATCAGATTTTCGTTACATGGTTGGATTTTAATGATATTGATAATAGTTCGATTTCAAAAAATCAGTTGTAATTAAAAAAAAAAAAAAGATATACCGAAGATGTATGGCAAATGCATGGAAAAAATAAAGTATACAGTAAAATTTGAGTTGTAAAGAAGTTGATTTATCAAAAAAATTTTTTATGAAATAAGTACAATATGTGGTTTTTTCTGTTATTTCCAAAAAAACTATTCAATCTTTACACTTGAAAATTGAATATAAGAGCAATTCTAAGTTATAAAGAGCTCTACTTTCTGTATGAAATCCAATAAATTACTATACAGCACTTCATTATAAACAATGTTCTTTAACACTGCACTAGGTAAAAATATTCGAAACTCGTCATTAAGATTCAAAACGGCCTTCGTTCTATATTGAGTGTTAATTTTAATTAATTTGATAACCATATGGCTGTGGTTAACTGTTATCTCAGTAATTTTCTTGCATGGGGGGGGGGGAGGAAGCCACTATAAGTGACTTTATTTAAAGCTGCCAAATTAGACATCTGTAACAAATAAAACAAAAAATTTTTTATTAGTTTTAATATTCATGAAAAGAAAGAAAAGGTAAAAAATACAGGTATGAAAAAAACAAGCTTATTTTCACCTCAAATTTGTGTTTTTTCCTTTTTCTTAATAAGAGTTCTTAAAAATTGTGCATTTCCGCTCTTATTCTTTTGTGAGGTTGTTGTAAGTCAATACCCCTTGCTTCAAATACTAAGTCATTGATGACTTGATTTCGCGGTCTAGCAACTCTGATCTAACTGGTCTGCATTAATTGGTGTNCCCCACTCGTTTCTTTTTGACAAGTTACTTTGAGCTCATTGTCGTCACCCTTTTGTTCTTCTCTGTTACGTGCTTTATTTATTTTATCATTCTCGCTGGACGATGAGTCAATCATGGAGGTAACATTACATTGCTTGCTATCATGGAACCTAAAAGTTATTTTATTTCGCTTATTGTTTTGCATTTGATCAATAGTACGCTTATTCTTTAGTTGCTCTGGATGTGAAGGTTCCTCTATTTCTTTTTGTGATGTCGTCATGTTGATCGCTCCTTGAATTCTCTTTCGTATACAAGCTGTTTTCCGTATGTCCTCTTTATATGTTCTTTTTCTTTGCATCTATTCATTGGTACTCTTGATTCTCTATTTATTATTTTGTGGTCATTCGGTGATATACCAGCATAACTCTTATTTCTTGGACTTGTTACAATTTCTCTATCCTCCTCGGCTTTCAATCATTTTATCTCGCCACTTTTGATTTATTTTATAATGCCCTAAGGATAACGATATTAGAAAGAATGCATCTTTTATTATCATGAGAGCTAAGAGTTATTTTTTTTTGTTTTTTCAGTATAAACCCGAACAGAAATAACAGTCGGTTGCCTCTCTAGTTTATGAGGCTCTACATAGGCAGCCTACTGAGGGCACAAGTAGGCGCGTCAGGGGGCGTGCGTGAGGTACTCATTAGGCAGCCTACATAACCTACCTTTATCTTACTTCTCAAATAGTATGTACAGTTATATCAGCTACAGTTGCTGTCTAAACTGTAGCGTAAAATTACACACAGGTACACAAGTTAAAAGTGTCTTTCATTGAGTCCTATACAAATGATTAATGAGTATTCTTATACATATAGGAGACTGACAAAATTAATCAACGCTAAATTTGTTGTCAATTAAACAAAGTTTCTTAAAGTACTGAATTAGAAATAATAATTAGTGCTTCAAGAAATTTCAATAAAAACTATTTAAAAACCGTACTAAGATTATAAAATTTAACATTTAATAGCTTGTACACTGTCATTTAGATGTCCACCGTCAAATCAAGTTTATCTATCTTTTAATTGAATCAATATATTTTTGTATGAAAAAAAGGTAAACTGCAGTGTGAGCGTATAATTTGTAATAATTCCTTAGTGATTATTTAATAGTTCCTCAGAATTGATTCACGAATCACATGTTTGTATTGTAAACTTGATATCAATTGTGCATGAGATATTTTTAAGGTGACATATATATCTTCATGAATGTAAAATATCTTAGGGTTATATTTTTGTAACTAGACGTGATTAACAATGCCATGATGAAAAACTTTCATGAAGAAATTAAATATGATTCGTTTCAAATGAAGCATGACTTTTGTTCAATTATAATAAAATGTGTATTCTCATATGTACATTTTTATATTTATCGATTGAAAGGTGGTTATGTTACGTCAATGGAGGCAGCCTACTTAGGGCCTACCAAACGCCACCTAACGCTGCCAACGTAGGACCTCAATTGGAAAGAGAGGCAGCCTAAGTAGGCTCTACTGATCACCTACTTACAATTTCCGTTCGGGAATCTTGTGCAGACGAGATTTAATGTTACTTTGCACTTGGTTTATGTTTATGTTATGATTGCGTAGGCAATCAATGTAGTTCTTAAAATCCACTGTGGCTTTAACAATATTGGTCTTGACACCCTGTGCTATTTGTTCATTTATGAATTTAAGTATCACTGGCGAGTGTCTTTGCGCTGTTGCTGCGAGTTTTCCTTTAATTTAACTCGCGGATTTTGCTGTGCAAAAGGTAGGGGGTCACACTCCCGCAAGGAGTGCGTATTTAATACACTTGTGCGAGTGTGTCTGTTCCCCCTTCCCGCGTATTGTATAAAACATTTGATGAGGCTTGCCGCGAGTAGGTCTGGCTCGAGCAGCACGCTTGCAGGGACTCTCCCCGTCCAGACTTCGAGCAAAGTAGACGTACCTACGCAACAGCAATTATACTCGAGCAAGCAGTATAACGCAGCAAAGTCGTTTTTCGGGTTAAAGATGTGCCCAAGCAGCAGCAACACCGCAGAGATTTACTACTCCATGCTGGATTTGTAATTTTTAGTATCTTTATCTCTTAAAGGCCTAAGCAATAGGGGCAGCATTCAACTGGATAAGAACTGCACGAACGGCTAGCTAATCGTCGTGTCGAGGCAGTGATCTTGTTGAAGCGTTGTAAATTTTATCTGCACGATCGACTCGCTATTCGTCGAATCGGCAGACAAATTTGAAGCGTAGACAGCTCGCTTTGTAAAGCCGATCTAGTCTGAATTTTGAGTATTCTTTGATAGCGTCGCGATATTCCATTATCTCAGAAATTATTGTTAATCTCTTTCTCTTTGGTAAATATGTTTGTTGATTGTTTAAAGTGAAACCATTTTGTAAATCCTTCCACTACCCCTCGCAGAAGCTCGAATTTATTCCAGAAAATTAGACAACAAATTTTCACTGTCTTTAACTCGGCAGCAGTCCAAGTTTGCCCTGGGTTTTTCTATTCGAGGCTTTCGAAGCTTCTCGAGTCTCGAGAAAAGCCCAGCATATATAAATAAATATACACTATTTTTATTCTATCTTAATTCAGAATTAACATACTGTACATTTTATTTCTGAGATCGATAAATTTTGTAATATTATAACTATTACACTCATCTTTCAAAAATTTCATGATTTTTTTATTTTTACGCAGTATTTTATACTTATTATTTTCGGGATGGTTAGAAGTATCGAATTCCTGAATGTTGGTTTTCATTATTATATGAATATCATGGTTTTTAATTTCATATATTAAACTACCTGCATCAGTATGTATACAAGGGTTACAATCATTTTTTAGTTTAGAAATCATATAATCATAACGAAAGCGGTATACAAGGGTTTTATACAAGTCCAATATATACGCTAACCAAACGTACATGTACTTTTTTATTATTATGTAACAACGGTGTATCCACATTAATTTTTTTTTCCTTTGCTTCAAAATTTTCCATGCCGATTTTAGAACACTAAACGCAGGGGCCAATGTGCATCTAAAAAGAGGTGAATCACCTTCAAGATTGCTCTTAGCTAAGGTACTACGCCCATGCATGACTCACATACATGCACGCTGGCCCATGCTGACCAGAAAAGAAATCAAATGAAATACTTTTTAAAGCGTAAAATAACAAAATAACTTTAAACAACTAACAGATGCAAAAGGTTATCTGGGAACAGCTGCGCTGAGGTTTAATATTAGATATTCGTATATATAGATTGATTTTAAAAGACGCGATGTTAAAAACTAGGATAACTTAGAGTTAAGACCCATAGACTAAGCGAGAATAGTAGCAAAGTCTAGAATTATTACACATGGCTAATACAACCTGTACACGCTACACCATTAGCCAGCAACAATATTACATTAACCTACGAAAGCAATCTTATTTACTTTCAAAGAATTATCCGGTTTTTACCATTCATGTTCGCAGGCTCGTGGTTTACTGTACAACCCTTTTCTATCGCGTTAACGATTTCATAAACATACTGCAATAGCCAAAATCATAATCTTGTTAAGAACTGTCACTGTTTCCAATGTAAAGGAAAATCGGAAAGTCATGGCACTTCCCCCTTTTCCTGACCCAGAGATGTCGAGAGAGAGTCCGCACTCTTGCCTCCAACACGGGTAACGGAATTTCCAATTCCTGAGCCGACTTCCTCTCCTACGACAAGCAGAGAAAACCATAGTTGACCAAATGCTACTAACATTTTGAAATACATTTAAAACTAACAATGAATGGAAACTATCGGTAAATCTAAGTAAGTTAACAATGTAAAAGTTCGCAACCAGCACCCCACTACTGTTTCTATAGATATACGTGTTTTAACCACAGAAACCGCCGTTGTTAATAAATCATTCATGATTATTTATTAGTCTGATCAATGCTTACATATACAGGTGTAACTAGCGGAACATCTAGCAATTATTATAGTTAATAATATCTAAAATTAACTTCTACTAAGACTATTATTAATACCACGAGGTACTGAACATCTATTCAATCAAGCCTAAATATTAAGCAATTTTCACCGCTCTTTTTGCATTGGGCTTGATTGAATGGGTAAACAATGTTTACTTTTCGTTAATAATGATAATACCACATCTCAACGTTAATATTAAGTTATGATAAGATCTTGTGACTTTTTGATGTAAAAGAGAACGGAAGGGCATAAGTAAGTGAATCACCTTCCCTTTTATTGACGCATAGAGGAGAACAAGCCGGATGTGGTATGTGGCTAAAATAGAGCAGTTCTAGCCAATTAGATTTTCGGCTATTGTCTTCTCTTCAAAATTTTTCCCTGACAAGTTTTCCTGCGTTTTTCGAGCCAGCGCGTGACCGAGGTCCGCTTCTTGCAATAAAAAGGCCCAGAGGCCCAGAGGAAAATCAGTTCGGCACTCAACTCGACTTGGCTCGACGATAGCCCTTCAAAGTTGACTGAGTAGTAAAAGTCCGCCTCTGCTACAACCCAGTCTACTGCGAAGCGAGGCACAGTCACAGTTTAATTTCACCCTCGAACGGTTGACCAGGTAGCTAGAGTCCACCTCTGCTATCTCACGGTCCTCCACGAGTGCGGTTTCAAATCTTCGATCTCGGACACCCCGCGCTGGTTCACTCCACTGTATATTTTAAACCAGAAATAAAAGTTAGTCAAATTGTAATACTAAAGTGAAAGTCTTTTTTCCTTTTTTTCTCTCGGTTTCAACGTGGACGTGTTTTGTTAGGGTTAGAAATTCGGTATCGGTAAATATCACATTACGAAATTGAATAGACAAATTACTTCTCATGTAAAGTCTAGGGCAATCACATTTACTCCGGATGAAACTGGTGGAACCTAGAGCAGTTGCGAACTTAAACCATTTTACCCCCTTGCGTAACCTCTAGAGTGAAACTACCTTTGCTCGTTACGGTACTGGTAACCTCTAGATCGCGAACGGGATACGGTTCGACGCATCACACCAGGTATCCTCAATAAAGCCGAGGCGCACCGCAAACGAGTGCATCGCATTATTGCTCGACAACCGCATCGATTTAATCAAAACGGTCGTCCTCGCCCCTTTCAAATACTCAGACAAGAAAAATAACTACCCTTTAGCCCCGCGTCCCACCTAAGCGCCCAGTGCGAGTCCCAAGTTATTAAGCGAAGGCTTAGGCTTAAATAATACGTTGCGCCGACGTAACAATTACTTCCAATCGTTAAAATTGAATCGCTTCACAATTTTCTTCAAAAATGTCACAACTATTAAAGTTTGGCTTAGCAATTTATGCGCCTCCAGCGTAACGCCCATTATAGTGGTCCAGAATCTTACAATTAATTCGCTTTCTTTTATTCTCCATTGTCATCCCAAAAATAGCGTTATTAAAATATTTAAAAAGCACTTTTTTAAACTCATTTTAAGCTTTTTTACTTTTATCACTATTTCGGTCTTAATACTTCCAGAGCTATTTACTTTGCTGAAACCTTAAAGCCCGTTGAATTCTTGTTACTCTTAATCCATGGTTTTCAGCTTGCTTGAGAGCTTCGTAATAAAGTGCATATTTATGCTTACTGTGTAAAGTAGTCATTAACTTTGTCTGCTTAAAATTTGGAGCTAAAATGTGTTCAGAGCCGAATGGTATGCGATCTACATATGCCGTGCGAATATGTAGGTTGCAGGGTGTAAAATTAATAATATTAGCCTGTGAGTAGTATTATACTCAGCAATTAAAAATATATAAGTACTCAGTCTCTATGTGTCTGATCACTAAAAGCGATTCTGTGAGTATATAAATGGAGCTCAGAAGCTTATGCATTTGGTGGCATATCTATAGATCTGTTTAATTTCCAACTAAATTAGTATTCTCACGTAATTTCTATAGCACCGGTATAAAAAAATTTAACATAAATTTTGTGTGTAATTAAATTTCATACATAATTGAACGACTTCTACGAGCGTAACTGCTGCATACAGTACCGGAGTAACTGTATTGTTATCTATCTCGCTCGCTTTTTTTCCCCTAGAGTCCCTAGAGCAAGAAACGCATGAGCGTTCACGGCTTCGCCTCAGGTGGCAATATACATATGAACGGGAAAGTACTACTTCCCTGCCTCGTGACGTAACATACTATTTCTTTTTTCTAAAAAAATGTAAATTAACCAAAATATCCTTTTGTTTTTCAAATTCAGGTATTGGCTTTGATTGCACTGGGAATGGTATCCCAGTAAAATCGTAAGAATTTTTATATTTTGTATTATTGGAGACTCGATACGCCGACAAATTTGCCTATTTAAAACATTGGTGATCGAAATTCTTAACATTAATGCAAGCTTTTATTTATTATTAAAACTGGATAGTTCTATGTAAGAAGCACCATTAATAGCCTAATAAAGATTTATATTTCCTACTAAATTTAAAATACAGCGCAAGGTCCAACCAAAATCTTCCTGCAATTCATTAACGTTGGTAGCAAAGGGCTTTTAAACATTCTTTCCAAACCATTGATGCAAATCATATTAATAATTTAGAATTTCTGGCAATTTTAAAACAAACTTATGTTCCACACAGTTCAGAAATCTTACCACATCCAAGTACTTGCTATTGACAATAATGACAGTTTTTATACGATCTTAAAACACCCAATAAAGCTCCTTTCACACCACAGCAGTATGTTCGCCATTATCACTTGATGTAGTAGCAAGACCATATCTTTGAATTTCCAATTTTAAAAATTATGTTTCTAAAAAAGTTGTTATGAGACACTCAATATTAAATCATTTTTGCTTAATATGTAATAACAGTCTTACAGATTGCTGATAGTTTTAAATGCTTTTTTAAATACTATGGCACTATTATTAACTATATCTTAAATTAATGTAATATTTTTACCATTCAACAGACACTGATGTTCTACTTGTACCGTTTCACAAAGAATCACCAAATTTTCTATACAGTCAATGTTAGCAAAACTATCAAAAAGTCACTCCATGATGTGGACACTGATTTCTAACGTCCTCAGATGAATCGTACGCTACTTTTACATATGTTTTAAGCAACTTTGTTGTATGGATAAGAGTGCTATCTCGTGTCAGTGCAATGAAATACCATAATATCCGTATAGGATATAAATGAGGTTGTAAGTAAACAAGAATATTAGTTGGCTGTTACTTGTAGTAGCTTGAAGACGGCTAAATATGTAGTTGATATTCAAGGCTTTAAGACTATATTTAACATTATTTGTAAGGAGGTGGCGATTCTACTTTTAGAGAAAAAAGATTTTACACTAACAGTATTTCTTTTTAAGCCCCACTTAAGTAATAAAATCCAATGTATGATGAATAAAACATAATCAACAAAAACTATAGGACTATTTTCTCCCTCTTAGGTTCATTCACAACTTTAAAGAATGTTTTTCACTGAAACAATTTAACATGACTCATCTCAAATGTAAGAATCACACGTTTGAGTCAGCCTATTGTGCTGTGAAGAATGCTACAGCTGTGAAAAAAGTATATTAAAAATGAATATAGCTTAACAGATAAGCTATCCTTAATATAAAATTGATTATAAAAATTTAAAATAAAAAAAATTATAAACCACCTCGGCCGCATATTATTTTCTGTGTATCAATAAAATAATCCCAAAAAAAATGTATAAGTGTTACTTCAGGTAAGATATTGATATCTGAGCGACGCGTGAAAAGCGCTGAAAATATATACAGATGTTATGACCAGACTTTTTTAAAGTATGGTCTTAACTATTTTAGTAAAGTGTTTTTCGTTAGTCTCCTAGGAGTTAGCTTGTAAGCTTTATTTGTTCTTTTTATTTAAATAATGATCTTTATTTAAATAACATAGGTAATTTTTATAACCGTATTTTTGTATCAAAGCAATTTAATTATAATTTTTTTTATTTAAATACAATTTACTCAGGTTTCTTCAACAAGGTTCGGCGTTAATTTTATTACTAATAAATAACTTACATCTATCACTGATTGTTGTTACTGCTTCTTCGAAGTTCCCTAATGCTTCGTGCGGTAACCTTCAGTGTTTCCTTAAACTACACGAATGAGTTCGTGGCCAGTAGGATTTTCTGATTTCTGCTATCTCTACTATCACCGGAACCACTTTCGGTGGGCCTTCTTTTGTGGTACCTTGCTCTTTAGCGTAGTCTAATACTATTGATTTTCCCGACACGCACTCGAGTTACCTCAGCCAACATGTTATGCCTTACGTGTATAAGGTACTCATGAGTCACGAGAGTCGAGAGTTGACTAAAACTTTAGAAGACAGGTGACAGACGTAAAGAAAGCGATTTTTCCTCTCGATGGTGATTTGTTATAGCATCAGAGCGAGTAAAAAAAGCCTTTGGTTGAATTAGGTCATTTAATGAGCGATGTTCTTGCAGACTGCGTTGACAGCCAGAAGTAGACTTGCACGAAGATGTTACATGTAATGATTTTATAAATTAGGAAATACCAATACAACGGTAATAATCGCATTTTTCTGACAAGTATGATTGAGTTTTTGGGGTCAGTTATGATGAAAGCTCGCATCAGCAATATAAGAGCGCGTAATACAAGTTTCATTGTAACAGTAAGCTTACAAATTTCGAAATTAATCCTTCTGGAGATTTTACAATGAATTTTGAATATAATGAAGTAATGTGTGAATTACAAATTTTAAATTAGTACACATTATCAGAATTGAACAATTAATGAGCAAGTAACTATTCCTTCATACATACAATACGGTTTATTCATTCAGAGATACAGGCATTCTTACAACGAGGCTGGATGTATTCTATGTCAGCATATTATGAAACATTAACCTTAAAGCTAATACGCACACGCATATAAATGACGTATGTGCTCCTCTTGTCATATGAGCTTTATATTGACAATACGTTTTATCTGAATTTAATGGATGGATAGCTTCTAATTATTTTATAATTCATATCAACTCTGAATGTAACACAGACAGAAAGAAGTCAAAAGTTCTGTCTCTCGACAAGTATAAATTTTGTATAAGACCACAGTATAAGCTTATGCCTCGTAAGCTTATGTACACTTAAACAAAATTTAGTGAGAGTGTAAAAATTAAGTATAACAGGGCAATGAAGATGCGTATGTAAGCTTATGTGCTTGGGCAAAGCTTTCCTTGTATAAAAAGTTCTGTCACTTTCTCTTTCGTTGCTACTAGCAGATGGGTACACTATTATCAATACTCATACCTTTGCAACTGCACCACCGTAACGGATCACTTTTATGAATACAGCTCATTGACTTAGCTCTTATCACTTTATCTGTTAAATGCCACTCGACCGAAAAAGAGGCTCCTCTCTGAATAGGTAAGGACATAAAACAGTATGAACACCTTACATGTGCATTAACAAGTAAATATTTTTTCACGTATCAAAACACATACCTGCTTTTTTTCAGCATAGACATGTTGAAACTAAATTCTATACAATACGCTTTCTCTCTTGTTATTGAGACATATTGAATATCAGTAAGAACGGTATATTGCAATTTTATAAGTCTTCTACAGATAAGAGCTTTAAAACATACATGCACGTTTTTACTTGACATTAACAAGTAGAACGTACAACTCTCAACTAGCTTAAAATTTTTGATAGTAAAAAGAACTGCCAGAAAAGGCTGCAGTCATGAAGATGTCTTCAAGTGGAGAAGCAGTCGATCTAAACGATGCTCCTACACCTTTCATCAAAAGTGAAAGTTTACTAACAGCGAATCCTAGATTTAATATATTGTTAAGGTCTAGACTTAACCGATTGTTTTCTTTTATGTGTGTGAAAGAAAGCTTTGTCGTGGAAATTCTACTGTGGAAAAATCATTATTGATTTTTTCAATTGTTGGACAATCCAGTTGAACGAGTGAATAGTGTGTATCCAGGACTTATTACTGACAGAAATACTTGGAAACCGTATAACTTCTACTTTAAAGCTAAAAGTAATGCAAATCCATTACACGTTGTCCTATATTTTAAGAAAGACACATACACTATTTTGCGGTGCTGTGAGATTTTGAGGTATAGCGTGGAGGACAAAAAAAGATTAATTTTCTGAATTAATATAGTATGCAAATAAATTTAAAGAATATAATCCTATTGAATGACATATCTTTTATCATAAAATTTACTTTAGTGAGTAATAAACTTAAAGTGTAGTGAAAGACAGATGTAGAGTAGTAGTGCATGATATTTTTTTGTAACACTGTACAAAAGACTTTATCTGTTATTTTTTACAATTCTATCTCAATACAGACTTTCCTAATAAACTATTTTAAAACTTTTTTCTTTCACACTAGTAGTATTAGCAGAAGTCGTATCCAACCTCAGCCGCAGAAGCAGCAACTGGACTCAGTGCAGGTTCGGTAAAATTTGTTGCAAGAAAAAAAGAATCGGTTCTTGCTAGGACTGGGAAGAATTTTTTGTGCTTATTAAGGCTCCTGAAAATTTGTGTATTAAATTAAAATTTTTGTCATTATGGAAATCCATTTACATGTCGTTTTAACAGTCTTGAACCTTAAATTTATTAATTTGCTCTGTTCACTGTCAAGGTACTGCATCTAAAATGAGTAAGCCATAAATACCACGTACTATTGTCAAAAATGACATTGATTAACATTTTTTAGTAAAAATCATATTATCACAGGTAAAAAATGTTCTTACACAAAATATTTAACTGTATTCGCATACTCGTTCTATTTCACTAATGTCTACATATAAAATCATTTGGAAAATACTTGCACGCGCACGAGCTCATACATGCGCGTGCATATGTGTACATTTTCATATTTGTTGGTAAGAGGTCCAAGGGGCCCATCGCAAAGATAGTCTGAGGAACAATCTAATACTAGAAGAGGGAGGAGCGCAGAAAAGCTTGTACAATAGCACTGCTGACCCATGAGCTCTTACACACTCGTGCGTACAAATGTGTACTTCTCGTGGCACCCCTCCTCCACGTGGAGTGGCAACAACTTCCTACTCAGAGGGGAGACTCCATACCCTCGTGCTACAGCTCTTCCCTAGGTTAGCCAGAACCCTCACGCTACAGTTCCTCAGAGGTAAGCCAGAACCCTTCAAGTACACCTATTTCCATAGGAGTGGGTTGTTTATTGAACTAATTGTACAATTTCTTCTATGTGTTGTTTTCCTGCTACATTAAGTGTAAGGCCACTGTGTATTTCACAGTTGAATCTACTTTGGTCTGAGTTATATACTTGCTTGGCACCACATTTTTTCAGGATATTTTTAACAGCTGTGTCAAATGCTTTTTTTTATCTAAAAAACTTTGTGTACTGTAAAGAGTTTTTTTACTTTATTACTTTTGTAGCTTTTTGTGACTCTATATTATATCGATGTTCGAATTTCTACAGCCACATTTTCGATGCTTTAAAATCTGTTACTGTCGGTTTTTGAAGCTGCTTCTATAACAAATAGTCGAACATCAATGTTATGGACAGCAACTCTATTATCTCTTGCTGCATACAATTTCTCAAAACAATTTTTCTTAATTATCCTTTAATAAACTTCCTCTTTTATTATCATTTGTCCAAAACTCCACAGCTATTTTCTTTAATCTACATCTATCATTTCATATCTTACACATTGGTCATCTATTTCATGTACATCTTCGTCATCAATGTCAATTTCAAACTCATATTTTATACTCATTTCATACTTTAAACTCATACTCATTTAGGAATATCATCAGATGGTATAAAATCATCGTTATATTGCAACAACTCTTACACTTCATCATCTACACTCCTAATGTCTATGGAACTTTAAATAATGTTAAATAAGGAATCTGCTACACGTTTTTCTTCGTCATTTGTTGGTAATATCTTTTCCTGATTGCAATTTTTTAATATTCGTGTTAAAATAGGAGCAACTTTATAACGTTTATTATTTGCCTCATTTAAAAGCAGACAATGTTCGATGCCCACAAAGATTGTGCACAAATTTTTGTACACAAAATATCTTGCACAAGCTTATGTATAAAGACAAAATGTTTTATTAATATTTTTTCGGGCACAACATTTGTGCCTAAATCAACGTACGTTTTGTGCACATCTTATCAAGATTAAATATCGTCTATGAACAAAACTCCTCTAATTTCGGCACAAATACTGTGCATGAAAAAATGTTAATGAAATATTTTGTGATCGTTATTCATAAGTTTGTGAAAGATATTTTGTGTACAAAAATTTGTGCACTACAAAATTTTGCACAATCCTTGTATGCATTGTCCATAGTCTAAACCTTTTTGAAACTGCTACTTATACTTTGAAAAATATTTTTAACGCTGATGTAAAGCTAAAAATTAGAAATAATAATGTGATAAAAAGTATTGTGATGGCACTGTGAAATAAATATGTGAGATCGTGACAGTTTACCAACAATGAATAATAAGTATATTTAAAATTCCATGGATTGACTTAAGTATTATAAATCTTTTCAAGTAATATTACAAGACATGTGAATCGAAAATTTTCTTGAAGTAGCCTTATCCAATTGGGATTGGCTACGTAGCGGTCACGTCATCTGTTAGTGGATTCGGAAACAGCGAGAGAAGGCTCTTGAGAAGCGAAACTCAATCATTGCTCTTAAGTATAATTAATTTATTCTTTATCAAGATTAATCAACCGTTGTGACAGACATCGTAATAAGTAGGTTAATTAAAAGTATATCTTAAACAGCACTGTGATATTGTTAACAAAGTAACTGACTCACCAATTTGTATTCCTCCTGAATTTTGTAATTTTTAGACTGGTATCCACACTCAGTAGACACTGTGTAGCTAATTTCTAAGAATACATATTACATGGATAAGTGAACAAAAATGTGTTTAACAATCAACGAAATATGCATGGTTGAAAATTGCACACCAGCAGGCAGGAATTTTATTCAAAGGGGCAATGCTTTTTACATACTGGCCATATAACATGCCACAAGTTATCAGACAGGGAGGGTAATTCAAATTGTAGAGTTTTATTTAAAAAAAGCTGGTATATTAGAGATAAGTCACTTCGAATTGTTAGTGGAATCAATGAGCGTGGTCAAGTTTTACATATGACATATACTTGCAAGGCCGATTAAGTAAAAATTGCGATCATATTTAGGCATCTATGTTATTGTGCAACAAGAATATAATATAATTCAATATGTTTTTTTTTTAATAAACTACACAGACCTTCTAAAGAGTGTACAACAGTGTAAACATTAAAAAATGTAAAAGGAATAAGAATAGGCAAGTCAGTAACTTTGTCAACAATATCACAGCATTGTTTAAAATATACTTTTCATTAACTAACCTATTACTTACACTATCACAGCAACTAATTAATTTTGATTAAAAAAAAATTAATAACACTTTGGAGCAATGATTGGAGGAGTTTTGAGCCTGCGATAAAGCCTCCACTCGCCACTTCTGAACTCACCAACAGATGGAGCGATCTTTTGGTTACTGATCCCAGTACTCTTAGTATCAATAGTAATGTTAAGCCTCACGAAAAAAAAAGTATGCAGTAATTTGTTGGTTGACACTATTGCTTTGAAAGAGTAATGGTCTATATTACTGGCATTGCTTTAGTCAGTGGCATTTCACATTAATAAGCTTTTAAAAAAAATTCTTAAGTTTTACTTACATACAATGAATTGTTTCGTTAAATTAACTGTTACACAATTGTTAGACTCTGCTCTATGTGGGTACAACTTGAACCTTATTTTACAAGTTACACTTTCTGCACAAGATTAGAAAAATATGAATTATATGTATTGAAATCACAGTAAACATGTTGAAACTCGTAACAAACATGAGCTGACAATCACTCTTTATTTGACATATATTATCAAGTTTTCGCTATCTGCTGCATTCTTTGTATGAACCTGACTGTATGATAAAATGAGAAAAATATTAATCAAATTTGTAAGATAAGAGCCAAGTTACTCTTATTATATTTGGATTCTTCATTTTTTTTCTTATCTGTTCATATAAGAAAAAAAATATAAATATCCTTTTAAATATATAATAATATAAAACTACATTCAATTTATTATAGTTACAAGTATTGATAACATCTGTTCATATTTCACCCTGGTAAAAATAAGTAAATATTGCAGTTACTAATAACAATAAAATCAACATACATTCATATCAATACATATGCGTGTATACATACATACATACTTACAAATACCATACGTACATTTATATATATGTACACACTCTACACACGTGCATTTTATAATTTTTTTATAATTTTTATTTAATCAAAAATTAAATTAACAACAAATTTTAATTTCAATTAAATTAAAAATCAAACAAATGAATAAAATAAGAGAATTGAAAAAAATCATTGGATAAATTAACAGGTAACATTAATTGTTTACGCCAACCGTGAACTTTTAATTTTTTATTTTTCATTATCTAGTTTTCCTTGGCATAATTTGTTTAATGTAATAGTTAGATTTGCTAAAATTTTAATAGTTATAACTTTGCTTTATTATTTGAAATAATTACTTATTAACTTTGTAACTTTTACTTTGTATTCATACATACTTTAATTCCAAAACTTATATCATCTTATTTTATCTCTTTATTGTACTGTGACTCTTAAAGTTTAATCCAGTGTAAGTGTATGCCAGTATAAAGTAAGTAATTTTGATACTGATACTGAAAAACTGTGTGTATTTAAATATATAGTTATCTTTAGTTGTTCTCTCTACTACTAGTACAATAAATCAGACATATTCCAACTAGCAAAGAGACAAAATCCATTATGCTCTGAGCTCTGCTAACGTTACTGTAACACACACACATAGTCTATTAACAAACACTTTTCAAACAACTAACAATAGTCAATAGTTAAATTGATCCTAGGTGATTCTCAAACCATGAATAATAAAAAATCCTCGATTTGGCAAGTATTTTGGCTTGTCCGTAACATTAGTTTTTAAGTTAATATTTGTTTTAATTGAGAATTCATTGAATTTTTTATCAATTTTTAATTGAATTTAGAACCAATATTAAATTTTAATAATTTACTAATGTCATTGACAATTGATTTTAATTT
Organism: Copidosoma floridanum; assembly: GCF_000648655.2. The sequence goes on along the minus strand of NW_019379532.1, from coordinate 390,335 downwards.
TTAATAAATTATAAGTTCAATTCACAATTAATGAAACATTTAATTATCAATAACATTTGATTGCTCATGAATTATGTGGTGAATTGGAAAACTTAAAACCTTTTTTTCCATTGTTTAATACATTTGCAAACTTTTTCAAACAAGTTTTATGCTTCACCCATTTTTTTATAATTATCATTTCTGTTAATTACAAAACTCAGAATTTGTTTGGAATTTGAAATTTGTCAGTTAAAAATACACGGCTACAGCCTTTTTGGAGTTGAAGAGCTTGTTGTGTATCGGTCCAAAAACACAGGCCCTTCTATAGTTTAAGAGCTTGAAAATTATTGGCTTAGGAACACAAGCCTGTTGGCTAGTTTGGCGTTGAAAAGCTTGTAGAGCTTGTGGCCTGCCTGGGGCTCAGGGGTTTGGTATTTAACGGTTTAAACACACAGGCCTACGGCCTGCTTGTGGTATAGGGGCTTAGAGTTTATCAATTAAGGAACACAGGGCTTTGGCCTGTCTGGGGTTTAGGCATTTGGAATTTTGTGGCTGCCATGAATTGCCTAAGAATTGCTTAATGATAAAATCACGCAAACAACTTTCTTTCTTTTTTAATTAATACCTTTAATATAACTCTGTAACTTATAAGAACTTTTTGTTATTATTAAGCATAAATTATTTTACACCATGGCTTATAATCCTCTACTACATGGCCATATACTCAAAGGAAAAAATTTAAAAAAACAATACCAAAATAAGCTCTGGGACCTGGAGTCAGAAGACCCATCAATAATAATTTGTGCATTAATTAAAATTGTATTTGCAAGAATCCATGACAAATAAGGACAAGTTATGACAAATCGTCATAGTCCTGGTAATGTATTTCATTAAGTTAATTTTTCCTTACAATAATTTTAGAGCATGTAGCTAGTTTAAGCTCAAGAAATTTAGTTATGTACAAGCAACACGATAAACTTTCATAAGAATTTACTACTGTACAACCTCTGAAGATGTATAGGTTGTTAAGCAGCCATAACTGTCCTTCATTTTATTCTACGTCTTTTAACAGTTATTACAGTACTTAACGGAAAATGTAAGAAAGATTCTTTGTTTACATATTGGCTGCCTAAGACAAATTTAAACATAAATTAAAACGATAAGCCATAAAATAGAAGTTACCTCTACAAAAACTTAAACACAACAGTGTTAGAGAGTCTGAATACTTTTTTTTACAGATTGCAATTTTTTGTGACCTAATAACTCCAAGAAATGCATAAAAGTTATTTTTAGTTGTTGCCTTAAAGTTTCTGAAAAACAAAATAAATAGTTTGATAGAATAAGTTTATTGGATCGAAAAATTAATAGTAGCATGCAAAAATTATTATTGTGAGTTTTTTGCGATTATAACAAATTGTACTACTATTTAACACTTAAAAAATTCAGCAAAGGCCCAAAAAAGTTGCAAAAGTGGATACAAGAGATTTTTTGTGCCTGAATAAAAAACTAAAAATCGTAAAGAAAGTTCAATACAAAATAGTTGCGCCATTCAGAGTCGAAAAGAATTGGCCAAGTTGAGTTCCGATTAGTTCCAAACTCAATAATTGAAAAAAAACTGTCATTTTTGGCCATTTTTAAAAATTCGATGATTTACGTTCTAATGGAGCTCAGTCAGTTTAGCCACAGCACATTGCAGCCGATTGAGCTGCTTAAATGAACCACCGCCACTCTACTACCCAGCCAAGTGCGCCGAGCACAAAGGGGCGCTTTTTCACCACTAATGTTTATGGACGTTCGGTAGAGATAGAACCCAGTGATGAATCTTTTAAAAATTTTAACCAGACATTTTTATTTTTGTTACAATAAAGCTGTTCAAATTTCAAGAGGATCGTCTGTTTCGTTTCTGAGATATTGAATTTTTAAAGTTCAGTCATTTTGACACAGTTGCTTATGGGGAAACCTATAAGAACTCAGTCTTAAAAAAATTGGCGTTATAAATGTCTCCAATTTTTTTATATGTCACAGATAATGTTATTAACTATATGCACACAAAGTTTCGCGATGATCGTCTGAGTAGTTTATGAATAAAGAAATTAACTAATAGTTCGACAAAAACGCAACGGCAATGTGTTGGGGAAATTCAAAATGTTCCAGGACGTAAATTAGTAAATATTTGAATATTATGGTAGATATTGAAATTAGATATTTAGGTATTTCTGCATTAAACATAAGTTTATATGTGTGTGTGAGTGTATGTACATAGGTTCCACCCGTATCCATAACGAAACAATGTATTATAATAACACATATTTATTTTTCTTAATAAAATTTTTCATTTGTAATTTTTTTACAGTACAGTTTTTTTACACAAGATGACAAAATTGTATGCTTGTAGTTATCGCAGAGAATAAAGTCTGTTCTAATTATTTAACATATCACTTTTAATGAGACTTTTCAAATCACATAAAAATTCAAGAATTTTATTTACATTAGCTACGAGTATAATTGTATCTACTTATATCTGTCACAATTCTTTTTAATTATTTACTCATTTTTATTACTTTGTTATAACGAATAAAAATCAAATACTTAAATCTTTAGCACAAATACATTACTAATATACACAGACGCTGCCGTAACCGACGCAGCAGACAGTACAGACACTGCAGAGTGCACACCACCTGATGTGTGTATATATGTGTGTACATGAACACTCACACATTGGAGACCGGTGTGGCGATGCCAAGTCTTCACGCATCACTACTTCCCCCTTGCCCCGCAAGTGGTTTCCCCCCACTATCTCTACCGGACGTCCTTAATATACTTGCTCGTGGTTAAACAAAACGGCATTTGAAGATCTTATAGCTGAACTCTTAACAAACAAGAGCGCTTCTGAAAAATAAAGCTACTTTGCGCTTAAACTTTTTAATGAAAATTTTACGAAAGGACCTTTTTTTAATTTTCTTAATGGTTCTAAAATTTTCTTAAAAGTTTACGACTGATGTTGCTTAAATTTAGTATTTATGTTAAGGGCAGTGATACTTACCGTATGTTTGAATTTAAGCTCTAAATATTCATATTCTTCAGAATGCGAGCTATTAAATTTTCAAAAACGGCCAAAAATGACAGTTTTTTGCAATTTTCGACAAAATGGCTTAACTCATTGAAGCTCAATGCAGCTTATTCTTTTTGTCTTAGAATAACGCAAAATTTTTTAAAATTATTAATAGTTTTTTCTCTAAGCGCAAAAAATCTGTTGTGGTCCCTTTTACCTTTTTTTGGGGGGCCTTCGCGGAACTTTTAAGGTGTTTGAAAATAGTTCAATTTGTTATAAACACAAAAAAACTAGAGATGATAGTTTTTTCCTGCTACTATCAATTTCCCGAATTTTTAATAGATGTTAAGCTAATTCTATCATACTTAAAAGTAAAGTTTTCAGTTCAAAAGTGACTAAAAACTTACACCCCTAAAAAATCTATGCTAATTGCTCTATAAAGCCAACAGTCTTATAATGGTGACCACTCTTAAAAGATTAACACATTTTAAAAACAATTATGTTAGCTTTATTTTTAATGCCATTTTTTGTTTAATGAGTAATATAGACTGTTATCACCACCTGAAATCGTCAACGTAACAAATGTACATTAGTATTTAAAAAATTAGACAAAGATGAAGTATAGACAAAAGAAAAAGCCTTGAGAGATTTATGAGTTAGCTTGATAATCTTACAGAAATAATCTATACAGACGATATAAAAATAGCAATAACAAAACAACAACTTAAAATATTTTATGGGGAATGATCCACTCTATATTTTACAAAGAGCTAAGTTTTTGCACTCTTACGGTAACCGTTTTCTTTCTTGTATCTTTAGCCAGTGATCAAACTTAGATAGAAAAGAAATTTACTGAGTATTCTACCACTATTATTAAAGAATATTCAGGAACAGTCAGAACATAATGCCAAAAAAAAATTGATACAAGGTATAATGATACAAGATATAAATAAACTTTGATATCACTTAATGTTAAAAAAAACACAAAAGTTATAAGTAGAAAAAACTGTTCTATATCAAGATTGTAGTTAAATCTTGTATTTTTTACTTTTCAATACAAGCCGTTTTTATGCACGATAACGGGACAATTAATTTTTTAACTAGAGTTGCTTGTTCTAGTGTAAGTGAGTGCTGATAATAATTTTTCCGTTACCGTTTTTTAAATAAATGAATACCAGGCTGCGCACTAGGTCTGGATATACTCTGTAACTAATCTGTAAACAAATACGTTTCAACACTTTGCATATACATTCTTACTCCCTTTTAAGTAACTTGGAATGAAGATAACTTGAAAGGGCTGTTTTATCTAAAAAAGTGTAGAAAATTATGTAAATAAATGAGCTATGGCAAGTGAGTCTTATACATTATATATTATACGACATCCAGGATCATGAATGAAAAAGAACTTATTCCTATGTCAAGCGTGTATACACATAAATACATGTATTGATTTTTTTCTGGCTCATCTTTAAATGCAGTAAACTTCTAAAAAAGCGTAATCTAAAGCCATAAACAATAAAGTTTTAGGTAACAACGTGCTGTTATGCGATATGGCCAACATTAGGCTACGAATAAACAAGTGAATGAATGTAAAGATATTTCTTGAAAAATAAAATGTTCTTCAATCTTAAATTTACTTTTGTATTTGTTAGTCAAACTAAATACGCAATATAGAACATTTTTTTAAAAGTTTTGTTATTACGGAAGGCAGCATACTTATCTTCCTGATTTACGAATTTTTTCGTACAAAAAGTCGAGTTACTATTTCAAATTTAATCACCTTCAGTATTTTTCGCAACTTTAAGCCACCAAAAAAATTATTCTTATTTATAAAATATGTAACAGTAACTTAATTTATCAAGATATTTTGAAGATACTATCCCATATGTAACTGCTTCTTGACCTGAAATGAAAAGAGGCGCCGACGCAACATAAGCAAATCTCGAACACGTTCGTCACTTTTGTCCCTCTCACCTCTTAAGCTTCTTCTCCTAAAAAAGGGAGATTAGCGCGAGAGCTCTCCCATTCTACGAGGGAAACGAATAATTGAACATACAACAAATACCTTTCACTATTTCTTATATTCAAAACACTTAACACTAATACGCAGTATCTCTCTTCACAATACACGACACAACACTTTACCTCGTCCTCTGGACTGCGCAGCAGCAACTCCGCCTCGCACCACGCGAGCCATAAGCGAACGTCCACCACGTTCGGCTCGTTCTAGACCAGAAGGAGCTCCTGCTTCTGCTCGCCCTAAACCCGTACTACTTTTCACACACTAACACTCTGCTCCCAATCTCACTTACTCTACTATACTCTCTCTCTCTCTCTCTGCTCAATGATGTTTCTTTCTCTCTCTCTCACCCTCTTTCTTTCTCAACTCTACTATTCACCCTTGCACACGACAATCCGCGTGAACAATGGTGGCACTTCCAAGCATGCACCTCACGGTCCCTCGTACACCTCGTCTCATTAGCCCAAACTCTGTCTCTCTCTCTCTCTCTCTCTCTCTCTCTCTCTCTCTCTCTNGGCTACGCTTTTTGACCCCGCGTCCATCCATCCATACCCAGATATTTATCTTAGGTTTCCCTCTTGGATACGTCGAGTTGAAAATTCGAGACTTTCGATATGATATATCTCCTTCGGTCATACGCATCAGCCTTTTCGCAGAGACTTATGCGGTTGTGGGATACTATTCCACTAAGTATTAGGCAGGTTGATTCGCTGAACGTCTTTAAGACGACTCTTTACCGTTTTTATTTAGAAAAACAGGGGGACTGACTACTAAGCACGCTTATGTTTAAGATTGTAAGCTCTACTAAGTCATTATGGCAAGACTGAAAATATTTTGTTACGATTAATTATTACTTGTCTTTTTCAAATCTAGGGTATACTGTAAATGAAACTAAAATTAAGTGCGACCTAATGTAAATTAACGAATATATATATATGTATAGATTGCTATGTTAAATTGTCGCCGTTCAAACTAAATCAAAATCTGTAAAAATTCTGTAACTTTTGTTTAATACTGTCGATAATATCAATATCAAAAATCTTTGTACTTCAAAAAATTGCCATTCGGGTGTAATGCCCTTGGCATAAATAAATTAGCTTTCAAATCAAAATCAAATCTCTTTTGCATTGTCTACACTACACTCTCTCTTTCTCTAGCCCCACCTCCTGGTCAAACGTCTACGAGTCCAACCCTGCGCGATGTCATCCTGCGTCTTCGAGTGGATCGTTCATCCTGCGGCTTCACCCTTTTTCTTCTCTCACTCTCTCTCTTTTACACTCTCAACTCTCGCCACGAAACCCCCAAAATCACCGAAACTTTCGCTGCTCGCACTTAAGCGTGCAGCTCGAGGCTCTACTTCAGACTGACGCCTAATCTCTCGCTTGAGAATGGCCGCTGCCACTGCTCCTCTCGCAGTCACTCTCAACATAGCAGCTTCTATGTGACTTGATAGTCGCGTTCTTATTTTTCTTGTCCTTTTTCGCTGGCGCTGCTGTGTCTCTGCATCTCAGCTGGTCATTCGTTGGCGTCCTCTTCTCCTCCTCTCAGCGTATATACAGCTCCCGAAAATAAAGAAATTCGGAGAAGCTTCGACTTTCTGCTTTTTGTATACACGTTGCATCAGCGAGAGCATTTTGAAACATGGAGGCCATTTTGCCTCGTTACACATATTAGTGTAAGAAGTAAGCATTTGTATTTTGTTGTATATTATACTAATTTTTTGCGTAAACAGCTATGCCATCCTACTTTAGTTGACATCCATGGTACAAAACAATTCACACTTAAATAATTCACAGATTAAATGTATTATAAATCTCATTACTTTATTTATTTAACATTCACTAAAATCCCTTGTAGTGTATCAAAATAATTCGGCACCTTTGAGATACACTTTTTTACGAAAGAAGCATGTTTTTCTAGGCTTAACCTTTTTTTAGTTATTTGCTTATTTAATTTAAAATGTATATAAATATATCGTAAAAAAATTAGATTTTATTGTTACAGGACCGTTTTAATCTGAATCAAAGAATACACAAACGAATAAACCTTCGACAAAAACTAAGCACTTATGTTGTGGTAAATATTAGTTTTTTTTTTTAATTTCATTTACATACTTTAAATAAGAGTTTCGTGTTTTTTTTACTTATAAAAAATATTTTCAAATGAAAAATCCATGTAAGCAAGGGACTTCTTTACAATATAAGAGTATAGTTAAAGAACTTTTCTATGACACGTTTGAGAGAGCATAGAGCGACTTCTTATAAGAAATAAAACATAAAAACAAAAAATAGTGACAAAAGGTACAAAAAAAACTTACTATTATTTTGATATAATAGATAATATCGGCCACCAGGCAGGAAAATGTAATGAAAATCGTTGAATAAAAGTGAAAATAACGAAGCATTACACACAAATGAAGTCGAAGGCACATCTTACTTCCGAATAAATTACTTATAAAGAATAGGACCAAAATAAGAAAATATGTAGTTCATGGAGTTTTAAATAAAGCATACAACAAAATAAAAAACGTAAGTGTCCTTTTAGTAAAATGTGATGGTAATTTCATCTGTAAAATTATATCAACTATATAGGTAAGAGCGCGCGGTGGCTCAGCCAGCTAGGTCGTGGATTGGCACGCAGGCGACCGTGGTTCAATTCCCGGCCAGTGCGACTTTCGGACAAGTACCTCTGTGAGTCTTACATGTGCTTTTTCACCACGCAATGCTCCTCGAGGAGGGTTAAGGCGACCTTCTCGCAGCAAAAATTGCCTAATTTCCCCCTACCCCCCTCCCAGTAATGAGAGGCCTCCCATCCCTCTCTCTTCCTTCTCCCAAGTGCTAAGTGCCCATAGTAGCGCCCTTATTAAAGGAGCCGAACGTAGAGCACTATAATATGAAAAAAAAAAAAACTATATAGGTACAAGCACAACCCCCCACCCACAGGTATATGCTTGTTCACGCATAACTATGAGCACTAGCTAAGCCCATAGCACCGATGGCCACCGTATTCACCCTTATGCTCGTCCCGCTCTTATGCTCATGACTGTTAGATTAATATGGGGATTTTCCTGTTCTACTGCGTCTTCTCTCTCACTCTCTCTTCATGACCGTTGCGCCGTACACACGTTAGATCGCATAGCCGTTCAGTTCCTTCTTATCTAGCGACGCTGCTAGATGATTGTACCTTGCGAAGTACCTTGTAACTTTTGAACATAGTAACACTGGCGCTGCACAGCAACTAGTTTCAACGACAAGCCATTGAAGCTTTGAATTTGCTTATTTGTGACCCTGACAATTACATCTCAAATTTTCTGGGCACATCAGTAATAAATGTACTTCTCGTGCTACTTACTCGAGAAAGACAGTGATCACCAGAGAGCAGCTTTCAAGAGCACTGTAACAGGCAAGTACACCTCGTGCACTGTTCTCCTTGGCCTGTTCCATCACTTTCTCAGCGTTTTCTTTTCTACACGTGCAGGCTCTCACATCATCGATCTCGCCTACCACTGAACGTGTGCCCACCTGAAATTCTACGGATACGCTCTTTTTCACTCTGACGTCCACCTAATCGCAGTCTCACGTCAACTTTTATGCCTGTTAGCTTGTGCCTGCTCACTTGGAGGTCATCACCTGGATCTTATTTTTTGAGCTCCAGTGTTTGTGTATTTTAGTTGTAATTTGCGTGCCTTTCAGTCGAATTTTGGTTGCATGAGCGCATTGTCTACATATGAATTCACGCAACGTGCGCTACAATATCTGTACAGTTTATAGGATACTTTAGTTTCCAAGAACTGTTTGAAAGTACGAAGATTTGAAAATTAACTGCAATTCTTATCTTGCATATCTAATTGCTGTTAGTATTTACCCTAGTAACTTGCATTTTTGCTCTTTTCTAGTGAAGCCTGTGCAAACCAAGCCCCTTGCCCAATTTATCTAACAGTGTTAGCTTTTTAGCAGAGTCTTTAATAGGGCAGTTCCTGTAAGTTATAATATTAACACTTTGATGTGGCTACACTAGATAATAAAATTGCTTGTCTCCAAGCGGCACTATTGCCTGTGGAAGCAAAAATTAGTGATCTTGAAGTCTCTTCACAGGTAGCAGCCTCGGATGCAGCAGCTGCACCAGTGCCGTAAGTAGCAGCCTACCATGCTCCTAAAATTTATATTTTAAATCAAGCAAATCTTCATGGCTGGTTTGCACACGTGGAGATTGCGATGCGTAATGCGAAAATTACTCATTCAATAATACAAGCTGATTTTGCTGCTGAAAAGCTCAAGGATGATGCAATCTTATGCGTCCTTGAACTACTCAACCAAACACACATACCAGCTAACCTCTAAGAGTTAGTAAAACAGCGTATTTAAGAGGTGTTTGGTGGTTTGTTGTAGGAGCGCCTCAGACAACTTTAGCGTAAATAGATCTCGCTAAAAGGTTAATCTTCCTTCATTTTAAATCGCATTCATGATCTGCAGACCAGATGTGGCGATGAGATCCTTCAAATCGTTTTTCTTTTTAGAACTACTTTCCCCTATTCGTCGCGTGAATCTCTTTATACACAGGATTGAAGCACGCTGAGAGTTGGCCGATGCCACAGACCGCTTCTATAATTGCTTACCTTTCAATACTTCTCACGTCAATTTGTCGACACCTCCTTTTGACCCTCGTCAGAGTTTAGTAAAGAGATTGCTGACTGCAATGCTACGGGGCAAGTTCACTTTTGGCCACTGTTTCGAGCACCCCGTTGCGTCCAAGCAGTCGAACCAGGCACACATATTTTTTTTCTCATTTGAGAAGTGGGGAGGGGATACACCGAGTATGTGCCAATGGATTCACGCGGAAATGGGCATGTAGGCACATACTTTGGAGACGCGTACATCAGTTTTACTTAGGAAAAAATTCAAACAATTACACTTTTTCAAATCTTTCCATATGCTATACAGTTTCATTTTTAACAATAATACAATTTTTTTCTTTCGATTCACGCTTTTAAGCTTCGTATTTTAACAAGATTGATAGAACAATTTTCTAATTTGTAATTTTAATCAAATTCTCAACAAGATCTTATTTTATAAAGTACGAAAAAACCACATTTTCACATTTTCTATTTTTGCACATTCCATCAGAGTTATTTTTTGGTAGTTTAATTTCACTCTTATGTGCTAAATATTATGATTTTATTGGCAGGTTTTACACATCTAAGGTTGTAATTTATATATGTTTATTTTAATACTTACTGTAGCTAAAAAAATGAATGTAGTTTGGTTTATTCTTAAATATCTTATACGATTGTTTAATTATAAAATACGTTAGATTGCAATAAATGACTCAAACTTTTAATTAGCTAATTAACATAATTTAATATTGTTAAAAAATTTTTTTACAGCAGAGAAAACGCTAAAATATTTAACGATAGCTTTTTAGAGTGTCAGAAAACTTAGTGGATTTCTTGAAGATTTTGAACTACAAATTTGTTTATTTTAATTAATATTTTAAGATGTGGTTCAATTTTTTTTTAAGTCTTACAATTTCATTAATCACTGAATAATACCGATGGGTCAGCACGAGGAAGAGTCCTTTCGGAATAGAAGACATGAAAGAGCTTTTTTAAATCAAGAGAAAAAAATGGGTCTCTTTGAGTGAATTTTTTTTCCTTGAACTTTAAGTTGGCAATAGAAGTATGTATGTATATATGCGTAAATTAATTAAGCATTACTTAATAATCCTGTGGTCAATCTCTATGTAACATAGGTCACTTACTGGCCACGTTGCTAAATAATTAATAAAACATTTATTAATAACAGAAGAGTTTATTACCAAATGGTACAGATTATTTACGATCTACTTTATCAATACAAATTATTGCTTTATTACGTCACTATGTGCCAGAAAGTGCTCCGCGTAACCCTAATTAGTGCTGGTGCTATCAATTACTGCTTTATTAGTTTAATAATGGTGAAGTAAGCGCCTTGGGATACATGGTGAATATAGTTTAAACTGTTAATTAATGATTTAGTATTTTATAATTATAACTACGCATTGACTGCCACATTATAATCGGAGAAAAAAAAATAAGTTAAAAATACTCTTTCTTGTCACTTAGGTTAGAAAAGCTTTATTTTCTCCAAAAATCTGTAAAGGCTCTTTATTTCCTTTCACTCTGAAAAGAGACTTTTTCTTGTACTCATCCAATAAATTATTTTTAAAAGTACAACTACATTTCTGGCATTTGATGTACATGGTTAAACTTTTATTACAATCTGAAATATAAAAATATCTTAATTATAACCATCCTAAAAGGTTACAAGCTTATTTTTTAACAATAAAATATAACGCTATTTCAAAAAATTTCTTATTTCTTAAACTTCCGAAGACTTGTTTATCAAATTTCTTAATTTTTTATACAAATTTCTGTATTAAAAAAAAAGAATCTAAGCTTATTATTTCACATAATTACTTGTATTAGAAGGTAGAATGTTACCAATAAACAAATTAACCATGCAAAATTTTAGAAGAATTCACAAAATTATCTCATACTTTAAATCGCTACTGAGAAACATTTTACTGCTTCTACAGCAGTAAAAAAAAATCAAAAACATATTTAAATAAGCGTTTTAACGTATATATTAGTTAAAACGTTAGACTAGTTAAATCTGTTGAGGGAAACATAATATTTATCTTATTAAGATAAAATCATTATTTGACGAAAAAAAAAGATCTAAAAAAACCTTACGGAATGAAGAAAAGTAAAAGTTGAGCAATTCATGCTGTATAAAATAAAATAATGTTGAAACTTGAATTGATATTACAAATAAGGGGATTTTTGTATTGATTTTAATAAACTATAAGGCTTGCATGCATTTATAAAAGCCACTGTAAGTTAAAGAAAACAAAAATTTAAAAGCTTGTATAATTACCTCTATCAACTAAATTTTAAAGTATACCCGATTTTAAAAAAAATTTTTGGTAACTCATCATAAGACAAAACAATATACTACTATATATAATACTGCGATAATAAAACAAAAGCGATTAAACTGCCTTGCATTTTGATGATCAATTCTATCACCTACAAACAAGTAGATTAATTTATGCTAAGTATTATGTATTGCATAACGCGCACTATCACAAATCAAAAGGTTACCAGATCTAAAAGTGCCATTTAAATTGTAGGATTTAAAATAATTTTAATGTCTATGTGCTGATAGCATTAAAATATTAAGCACCCATTTTTTCAAATTAAAAAAAAACTATTGTAGAAATTTACTGGTAATAACTGTTAATATATTTTTAAAATAGAAGTAAATTTGTGGGGCCTTTGGCTGTTTTCTCTCGTAAACTGGATGTTTCTCTTTTCTTGAAAGTTTGAAAATGTTCAAATTTTATTTATAACCTTAAAAATCATTTGTTTCGTATGATAAAATTATAAAATAGCCTTGCAGACTATAACTATTAACGTTATAAATTATTTGATAAAGTCAGTATTAAACATACAATTTTTTTGTACGTGCCCGAAAAAAAAGTGTTGACAATATTCATAAATTAAAACGAAAGTTACTATAAGAAATTAAAGCAGAATACTGAACCATATTTAATAAGAAAATTAAAATCTGACAGCAATTGGAATTGAGGAATTGAACCCCAAATTGCCAAAATATGTCACTGGAGGCATAAGCCCCAGCCATTTCAGCTATTTAAACTTCGGACTTTAAATAATCCGAAGTTACATATGTTCATTGACATCCTCCGGAGCTTGGCCTACAGTACAGTGTAACGTCGGTGCAATATATTATTCAAGTCTAAGCTTTCGCTTATAAACTTGGGACTCTCACTGGGCGCGTAGGTGGGACGTGGGGCCAAAAGGTAGTTATATTTCTTGTCTAAGTATTCAAAAGAGGGCGAGGACGACCGTTTTGATTAAATTAACGTGATTGTCAAGCAATAGTGCGATGCACTCGTTCACGGCATGCCTCGGATTTATCCAGGATACCCGGTGCGATGTATCGAATAGTATTCCGTTCACGATCTAGAGGTTACCAGTACCGTAACGAGCAAAGGTAGTTACACTTTTGAGGTTACGCAAAAACGTAGAATGGTTTCAATTTGCCACCAGTCTAGGAGGCACCAGTACTGTCTGGAGTAAATGTGATTGCCCTAGACTTTACGCGAGGAATACTTCCTTTATTTAATCTCGTAGTGTGGTATTTTACTGACACCGTATTTCGAATTCTAAAAAACACGTCCACGTTGAAACAGAAAAAAAAAATAGATTTGTCACTTAAGTATTTAAACTTGACTTACTTTTATTTTCGGTATGAAACGTACGCTTGCCGAACCAGCGCGAAGTGTCCAAGATCAAAGATTTAAAACCGCACTTGTGGAGAACCGTAAGATAGCAGAGGTGGACTCTAACTATCAAGTCAACCGTCCGAGGGTGAAACTTAACTGTAACTACGCCTCACTGGGCCTCCAGGCTCTTTTTATAAGGAGTAGCGGACCTTGACCACGCGCTGGCTGAAAAACGACGCAGGAAAGCTTGTCGCAGAAAATTTTGGGGGGAAAGACGATAACCGAAGATCTAAATGAATGGAGTTGCTCTAGTTTATCAACTCAAAATTGGCACTTCCCACCTCTAGCTAGCATTCCTACATGCGTCAAGAGAGAGAAAGGTGAGTCACTCACTTGCACCCTTTCTTTCTCTTTTACATCAAGATTTTACAGATTTTCCATGTTATTTAATATTAACATTAGAATGACATATTGCTAAAATTTACTTAGACCAAGCATTGTTCGCTTATTCAATCAAATTTATTGCTACAACAGCGGTAAACATCGCCCAATATTTCATGTAGGTGTTGATTGAATAATCGTTTACTGCGTTGCAATATTAATAATGGGATTATAAATAGTAATTTTTACACATTAATAACTATAATAATTGCCAGAGTTGCCAGATATATTAATCGAACAAGTTAATATTCAGAAAGAGTAATTGTTAATAGTGGTCCAACCGTTCATCTCTAAGGCAGCTGTAGTTACGGTCCAAACACTTATCGGGTGTTTATTACGATCCATTGATTGTTATCTTAACAAAGCTTGTCGGTTATTGTTAGCTACGGACATATTTCGAAATGTTAGAAGCATGATCAATTCTCATTCTTCCTTTTGCTTACTCGTCGGAGAGGACGTCGGCACGTGGTATCCTGGGGATTTCAAAATTCCATTACTTACATTGGCTTGGTCGTACAAACTCTCTCTAGACATATCTGAGTCAGGAAAAGGGAAAGAAAGTATTGTTGACTGTTGGCTCAACTTTTTCGCTTTTCTTTACATATTGAAAAGTAGCAAAATTTGTCCGGATAACAAAAATTAGGTTTTTGCGAAAGGTGTAAAGACTCCATGGTGTAAGAGGGTAGCTTGGCAACTCGTGTATCAAAAACGAGCGAGAAACTAATGATCTTGCTTTGTTAGGTTTACAGTAGTTAATATTATTACTCATGTTGTTGTTTCTTATCAACTATACATTAACTCCATCTAAGTCTACTTGTCTTAGTTCTTATCTACCGGCGCAACTGTTCCTAGCTAACCTTTTGGATCTGTTAGTTTTTTTAAGTTATTTTATTATTTTATGCTTTAAGAAGTATTTCATCTAATTTCTTTTCGGGTCAGCATGAGCGAGCGTGCATGTATGTGAGTTATGCATGATCGTAGTGCCTTAGCTACGAGCAATCTTGTAGGTGATTCACCTCTTTTCAGCTGCACATTGGCCCCTGCGTTTAATGTTCTAAAATCGGCACGGAAAGTTTTGAAGAAAGGGGAAAAAAATTAATGTTGATACACCGATGTTACAACAGGAACAACTAAAACATTAATGCTTTGAAAGTCGGAGCTTACAATTGAGTAAGCATTTGTTTGTATGATTTAAGTTTTGAAAAATTTTATGGCTAGCCCCTTCCCCCTTAGGCTAATCTAAGCTTCGATATGTTATAGAGAATTGTCAAATGAAAGAATAGATTTCGTTTTTTACAAATATTAGATGTCATATCTTTTTTTCTCTATTTCCTCTTCTGATATACGTGGTCATATAGTTTTATAGCTGTAGTCGGCATCTCCATGCACTACTCCTCTCTCCATGTAGGCACATATTTAGTATACCCCTTCCACGCGACTTTAAAGTATGTGCCTACATGCCCATTTCTGCGCGAATCCGTAGGCACACACTTGGTACATCCCCTCCACGCTTCTCAAATAAAAAAAAATATGTGCGCCTGGTTCGACCACTTGGCCGCGATGGGGTGCTTGAAACAGTGGCCAAAAGTGAACCAACGCTGTAGCATCGCAGTCAACAATCTCTCTACTAATCTCTGCCCTCGTGTGGCGGCAATACAGTCTAAGGTCTCTTTAGTCAGATCCCAAATCTTGTCCATGGATGACAGAGCCTATGGTATGTTAGAGCAACTTTTGTTCGATGTTGACGACTTGAAGATAACTTGAGACGAAATAGTAGGTAATAATCTACCCCGTTCGATCCGTTGTCATTCTCATTTACGCAGTCAAAACAATGCTAACCGTAACTTAAACACGGGTAAAAACTCTAAAAATAACAAGAATAAACTTTGCTTCTTGCCCATGAAATTCAATGATAAAGCTTACCACTGCTGTGACAACTGCTCATAGACTGCCTCATCATTGAATCCTCCTAAAAACTAACTTCTTCCTGTCAAGTGGAAGCTTCGAGTGCAGGATACAAGTCCAAACGCGTCCACATTCGTGACTCGGAATTCAGCCTGATTTTTCTAGTCGACATCGGAGCTAAAATTTCTCTACTCCTCAGTTCAAACTCTGAGGCCAAGCTGACTAATTTCAAACTCTTTGCAACCAACAACTCAATCATCAGGACATTCGATGAAAAAAATCTGACTCTAAATTGTCACCTTAAACGTCAATTTTCCTGGACGTTTCGTCGTGTTAAAGTTCTAAGCCCCATTTTGGGTGCGGACTTCCTTTACTTTTTCAGGCTCATTGTTGACATCTTACGTCGCAGAATCATACATCCTCATTCCAACACCTTTTATCGTTAGTATGGGAGCTAGGGGGGGTTTTGTGTGAAATTTGGGGTCTACTGGGTAACTTGACGATATTGTATATTTTTTGGAGTGCTGAATCCGAATTCCGAGGTTAACAGGCTTCGTTTCTAGTCAATTTTGGGATATAACCATTTTTGTCGGAAATTGGATTTTTCTTAAGCTTTTCACGTCCTTCTACTTTGGAATTTCAATGTATTTGAATACTAATTAAATGAATTTATTGAACTCCAGAATACTAGTCCAAAATTTAATTACATTAGAGATTGTGATGAGTTTTTTGGTTTTCAAGTTCGTTTATCTTTTGAATAAAGAGCTTTGTATTCGTTAAGGTAAATAAACGTCAATAAATTCGTAATAATTTCAAAATGATAAACAATATTAAAATTTTTATTATTCTCAGGGGTATTATTTTCATTTGCATTTACTTTTATTTTCAAAAACATAAGGTATCTTATTGTTGATTTTTAAAAGTTTTTTTACAAATATATAATTATCTCAATAATGACAAAAAGATAAACAAGATAAGACCGATGACCTGCATCCACACAATCTTGTTTAATATTTTTTACACGCCCAAAAAAAGCAAAACTCACTAATATGTTAAAAATAATATCTAAATTTTTAGATTGTAATCAAAATAAACAATGTAAATGAAAAATGTTTGATTTTTCGTTGAAAAAATAATTAAGCGTTTCAGAAATGTTTTAACCCTCGAATCAAGCAAAACCGGGGTCCTCATGTGATCGCTAACTTAAGAGTAAGAAGAGTGGACATCATTAATAGTGCTGGCTTATTAGCAGCATATAAAATGCAATTCTTGATATTAAGAATAATATTTTCGGCTAAGTAACATCAAATTGTTGATTTATAAGACAAAACATTCTATGTATGTTTATTTATCTTAACTATCTCATACGCAAGGCTTCTTATTAAAGAGATTAACGAACTTAAAAAAACCAAGAAATTCGTCATAACCTCTAATGTAATTAAATTTTTGACTAATTATCTTGAAATTTATCAAATTTATTTTATTTATGTACAAATACATCGAACTTCCAAATACGAATGACGTGGGGAGCGTAAATTCGCAGAAAAATCTAATTATCGACAAATCTAGGTTACATCTTAAAATTAACCAGAAATTAGGCCTAGTAACCTTGAAATTTTGACTCAGCATCCAAAAAGCACATAATAGCCTTAAGTTTCCGAAAGAACCTAAAATTGCATCCAAACCCCCCCCCCTTCTAGCGCCCTTACTAATTAGCTCTCTGAAATCAGTTAACGCTCCTGCCATCAGCCTCTTGAAATCGAAATCTTATTTCTGCAAAATTCTCAATGAGTTCCCTGAACTCACGAGTGAAAGGCCCCCCATCCTAATAATTGCTCAGTATGTCTTCGATAATATAGAGATCAAAAGTCCTCCAGTTACGGAGCGCACGAGATGCCTTCATTCCGAAAAATAAAATGCAGCCCAAAATAAATTCGGAAAAATTGGTAAATCAGGGTTGTTAAACAATTTACTATAAGGTACTAAATCAATAATATAACGCTTGTTACGACTTGAATTAATATATTTTACAATAAAAAAAAGGCTTAAACAAGATTATAAGTTCTCCTCTCAGAATACCAAGAGACTCCACAACAGCATGCCTGCGCAGCAACGGCCATTTTTTGCCTCTCCCAGCTGTATTACTGTACAAACTACAAAGCACACACACATTTCATCTCGCACTTACAGTGCCCATGCCACATAACAAATGTCACTACTTATGAATCTGATACAAATTTACTTATATTCCAACACGCTTCGTTAAATTTATATGACAATCTTTATTTTAATAGGTTAAACTACTTTGCATTCAACATACTCTTAAATCTTTAGAATCTTATTCTGCCAAAAGCTTTGGTAAAAAAATCTGCTATATTTTCTTCTCAATTAACTTTTACAACATCAGTCTCGTTTTTTGCATGAATTTCGCTTACAAAGTGAAAGTAAGTTTCAATGTATTTCAATTTTTTAGTATAATTTTTAAATCTAGCTATGTTTATCGCACCAGAACCATCTTTATTTATTATAATTAGACTGCAAACTTCAATGTTCCGATTGAGTAATAAATCATTCATGACTTTTTATTCACTAACACACTCAAACAATGCTACAAACTTAGTGTCTGTCAATGATTTTGTAACGCTATTCTGTTTTCGGGATCTCCAAAAAATTACATTTCGATACATTCTTATTATCTAGCTTGTCGTCGATTTTCTATCAATTATATTACCAGCCTAATCAGCATCGACATAGCAGTCAGTAATATAATTATTACTTCTTTTTTCACAAATTTATTGTGAATTCTTTGTTAAAAACAAGAATTCCAAAACTCTCAAAGCATATTAAAAATATGTTATTTCATAACTGTTTCAAAATCTACTTAAATAATTTATACTAAATCTAATGTCGGATCTAGTGCATGCACTGACATACAATAGAGCTCCAATTAAGTTTCTAAACTTCATAGCATCACACACTAATTGTACTGCTTCTAATTTCAAATATTGTTTCATAAGAACCGCATACAGTTCTTTATTTTCAATACCATATTTCTTCGCTAATGTCAAGATATAGTTTTTCTGATCAAGTGTCATTTTTTCATTTTCATAGTTATGATTGATGCTCAAATATATATAACAACTTATTCTACTTTAATCTTTTATTTGAAACCGCTTATGTAATAATTATTTAATAAAATTCAATTAAATTATTAAGCCGTCCATCAGTTTAACAATTGAGTTATTTTGACAACAACAGCAGTCTAACATATTTTAAGTTTGCATTCATAAAACTGGTACATAAATATCATCAACTTAATCATTTTGTTGGTATCCTCTAACTACTAACCTAGCTTTAACAGCATCGTTAGTCTTTGTGGTATAAGCCCATTTTAAATCTAAGGTTTCTTCATCATTTATAACCTTACAAAATTCGTAAATCTGCTTTTTTGCCCCATTTGAGATTTTTTTTTCTCTGGTATTCTAACAAAAATGCTACTTTCATAAATTTTTATATTTTTTATACTAGGCTTTTTTCCAAACATAATTTCAGAAGGTGTTTTATTGTGTTCAACAGTATTAGTAATTACTTTATTTTCAAAGAAGCTGCTGCTTTACCTATTTCTGGCCAAAATTTATTATGAATCCTTGCTTATTTTAATTAGCATCTTGACATGTCCATTTTATCCCTGTTATATTTCGTTGCCATTTTATTTATTCATGTACATAAGGTGGACATACCTTAACAGATATACCTTTCTTGCCTGCAAAGTTACTTATATCCTTATTTATTTATCCCTTTTTATTATCACATCTCAGTCTTTTTAGTTTTTATCCTGTCTTGCTTCGCATTAAATTGACATAGTCAACAATATAATTATACACTTGATCTTTTAAATTAATACAATACTCTCTAGTTACTTTAGTATAATCATTGATAAAACTCAGAAAATATTTCTTGCAATACAAACCAGTAGTGCCATGAGGTGCATTTAAATCAGTATCTATAGTTTATTAATTATCTTTGTCCCTTCATCAGTCATAGTTTAATAGTGAATATACATTTTATTTTCAAACAAATCCCTCATTTTAAATAATCAGTTTCGAATTGCCTAGGTTAACCATCAACATTTGTTCATCATATATTGCTTTTGATTAACTAAAAGTCATGTGAATTAGTGTTATATGCATTTTTTTGTTTTCTGTTGATTTATTCTTTGTCGTTGAATTTGACTTACTATACATAATTTCACTTGTCATATAATGAATATTGATATTTTTAATAGCTAACGCAAAAAAATTCTTATTTTCATCAAAAATCTTTGACATATTCCCTACTTATTTAATCTTATTTGGTTTTGCTACGTTACCGTTACTTGTTAAATTTTTATCCATATCTTAAAAAAAAAAATTTTCTATATTTATTTTACTCTGACCATTAACAATAAACTCGTGCCTAATATTACTAACTCTTTTTGCTGTCGAAGAGTGGTCATCTCCTTCTTTTGAATTTATAGTTTTTTTTTAATTTAACAGATTTCTACAAATATTGATCAACATTTACAAAATGATCTGAACAACCGCTATTAAGTAACCACTCAACCTTACTAGCATAGCTGTTTACTTCAACACGCGACTCATTAGGTCTTTTCTGAAACTACGTATTAAAACTATTCACATTACTGTTTTTGTTTAAATATCTTTGACAATTTTGCTGCTCACTGCCTTCTCGACAATGTTGACTAGAGCCTCTTTAAACTTAACGACCATGGCCTTGGCTGCTGCGATGTTTGCACTGCTGTTTTTATTGTCTCCCGCTTCGTTGCTACCACGCACCACCTTTCGACCATAAATAATTACTTTTTCTCGGTCTCGTACGTTGTGCCTTGAAGTGTCTATATTTTCCGCACTTAAAAGATGCTCTATATTTTTTCTTTTAGTTTTAAATGCAACTTAAAAGCAGTTTTGTCATGTAGCTTGATTTTTTTTTTCAGTGACATTGGCACCAGTACTTCTCAACTAATTAATTATTATTTTTAACTCAGTGAATAACAAACTTAAATTTTTAAATTCTTTAAACTTTAATTTTTTTAGTTTGTTTCTTACACAAATGTGCAGTGCAGTAAACTTCAATTCTTTTTTGACCAACTCTTCTTCTTCATCCGTCCTTGTCACGGCTCTCGTTGCTACTACGTTGCATTTTTTTAGTTGGAGAAGAATAGTGATTCTTTTTTTTTGACACTCTAAGTCTTTTCCATTAAACACCGGAATTTTTACTTTATCCTCCATTTTGGTTTCTTCGTCTTTGTCCAAATCTTTCAGAATTTTCTTCACTATAGGTACTTTTCTTGTGATTTTTACAAAACTTCAATTCCTAATTAGTGATGGATTAACACTATCTTTAAATTTTACAAGTGTTGGATTGGCACTTTCACTTGAACCTGTAGTAGTTAATTACCACAAGCCACCAAAGCAACAAGGGGAAATTAAAAAAAGGGAAATACAAACTTCGGACTTGATTACGAAGTGAAACAAATATACTTTAAGGTAGTAAATAAGTAATATAACACTTGTGAGCACGTAAATTATTATAATTTACAATAGAAATAAAGATTATACAAGATTACAAATTCTACTTTCATAATACCAAGAGACTCTACGAGAACTCGCGTGCGCAGCAACGGCCATGTTCTGTCTCTCCCAACTGCATCACTGTACAAACTACAAAATACACACACACACACATAATTTTGCACTCGTAGTGCCCATGACATATAACAGATGTCACTGCTTACGCATCTTGTATAAATTTACTTATATTCCAACAAGGATACTAGCAGGTACATCAAAAGTTCCTAGGCCAGCACGATTCATGTGGTCTAGAAAAAAGATGGTTCTTGGAGAGTATGTGGTGATTACTGTTATGTTACTGCGTGTACCGTCCTCGACGAATTTCTCATTTCTTATTGACACGACTACGCCGTTAGACTACTTGGCAAAAAACTTTTCTGTAAATTAAAACTTCATCGTGCCTATTACGAAATTCCAGTCACTCCAACTGACGTTGTTAAGACCACATTTATCACGCTTTTTGAGCTTTTTGAATATGTCTCCATGCCTTCTGGCCTTTAGAATGCTTCTCAGTCTTTTTAACGTTACATAGCTGGCGCTCTCAGTGACTTGGGCTTTGTCTTCATCTACCTTGACGACATTCTTGCATTTTTCTTTATTCCTGACGAGAATGAAAGTCATCTTCGTACTGTACTTGACCGCCTGAAGCATTTTGCTCTTAGACTCAATGGCCCAAAATGCGAGTTGGCCAGTCTGATATCGTTCTTCTAGACCACCTCATTGGCAAACGTCAGAGCCATTGCAAGCTTTTCCAAACCTAAGATAGTAGCTCAACTCCACAGGTTTCTGGGACTGGCAAACTTCTACAGACGTAGCCTTCCTTATGCTGCTGCAGAACAGTTTTCTCTGTATACCTATATTCGTAGCACCAAAAAGAACGACTAGACTCTGATTTTTTGGTCTCCTTAAGCCAAACAGGCCTTTGAAAAGACCAAAACCAATCTTAGCAATGTCGCACTCTCAATTTATGTGGCAGTTGATGCTCCAACGCGTCTCATCACTAATGATTCTGAATTTGATATTAACAGTGCTCTTAAACAGATTCTCAACAACTTCTGGCAGCCAGTAGCCTTCTTCTCTAAAAAGCGTTTTTCTTAAGCGTTCAGTTAAACTATGCTGTTTATGACCAAGAATTCACAGCAATTTTTAAGGCAATCAAACATTTCAAGTATTTTTTGGAAGGCAGAAACATCAAAATCGTTAGTAATCACAAGCCTTTGATCTTTGCCTTAAATCAAAAAGCAGACAAGGCTTCCCCTAGCCATTTTTTGCGCCTGATGACAGGTTCCACCACATTCATATGGATATAGTTTGTCCTTTCAAAACCTGTGAGGGTTTTTCATATTTGTTAACAATCATGGGTCGTTCCTCTTAATGGGCTGAGACTGTTCCTCTAAGAGATATTCAAAATTCTCCTGCACTTTGTGCTTTTTAGGAGAACTGAGTCGCTCGTTACAGCACCCTTAGATTTTTCACGAAAGAATAAGGCTCCCAATTCGAGTATTCTCTAATTCAAGCATATCTTTCATTCATCGGTTGTCAGAGAAAACGAGCTGGGGCTTATCACGATGCTACCAATGCCTGGTAGAACGCTGGTACTGCAGTTTCGAAGCTGCCTCGATGTGTCACAATAGCTCCAGTTGGGTTAAGCTTCTATCCTTGATTCTCTTGGGCCTTCGTACAGCTGTTCACAGTAACACTGGAGCTTCTCCTACTGAATTTCTCTTCTGAACTTGTCTTCGAATTCCAAGTAAATTTTTTTATACCTGATGATTTTATGGCCAATCTTCAAATATTTATTAAAGACTACAGAGAGCATATGAGACAGCTCAGACTCGTACAGGTGGAACATCGTCGTAAGCCCCAACCGTTTTTCTTCAAAGATCTCCGCTTTTGTTTTCACGTTTTTCATCGCTCTATGGCAGCCTAGACTCTTGAAAGACCTTACTGTGGCCCTTTTAGAGTCATTGAACAGATCTTGGACCTTAATTACAAGATCGATGTTAATGGCACTTTTGAAGTAAACTCTATTGAGCAACTCAGGCCAGCTTATTTCATTCCAGAATAACTTAGTAATCCAATCTTGGACCTCTCCTATCTCGTCACCTGGCCTCCAGAGCCACTTCATTTTAAAGATTCACCGTGAGAAAGAAGAGTCCATTTGCAAATTTCTCAAATGACTTCTAAATAGTTCTCGCTCTCATTAATATTTTTTTCACCTTCCCTCCTAGCGAGGCCTGACAAGTATGTTTAACTAGCCTTACTAGCCAAAACTACTACTGTGATACTTGTGTAACTAGTTTTATAAGCCAAAATAGAACATTTTTTCTTGTTTTGAACCCATATAGAATCTTTAATATTACTAAGACTGAATTGTAATTGCTAAAGCCAACATATTACTCTCGTAAAATAATATTTATATTTTAAGCTTATGTAAACAATTAATCTTGCAACCAAATTTAATTCTGTAACAAGACTTAACATTTTCATACTTTGTGACTATATATTTGTGTTTTTCTTTGTAAGTTTCAATAAATTTTTGCAACTATTACTTTGCGTCTAACTGCTGTTTAAAACTAATATATTTGGACAAATTTGCGTGCAAGCATCTTTCTGTAACCCTTCAGCGTTACTATTTTATCGAAACGCCTCTAAACTATCATATTGTTCAAACTCTTGTGCATTCTCTGGGGGAGGGGAGTGTGTTGAGATTCCCCTCTTCTACTGCTTCTTCTCTCTTGCTCTCTCTTCATGACCGTTGCACTGCACACATATTAGCTTACACATCCAGCAAGTTTTTTTGTCTACCGACGCTGCTAGACGGTTGTGCCCTGAGAGGCACCTGGAAATTTGCTAACATGGTAGCAGTGGGGCTGCCCAGTAGCCGCTTCGATAACAAGCCATTGAAGTCTTAAATTTCCACAATTAGTGCCTAGTATCCCTACGTTGATTTGGATTATCAGAATAAGGGCATGTTTTAAAATCTGTTTTTACAACTAATTTCTTTAGATTAAATTGAGAGTGCATTTCAAAATGTCTTTTTTTTCTAATTCTTGTTTTATTCTATTCAGCCGGGAATAAGCACGTATTTTAAAATGTGGTTCATGATAATTTTTATTTTATTAAAATGTTTAAGATCAACCAAAAAAATGGACTGTAGAATTTAGAGCCGTATGCAAAGATGCAAGTAGGAGTTAGAGCGTAGCTAAGGTATAAACAATACACTAGAAACACTTTCACTTCGAATAAAAAAAAGATTAATTTTGTATTTAAACACATGCAAAATAAACATAATAACACTCGGTTTAATAAAAGATATTTGATAATTTGCTGTTGCTTCAACAAAGAAGATAGATTTAATAAGTAAAAGAATTGCTTAAACTCAATTTTGAGTCGCACGGTGAGTAAAATTAAAGAGTATAAAGTATCATGAAAAACGACTAGCTGCCTTTTTCGAAGGCATAGAGCTCATGCTGCGGATTTGATTGTTTTCAGCTCAAGCGATCGGTGCGGACTGACTACTATGGCAAAGCACAGTTATTGCCAAAAACTAAAAAATATCGAGCGCACTGAGTGGTGGTTACGCAGGACCGTAAAGACACGCTATTGGCAGCATTCTGTGCATATGCACTTTAAGATCATAAATTTCGTAAAATAATAAACTCTGCACTATACCGTTGTGAGCAAAAAAAGCAATAAAAATGAATATTTAAGCAGATCACAAATCTACTAACAAAATGTAATAATACCAAAAATAATGCAACAATAAGTGGTATTTAAAAAATATAATTAGTTTAAAGAATACGTTACTTTGTCTTAGTAATTTGAGTCACTTTGAGTTTAATTCAATTGAGGTAAAAAAAATAAAAAGCCTATATTTGTTACTCAACCAACAAAATATTTCATTGTATAAAAAAAAAAAAATCCTTCTGTTCTTTGCAATTACCTTGAATTTGAGAGCAAGTCCTTAGAAGAATTTAATAATGAATGGGTCAAGTAAGTATAGTATCACATGTTTTTATCCCTATAAATCTTACCAGAGATTTAAATCCTCATGCACTTTCAGAACTCTACTCATTGGCTACCTCCCAGGTGACGTTAATTCATTTTTAATAAAGACTATGTCTCCTACTTGCATAGATTTTTGTGGAGAGAGTGATTTAGGTCCGGTCTAAAGGGTGCTAAGGTACTTATAAGACTACTGCTTCCAAAAGTGCTAAAGGAACTGAGTCAAAAGCCTCTACCTACGTAAAGAAGATAATTTTTCCTCTGAAATAATAGGTTAAGGCACAGAGTGGGGTGGCTTTAGCGTCAATAAGTGGGCCAGAGTAAGTGGATTCAGATCTTCTGGATCATCAGTAACAGGACAGAGTGAGAGCGAATTAAGACACGCCTTGATTCGGTGGAGCAGACTTGAAAATTTTACAAATTCAAGCACTTACTCTTCAATGACTCCCTTTATATAGTGCTTGGCAGACTTTACCTTTAACTACTAAATACTACTAAAGTGGGGAGCGGCCAATGGATCGAAATGCTAATGAGTGCCTAAGAGCAACAAACTATTAGAAAAGAAGCTAGACTGACCTAGTTCTACCCACATTTTCCGTAGCTGATTGTCGGCCACAACAAAATTAATACCTTGGTCACTGTACAGATAAGTGTGCTGCCCTCGGCGAGACAAGAAATAATGAGATGCCACTAAAAAAAAATTAGTACAGTAGTCGTCAGCCACCTCGAAGTGCACAGTTTTAGAAGTCAAATACACAAAAACAACTGTGTAGCCCTTAAGCATACCTATTCCCCCACTTTTGGACTAACGTATGGGAAAAGGGCCCGCGTAGTCTATACTATTTCTCTGAAATGGAGGACTTGGAGTAACTCTAAAATTTCGTGAACCGGCCATAAGTTGTATTTAGGTCCTTGCTCTATATATTTTGCAAGTAATACAATGGCTGAGTTGGGCAAGTACTACTTCACAACTTCCAAGTTTCCAATATCTACGTCTAAGTGTTGCAAGAACCATATCTACACTTCCATGCAATAAAGTACGATAATAAATATCTGCAAACTCCCTTCACTTGCTACTTTGTCATCAAATGATATATTTAGACCTAATGTTAGTAATTTGGAGCATGCCTATTTATTTAGCATTAAATTATATAATTCAATATCTCACTGTCCTTCTGACAACCTTTTAAGGATTAACAATCTACAATCATACAAGATAAAGAATAAAAACTAAGCCAAAATTTAATATATATAAAATAAACAAAAAAAATGTGATACATAATACAATGTACCATGCAGGTGCTTTTTTAATGAAAAGGGTGTTTAAGACAGTAGAGATTCCGGAGCCTGATATTTTTAATCTAAATGGAAGCCAAATGTCTAAAGCTTATGGCCTAATTAAGGCACATAAGGATGGCTTTCCAACAAGGTTAATCGTATCTTTAATTGGTCTCCCCATTTATCAACTAGATAAGTGGTTTTCAACACTTTTCAACAAATTTTAAAACAAATTCAAATGTTCAGTGGAAAATTCTTACGAAGTTAGAGAAGAAATCAAGAAACTAACAATCCCAAATATTTATTCTTTTGTGTCCTTTGACGTTGTGTGGCTAGATACAAATCTCCCTTTTGTTCTAATAATAAGTTGTGTTTCGCGAAAAATTAATAACATCAACAACTTTTTGGATATTAACAGAACTAAGTTTTTAGATGGAATTGACTTTCTCATAAATTCCAACTATTTTTCTTTCAATGGCAACTTATACAAGCAATCTTGTGGAACTTTCATGAAAGTTCATCTTGGTTCGCAGAAATTATATTGGAATCCTTGGAGAGTTTTATATTAAATCATTGCCATGAGTCTGTTTTGTTCTATTTAAGATATGTCGATGATTGCTTATTGGTTGTAAAAACTGATAAAATAAATCATGCCCTTAATCTGTTCAACAATTTTAATACTTTTTTTGATCCTTACATTATACGTGTAATGAATTTCATTAGCACAATAGATTCATACGAAAAACTTTCAGTTTCAGGTAAAATACTTAGCGTTTTTTTACATAATCCACAATTCCAAACAATAGCCATCGTGTTATCTATGATTTACAAGACTTTTAAACTAGCAGACTCTTCGTTCAGATCCAAAAATATTAAAGCAGCTTGTAATATTCTTATGGACAATGCTTATCCTTTATCTTTTATGAACAAATATATAAAGGTTAGAGTTTTTTTAATAGATGGAAGAAAAGTACATATGAATCCGACATTAAGGATCTCCAGGAATATGATTTAAAAAGGGGCTCTAGGTTTTCAAATGGATCTGGTTTAAACAGAAATGTACTCCTTGCCGTTCCTTATTTACGACCTATGGAAGCAACTCTCTGTAACGTCCTATCTAAATACAACATACAATTAGTATATACGAATTCAGGCAACCTAACTCATATTATCAGATTAAGAAAGGACTCCACAAACAAGTAAGACATAAGTGGCATAGTGTATAAGATTTTATGTGGGTGCGGTATGTGCTACATTGGGGAAAGTAAGAGACACCTATGTGTACGGTTGCGCAAGAACGAGCGTTAAATGAAAAATAAGGACGGAAGGTCGGCCCTCTATTGTCATTCTATACACTGCTCACAGGGCTTCGAATTCGAGAAAACAGTGATTCTTGATTGAGAGCCCAATAGGTATAAACACGAATTTTCTGAGATGATTTTAATAACATTAAATAATAACAATGTTAATAGACAATTGGAAACACAAAAACTAAAGAATTCGTATAAAAATTCGTTATTTTTAATCAAAAATAATATAAATAATAAATCATAGGTAACAAGAGGTATTTTTTTTATATTATATACACTTGAAATTCTTATATTTATTATAATTATATACAATTCCACACAACTTTTTACATCCTTGATTGTACCACCCTTGCGTTTCACTGCTCTTTATAAAGTACACTAGTATGTGCCCCGGACCTAGATTGGTTTTTATATTTGCCTGGTCAGCGCGATCTGAGTATTACTTTTTATATCCTTCATTGTACCGTCTTCGGGGTTCACTGTTCTTTATGACGTATAATAGGTATGTGTACCCACCTTGATTATTTTTTATATTCTCCTAGTCAGCGTGGTCTGAATATGCTTTTTTTAAAAAGAATTTTATGTCTTAAACTTAATTTTTAAGGACGTGATTGAAATTAGACTTAAGTAAACTGTTGTAGCACGTAAACGTAGTAAAAAGCGCCATAGGTGTCAATGATGCTTGCTGTCTTAGCATTTGCATGAGACATTGTCTTATTAAATATTACATATATGTTTGTTTATTTTGTATGTATTTAATTTTTACTAAGTTTTTATTCTTCATCCTGTATGATTGTAGAATGTTAATCCTGAAGAGGTTGTCAGGAGGACAACGAAATATTGAATCATATAATTTAATTCTGAATAAATATTTGTGCTCTAAATTGCCAAAATTAGGTCTAAATACATTAAAGTACGATAATAATAGTCAGATAATAGCTGAGTAATATGGTCATAAATATAGAGTATCAAGGGATGCTTTGAATGTGTTTCTCACAACGAGTTGCTAAGTCTGCCACCTACTCGAAGAAGTTTATCAATTTTAATATGTGTTAACTTACAAAAACGACTAATAGACGGAAGTGGTTCTTGATTATTAGTGTCAGACTGTTGATTCTGATGAATAACCATTAAGTAAGCAGAAAACCAGTGTTACTAATGAACGTTAATCAAGAAGTGGGTAGCATTTTCTAACTTCTCTGTTGTTAAACTTTCAGAGAATTCACTGAAACAGCTATTTACAGAGATGAATGATAAACTTAACTTATAGGAGAGCTCTTGGTCAGTAGAGTATCATCACGTTTTTAACATTAGTTTCTAAATGCACTTATATATAAATTGAAGGCCGTATATCATGACCCAACTTAGCCTTTCACACTTGGAATAACGTTTATACGAATCACTAACAAAGGTTTGTATCTCTTTGTGCTTAACCAAAAAATTAACCTAAGGTATGTCTTTAAGTATCTTAACTTAAAGTCTTGAATACTCCGGTTAAAGCATGTGCAAGATATCAGATCCCATATACCATAAATGTCGTTTAGTCATTTGAGAAGGACCAATACTACGAGAAGCAATGTCTGCTGGCTTCTGATTTGACCTTGTACGGTGCCAATCAGCCTTAAAAACTAACTGAGATACATTAGAGCACCTGTTTGCTACAAAAAATGACCACTTTGAAAGTAAGGTGTTAAGCCAATGCAAGACATTTAGCGAATGGGTCCAATATTGAGGAAAGTTTCCTATACAAGACAGCAATCTGAAAATTTTTTGAGAAGATAAGCCGCACAGAGTTCTAAGCTCGGTATACTTAAGGTTTTGATGGGACTTAGATTGGTTTTAGCCAATTAAAATGTCACTTTCAACCCTTTTATCTTTGACAATACGAACGTTAACTACAGCTGCTTAAGCTGACTTTGACGCATCCACAAACCCATGTATTTCAAAGGTCTCGAAATCAAGCAAGAAAACATTTCAACGAGGAAGAGTGACCTGACTTAATTGGGATATTACCTCTAACCGATTAGTCTACTTAGAAACAATTTACATTGGCAATGGGTCATCCTATGATATCTTAAGCAGCAAGTGTGACTGCAACATAATTTTGACCCAAGATGATAATAGGGAAAAATCAACCAAGTGGGTCGAAGTATTTAGCTAATTAAGTTAACACAGATCGCTTTGTCCAGAGCTGGGGGTATGGAGAAACAGTGAATTGAAACTGAAAAACTTCGTTATTGGAGTTCCAAGATAGTCCAAGAATAGAGACGGTTGTATCACAATCCTTAAATTCCTTAGACACTTCAGAGAGAACCTCAGAAAAATTTTAAAAATATTTCTTAAGAAGAAAACCGCCTAGTTTAGCTACAATTAAAATCTCCTTATCCTGTACCCTCACTTCTTCTAGAGAGTGGCCATCAAAGATACAGTCATCTACATAGAACTCACCTATAATGACCGTTGCAGCTTCAGGGTACGAATCAGTACGATTTACGGCTAATTGGCGTAAGACCCGAGTTGCCAAAAAAGTAAGCTGGCCAAACCATAAGTGACTGTTGTAAGTAGTACGTTTTAATGGATTTTAAAAGTTTAGAACGCCAAAGGATAGCTTGGACGATCTGATCTTCTGGATAAACTTGTACTTGGCAAAACATCTTCTCTACGTCAGTGGTAAACGAAAATTTATAAAAATGCCGTTTTTACATGATCTTAAACAAATTGTGCAACAAACTCGGATCTGTGTAAATAGCAGAGTTTAGAAAAATTCAATGATTATTTTTGAAGGAACCGTTAAAAACACCTTGTTATTTTGATGTTTTACCGTGGACCTTAAAAGCGCTATAATATGATAGAAAATACACGGACAGGTCTGGATTCGAAGTTTCCTTCGTATGCCCTTATTCTCTATATTTAGATATAAACATATGCACTGTAAAAGCCAAGATTTCTACTAAACTTTAGTTTTAACTGCTTAAACAACGAGGAAGCGGTTTGATATGAATTCTTGCTAGATTCTCATAAGCGATCCAACTCAGTCTTAAGGGGCAGTCGTATGACAACTCTCAATCTAAAGTGAGTAGTGAAGAAATGACTCTTACACTCAACATCCTGAGGGCTAGGAGCCTTTGTGAATACTGCTTGGGATTTTTTGTCTCGTCTGGACTCACGTATCTCAATTTTTAGAATACGAAACTATCTTTGAAGTTTGTATTTCAGGAAATTGACGAGAATGAAATTTTTTTGGCTGAAACATCCATGTGCACGCGCACGCACGAGAAAAGTTAAATACCAGCAGGATGCCTAAAACAATAAGCACAGACGCTCACACCGACAGATGCTTTAACCATTTGAATTTGAGAGATCTTTCAAGTAAAGCGTTGTGATTGTGGAAAGTTCCTAGGGATCAACTACGTCAACTAAATGTTCAAATCACTGCGGAGGCTTCGAAATAAAGAATTTCACGATTCCTCTCGTCTGCGCATCTCAAAAACTATTGAAAGAAATGAAGATACAACTGTAGTTTAAATAATAATAATTATACAATATGAGATCTCTGGAATCTATTTGTTATTTACATAATTCTTGATACTTATAATCATGCTTTCTTATTTACAACAGAAATATAAACATGAGTCATCTCACGAAGTATCTGATGTACAATTGAGTAGTGATAGAACATTGAGATCTTAAGGTGAAAACCAAAAATAACAGTGTTAATAGTTTAGATAAGGGATTGCGTTTCTGGGGATCATCGCTTATTTAAATGCGCAAGTTAAAACAAAAACGTTATTCTGAGGAGAAAATAAAGAAAATTACTTAGATAATAAAAAAAAATTTTTTACGCAAACATCTATGATCCAGATGATGTTGATGAAGCTAATGATGGTGTTGTAATTTTAAGAACCTTACAAGTAAGTTTCAACATCAGTACTGACCGATGTCATTAAATAAAAGTTACAACTATTCTCAGATACTAGTCTTATTGGAAAATTTAGGTAAACTTTCGCACAGCCGCTTGCTATATGATAACAATTGCAAAAAATATTGCTAAAACTGACAGAATACAAGGCAATCTAAGTCCCAAAGGTCATCTAGCTTTAGGAATGCATGTTATAAGCAGTATGATAAACTTATATTAATCTGATGAACACACACAAATTATGCCAAATAAAAAAGATTGTGTCTCCAGGATAGTAGATGGTCAGAAAATACAGATGAAAAAATGGCTGCTTTTAAATAGTTTAAAAGAATTGTGTCAACTACTTCAAAAAAAGCATTTGACAATAAACTGTAGTTTTCCAAAGTTTACCAGCATACGACCCAAACGTTGTGTACTGGCAGGATCCAGTGGCACTTATTCAGTGTATGTGTGTCCGATGCATGTGAATATTGAACTCATGATGGATGGAGTGAATTTCAAATGTGTCACCGCTCACTCTAAAAGACCAATAACTAATTATCATTATTGTTTGGATCATATAAAGTGTGATATGCAATCTGCTAATTGTTTTTGGAATTATAAAATAAGTGCCCTGGTGTAGATAATATTATGAAAGAATTATAACAAAATTTTGAGAAGAAATTCATCGAAACTGTGCAATACAAACAATGGATAACAATAGATATAACTTTACTACACACTTTAATATCCGGTGTAGTTGAATTTTTACTACTTATGAGCAATGACTTAAAAAAATTGTTGATTTATTTTTTTTTAGTCAAAGAACAAATAGAATTTTCGGGCTTTAAGTAAAAAGAGATAAAAAAAAATGAATATATTGTTATTTGTAATTTTACGAAAACTCAAACGAAATGTCAAAAGATTTGTTAGTATTTCTGAATGTTTGCATCATATCACAGTTTCTGTTCATCTTTTTCAAAAACAACTTGTAGAATCTATTAAGCCGAATTTAAAAGGTGTTGATAAATTTATATATTTCTCGGGCGGAACAACCGCACAGTACAAAAACAAGTAAGTTTTGATTTATCTCATTCATCATGTAAAATATTCTAAAATATCAGCTTAATGGCATTTATTCTCAACATCTCCCCCGTCCGAGAGAAAAAAGTCGTTAAGTGACATTTTGGTCGGAAATGAGTTTCTTATATCAATCGATTCGTAAGGTGATTTCCAATTTAACTGTGTTTGTTAAAATCATAAACAGTTTTTTAACTATTTGTAATAATTTATTGAATGTTACTAAAGTTAGGAAAAATTTTGATCTGACACCGAAAAAAGGGCGTAAGAGACATGAAATTTGGAATTGGCGTCGGCAAGAAGGCGCAAGAGCACTTAATGCCCTTTTTACTCTGTAAAGTCAGCGAGAAAGAGCATAGATTCCAAAATTAAAAGTCGTTATGTACTTAAGGAGGTTTTTGCACTAGAAGTAGCACGAGCTGGGGCTTTGCTTACGAAGAAAAAAGATCGTGAGTGCAGAGCAGATAACGGCTAGAAGTATGATAGTACTTGATGACTTTCTTGTATTGTAAACGCATTAGTTTCCAGGGGGTCTTTGCACCCAAAAAAGTCTGTAAGTGCACTAAACGTCTTTCTTTCGATGAAAATTAGGCTGAGCAGAGGGGTAAGTACAGTTTTTTTAATTTTCCGTTGGAATATCGACTTTTTTTTGGGGATCAGTGCAAAGATCGTGCCATATTTACCCCAGAATCGTCATTTCTACAGTTAAAATATTCCATTTTTGTTATATTACGAACAATATTAGTTTTTTTCGATTTTTTTAGTTCTGAACAAAATGCACTTGACAATTTTCTTCCCTCAAACGGCAGATCGAATGGCAAGGGACCATGTGATAGAATAAGTGAGACGTTAAAACGGCTTGCTGCAAGAGTTAGTCTTTAAAGAATAAATAATCCTATTAAAATACCCCATCAATTATTAACTTGGATAACAAAAGCTTTGCAAAGCAGAACGTGTCGTTATTCAACTAATTATGAGTATGATAAGGAAGAATAAATATTGTCAGAACGACTTCAAAAAATTTCAACAATAAAAAACACCTTACAATGTCATTGCATAACACCAATTTCTCTTTAGAGACTGAAAACAAAAATTTTTTTATTAAATACTTTATTATTTTATTAAAACAACAATTAAAAAAGTCTTGAAATAGTCATTAAATTGATTATCAGTCATGATTAAAAATAAAAACAAATGTGTTTATTCATTTAGTAAGCTCTCAGTATTTAAATAAACATTGACGATATGAAGAAAAACAATGAAGGGTTTGAAGGAGAGGCGTGCAACAGTGCCCACGTGCCGATACAACGTGCCACGCTACATAAATTAATGAATATCTCGCAGTAACAATGATTTTTCCATTAATTAAAAACATATTTTTTATAGAAAACTTGACGCAGAGAACGATGTCTACATTAAGTAACCGTTAAACTATTTGGACCATCGTTAAGTATAGGTTCAAACATTTAAATAGTTAGTTACAAAATGAAATTACTTATACATTTTTTTGTAAATATTTTTTTTTTAAACTGTACTTTGTTATTTTAAGAAAAAAAAAAAGTTTTCTGTAGCCTTAAAAAAAACCTGATTTATGAGCGTTGGAAAATGAGCCACAAAGGCAAAAATCATGAAAATCTCTAATTTTTAACACCCCAAATAATAATAATAAAAAAAAAGAACTAGTCGTGCGGGGTCTATGCAGCCCCAGGCTGAACGAAGTTCCGTTCACTTTTACATAGACATTGGCTTTATACAGTCGTAATGTATAGGACAAAATATCTAGTTAATGAAATAAAAAAATTAAGAATAAAATTAATTTATCATGCATATAATAAATAACTATAACTTACAGTAACTTAAAAAAAAAAAGACATATTATTAGAAGTAAATCGATTAATTGTTTCAGTAATTTAAGTATAAGCTAGGTTCCCGTACGATATCAAATTCTTTTTGTGTTCACACATAATCTACGAAGTCAGAAAAAAATAAGAACATAAATTGTTACTGTATCAATATAACAGCACAATTATTTTTATAAACCAACAATTAGATTTGTTATAACACTAAAAAAAATAAGCTTAGAACATTAGTTAATAAAAACTAATAACTATTCTTTAATTTTACAGAAAGGCTTCTTATAGTTTAATGTTATTGCTATATTTTTTTACAATGACTTTCAAGTTTATATGGTATTGTTTTTTCTACACTGATCAGAAGTTTTTAGAATTAAAAAATTTTTTTTTACCCTTTGTTACCATTTTTATGTTATAGTAATTAAATTATGGATTAACAAAAATGTCTGTTTTGTAGGAAACTTTATGAATAAATAAAGTCCACTTCCAATTTATTTATATATTTATCGCTTTTGCTGCCAGTAAAATCGGTGTATTAATGCGGGATGCCGGAACCAGAAAGAGATTAGTACGTTATACGTCGATTTTAACTATACGTACACACTTACTGCAGCCACTGTAAATGTGTAAGTAGTGCTGACAGTACACGGTGTGGGAAAAAGGATTGACTTGCCAAGTACAACCAAAAGAAGGCAAACAAAAGAGAGCTGTTGGATCCTTTGGTACGTGCACATGAAGAGAGAGAGTTGCCTGCAGCAACGTATGTAGCTTTGCACACTGCTGTATTACTACAGCGGGGTCGGAAAAAAGTCTGTTTTCGGCCTAGCCCCCATGCGTCTAAAATTCATAACACGAGAAAAGGAACTTCATTAAAAAAAAATCTTCGAATAGGTTTTTTTTTTTTTTTTTTATATATAGAACCCATAAAACAATTTTTAGCCAAATGAAAAATGAATCAGTCAGATTTTGCCTAAATTATTCTGGTTTATAAGATAATTATCCATATAAGTTTCACAATTATTATGCTATTTTTATTTAAATATAAAGTTTAAAAAATGATCTTATTGGGTATAGTAATACATTTTATAAAAAAATAATTTTTGTTTAGATAAGTTCAGTGCAGACAATTACAGCAGTGTGTGTGTCGGTATAGCAGTGACGATGTGTGTGTCGTGTTTGTTATTACCTTTCTGCTGTACCTAGTATATATAATATTCCGTACTTGTATGTAAAAATCCTATGAAACTAAACGTGAGTGTAACAGTATTTTTCTAATTACACACTTCTCTATTACAAATAATAACAGGTACTAACATTAACCTATACGAGTTTATACTTTTCTCAATCTTGCACGACAAAATAAGTCAGTATGTCTTCTATCCACACAACCTCATAAGCTTCTGGACAATACTATTAATTTTTTGCTATTAAAGATTTATCACTTCATTGTCCAATTATCCTGAATTTTTAAAGTAGCACATTAACGACAAAGCCGTTATCTACAAAACGTATATACTTATTCTCTTGGGACAGCTTATGTTGGCTTATTATAAACGTAAAAGAACTTCGTTTTCATGCAGCCCTATAAGAATACATGTTAACAGTTACAAATTTGAGCTCAAATATGTCAATATTTTAATTCGTATGGGGTATGAATAAGGCCAGTATTGGATTCAGCGAATTTTCCTCTATTAGATGGTATATCTTTTTTTAGGGACTTACGTAAAGGAGCTCCCTTACAAGATCTCTGGCTTTTTTTTTCTAATTACAAATCAAGCCAAACGTCTGCAGTAAATTAATAAAGTAAAGCTGGATCCATATTTACTTCAAGAATTTGCAACTCATTTTTTTTAACTGCAGAAGGCTGGACTTCTCCTTGACTTTGTTTTACTTCCTGTTATTGAATACATAAAAATCAGTAGCATTAGAACTAGAAGGATACACCTCTACTGCTCTGAAACCATTATCAATTTATACTTTTTTATTCATTGTAAAAATTCCAATTATTTACATCCCATGTTTTCTATCATAAGACACCAGTAGTAGAGTAAGGTAATACTTGTGATCATTTCAATACACCTCCACAAGTTTCAGAATTTTTCCCTACTCCAGCGAGGAATCAAATACAGTAATTATGTATCTGTAGAATGTTTTTAATGTTTGCTATACATTTTCTGAATTCTCTACACCCCGGGCCTTCAGGAGATTTTTTAAGAACAGCAGTAAGGACGTTGTCTTCATAAGAATACATTCATACCATTAGTGAAGCCTGAGTGCCACTTGCAGAATGAGTACTTAAAACTGTTATCTGCTGCTCACTTTCATTTGTCACGCTGTTGACTGACTGAGCTTCTCTTTCTGCTAATACTTCCTCTGCCTTTAGACTCAGAGGAACTGATGTTTTATTACAGTCAAACATACAGTCAGGAGCAATATTTTGTAAGCCCTTAGATATGAGACATTCAGTTTGGTCAGAGAACCATTCGAGCAAATCTTTTCTAGATATATATTTGCTCTTGTGGAGCTCAGTTTTTGAGGCTACCTTTTGGTAACCTTAGGCCAACGCTTTTTGAACCCTTGCCACTGACCTTTATTTGATCTGCCATTTAATAACAAAGTCTTTCAACCTACTTCTTTTTAATACCTTCGTACATCATCAAGTAACTAATCTTTAGTCACAGGATCACTAGTTTGAGATCCAACAAAAATCTACTGGACGATTTTTTGTCCACGTCTTTCGACAAAACAGATTTAGGTCCACGTTTTCTACCAATTGTGTCAGAACTTTTTTGTTTCCAAAATAAATTTATAGCTGGAATGTTTAAGGCAATTGCAGCTTTCTTTACTCATACTCTATCAGATACAAGCTTGAGAGCATGATTCAAATTAGTTAAAGTGTATTTGTTTTCAGATCTTCACCGTTTTGCCTTCTAGACTTTCTTCTTACTATTTACATTATTATTCTTTTGATTTTCTTTAATTTTTTTGATACATTTATCCTTCATGACTTCACTCTTTTGTCTTCTTAAAATCATTTCTGTTTAAAAAAATTAAAACCTTTTTTAAATGAAGTAAATAATATGGAAAACGTGTATGCATCTTAAATTTTTTATCACTTATAAAAGTTCGAAATGAAATCAAACCCAAAAGTACTTGAAACTTTCCTATAAGTAAGGTTATGTGACTCTGTTTAATCTTAAGAATCGTACAACAACACTCATTGAATTCATGGCGTAATAAAATGGTAAATTTTATCCATAACATAACATTAAAACTAATTTAATAACGTTCAAATTAATATAAGAAGTTACTCAGCAAAAAGCACACTCTTACAACTGGCATATTTGTTGAAACAGCGTATCTTAGCAAAAGGAACAGCAATCATGGACCACTTAAATTACAGACCGAACACAAGGGTACGTTGACTATAGAGGCATTTTTTAATAAACCATCAACATTTTGAATGAAACTTTAATTTTTTAATTTTAAATCAATTAATTATTGAATCGTTCAACTGCATGCTTTCAAACCAAATAAGAAACAAAAAAAACAAGCAAAAAATCAAAATGCACAATTTGAAGCCTATATTTTAAATTTGACAAATAGCTCATTATTATCTGCATAACTAAACTAACTTGCTATACGAGCTACATACAACGAGCATAAATACTTTGTTTCATCATAAAAGCCATGAAAATTTTGCCTTATAAATATGACTTACTCTTGTGTACTATATAATAAAGCCCCATAAGACCTTAAGAATGTATTTTTGAATACCCTTGAGTTAGTTATTCAAAGAATAGGAAAAGAATTACAAAAGAATTTAAATGTTATTTATTCAACTCTTACTGTGTTTATCTGTATCTCATTTAAATAGTCACGAAAAAGTTATTTTAATATCTACATAACAGAAAACTCATTCGATTTATTTTAAACTTTAGTATTAAAAAACTCTTTTTAAACAATGTTCTTAATAGCTATATAGTTCTCTCTGCTAGTTTGATGGATATTCTAGATTTATGTGTACATATTGATTAGACGTAAATGTAATTATAAAAAAGCAAAGGTGGCTTTTTAATAGCATTTTCATAATTATTTATCATCTATTACAGTAGTGTTTGATGTATAATTCTCTTACTTATTTCAGAATGCATATTAAACTATTGTGTATAAAAGTTTAAACGTTAAGTTGTACCCATTAATACATCAAAATATTTATGTTAATTGAAAAGAAAACAACTTAGAAATAAAACTGACGATTAATAATATTTACTGTAAAAATATTTCAAGTACTATGCTGGAATTGTTTTTTTTCTAAGTTAATAAAAAATAATTTATATCTTTACAAAAAATGATAAAACGAATATTAGTTGTTTTCTATCTATTTAGCACTTGCAATTACTTAAATTTTTTTTCTCCAATGTGTAATAATATAATACTTATTTGAAAACGTTTTGTTAATCGAACGAATGCTAATAACAAACTTCAGAATACAAAAGAATGACCAGAAATATCATGATTTAATACTTTCTTGTATGATCATGTTTCTATAACTATTTTTTATACTGGAAAAATCTGTTACGGATCTCCTTCTAAAATAAAATTAGTTTATTTCCAAAATAGACATTTGTGAATTACATAAATCACGTCATCTTCTCTTAACCCCTTCTAAGGTCTTTTTTTGGTATAATCCAACACTCGTTCCATATGATTAAAACTACTTTTTTTATTTTTCTTCTGATTCAAATTCTATGAACGAAACTTTGTTATTGTTGAATTCTGATGACAATAAAATGTTTTGTGACTGATCATTTCTTATAAAATTCATATGGATGACATACTAGTCCATGCATTAGATAAATTTTTTATCCACGAGAAATGAAATAATAAACTAATGTTATGCATAAAAAGTTTTTGCATGAGCTGCCTGAGACATCTACGATAAAATTTTTAATAATTCGTTCTCACATAAGTTAAAAATTGTTAATTAATCTTTATTTGATTTATTACGAATTAAGTGAAACATTTTAGTACAAAATTTTTTTTTTTATCGTACTATTTTTTTTTTCTTTAAATCTTAGTGGTATGAATAAATTGAATTTTCACATGATTTGTCTACCACGTAAGAAATTGTATTTGTACGAAAAAAAAAATGATTTTGATGAATGTCCATGAAATCTTTAAATAAATGACTTGGATGTTTCTCAAATTTTGTTATCTTGAATATTAACTAAAATTATAAACCAGGCAAAAAAGTCGTAACTGATGTGGTAACATAACAATACAATACTGGCTTCTTTAAAGTTATCGTATATTTGGATATCGTGTACTATACAATCCATGGCTCTAATAATATCTTCAAATGTTGGATATATTATCTTATTTAAAGTGTTCAAGTCCCTGATTAATGTTGCTCCGTTCACGTTATTTAGTCCTTATTTCATAAAACCTTTTATGATCCTTAGGATATGCTGTGTTTTGTCTTCCTTCTTATGTATTTCGTTTCATATTTTTTTGTTTCTACCAAATTTTAAAATGGTTATGGAAAATGGAATACGTTAAAATATTAATATATATGTTACTAATTTTGCAAAATCATTAACTTTTGTTAAGTTCAAACTGTACTGTCAGTGATGTTTCCTATTTATTGATCGTGTTTTAAATTAGATATAAATAAATGAGGTTTCTTTTAAAAAAAGGTCTCATTTATCAAATAAATTCGCGATTTAAATACTTTATCAATCCTACCACAAACAGAAGATTAATTTCACCCCAAGCAACCTATATTGGACTTAAGTATCTACCATTAACATAAATTTTAATTTTATCACACATTTTTTGATACTCATTATGAACGATTTTTGCTTCTACAAATGCCTTATTTCTGAGGGTAAAAACCAAATGGGAAGTAATTTCGTAAATGTAAACAAAAGTATTTATTTCATTAATGTTACCTTCTTTTGATCCTTCGATCACTTTACAAAGACTTTCGATTACTTCAGTTACTTAACACACATGCACACACTTACCTTATTTCTCTCTCTCTCTCACACACACACATGTATACTACACTCAGATTTACATTTTTTACAGTCACCGATGTAACAATGTCTAACTTGCAGCTCTCTTTTTTTTAAAGTACATCTGATTGTGTCTACCAAAAGTTATTAGGCCTCTCTGATACCGCAATAATCAATTAGTAAATCTTATTCTAGACACGTGTTAATCAATTCTCATGTGTCAATTAGATCAAGTAAACCTATGTTTAAATAAAAAAAATTATTCTTTCATTTTTGGGCATTAATATACAGATCCATATAAATGTTGTCTCTCTCTCTCTCTCTCTCTCTCACTCACACACACACACATGCAGGCTTATAAACATATAAAAAGTAGCCTGTTATTTAGGTAATAATACTTTTTAATTATCTACCATATTCAGTCTCTTTGTTATCTTACGAAATGAATTTCTAAACAAAAATATCCGATATTAACATGTGCCATCAGACATAGAAGGATTTTTTATCTAAATAGCAAGAAATTTCTACAGTTCAGGTTAGCTCACTTGTTTTGTCCCATAAGCTTTTTTATTTATATCCTTTATTTTCAACAGTCTAAATTTCTTACACATTATTTAAACTAACTGTATTTGGTTTTTTATCTAGCTCAAAGTGATATGGTTAAAAAATCAAATTTTTTCAATTTTTCCTATATTCAAAGCTTTGGAGACGAAAGCTTTATTATTGTGTTAACAAAAGATAGCTCAAAGCTTTTATTTTATAATTATTTTCCTTGACATGAGTTATTGAAGATCCGATTAAGTGATCTTGGCAAGAACTTTTTTTA
Organism: Copidosoma floridanum; assembly: GCF_000648655.2. The sequence continues at coordinate 348,746 of NW_019379532.1, read as the reverse complement.
GAGAAAAAACACAAGAAGTATTGGTAGTGATAGTGTTGCATGATCTTATCAAGTTAATTACCTGACTTAAGTTGGTGTTATCACCATGAGGGGTCCATGAGGTGTATGTACCATGAAGGGCGTTGATGGGTTACGCTGCTAGTTAAAAGCACAAACGTCTTGAGAATGCTTAAAAAAACACTCCGCCAGCTGCTGCAGTCATATTTACTACAATCACACGTATCTTGGGTAGCTAGTACTTCATCTATTCGCTTTTCTGTAGTTTCAATCGTGGACAATTAGATAAGTAGGAGCAATCGACTCAACAGACACAAAATGTCAGCTACGACCTTGATGTAAAATAGCAAACAAAACAGGATGAACCATGTGTGTATTAGTAAGGGGCTAGTGGCTCAGGCTGCTCAGACAATCAGCGTGTTGTACCTTCAATACTATTTGAGCTCTTATGTCAGAGCTTTACCATACTATTAAAAAGCTCGCAATTATTCAATGTGTATGTTAATTAAGTAATTTGTTTTGTAGTTTCAGGCATCTTAAAGAGGCTCAATACACCATGCATAGATAACAACATATATAGGTATAGTCATGACTATAGCCATATATCTTTTTGCAGACGAAATTCTAACCAACATTTTTCTAATTGTGTCTGTTAGTATACGTCAGAAGTAAATATCTCAATAAAATCTGCAGCAACCTATATGTTTCTTATGTTGAATGGAAAAAGTGATAGTTAAACTACATGTCTCTTGTTTTTTGTTTATGTAGGAAATGATTTGAGGGAGTAATGATGAGTTTCCCGGTTAAAAAAGGTGCCGTCTCTATAAGAGACTATGTGTAAGACGCTCACTTGTAATACGTTTCATTAAAAATTTTCCGCAGTAACTTATGCTGAAAGTTTGCACAGAGGTAAAAAACATACGCATTGACCGCAGATTTCAATTTTATCCATTTCACAAGTACTTTGATAGGTGTGTTGAGCTTCCTCAAGTTTAATTGATTTTTTATAATACAAATACTTACTTTGCAATTCGAGAAAACCGTCAATTTTAGTGGCTTAAGCTACCCACGTTCCACTCTCAAAAAAATTCAAGTTACATATAACTGTATTTAAGGCTCCAGTGACGCTACACTTCAGCTCTCAAAAACTCGTCCTTATCCTGATCAAGTAGCAGAGGGAGTGCAGGTGGTCGCATTCACTGAAGCATCCTCAGCAGCCATTCCCATCAGCCAATCACAGTCACTTATTAATAAGTACATGCTTAATGACAAGGTAACAAACACTAACATTAATAAGTGTTTGCAATGTACAACCAGGATCCATTCAAGTTGAGCCACTGCAGATTGTGCTTCAATTTCCCCTTGTGTTTACCTACTGTAAGATAACAAATAAAATCCAGCTTTGTAAGATAAGTTCGGTTGCACTATAATTTATTGATTAACTACTTATTTTTGGAAGAAAGTTTTCAGCACGATGAAAGAATGGAGGCACGTTGAGGTAGGGTTTGATGAAGCATTAAATAAAGTAACTAAAAAAAAGCAAATGGACCTCGTTGTACGATACTGGGATCCTGTAACAGACATAATGAGTACTTGTTACCTGACGTCAGTTTTTTTTCAAATACTACGGCTACAGATCTGAGATTTGGCATAAAAGAACCTTTAGATCCTTTAATCGAAAGGAAACTGCTGAAAACATTAATGCGTGGACCCCCAGTATTCTTTAAAACACTTAAGGAGTACTAGAAAGAACTGAGACTTTGTCCTCCGGAGTCTTTTTTATACTATTCTGTTTTACCCGTTCAGTGGAGAATGATAGGGCTGAATCAAGAGCTATGGGCACGTTCTGCACTACAAAATGAAAAAACAATCTCAGATTAGTGACCTTGAGAAAAAGTGTAATGGAAGTGGATTTCCTTCGATTCCGCCCCTTCGCCTCACTCCCCATGATATACTTCCAGTCCCCTCTAAAACACACAAAGCCACTACACCACATGTTTTAAATTTAATAAATTTTATTTCGTCATTTCGTACTCAATATCGTTTCATATAAGGTGTATTTATATTTATAATTATATAATCTGCCATCGTATTTGATATAACCTTAGCTTTTTACTTGGTTTCAACTTAAAAAACTTCATTATTATTTTAACTACTATTATTAAAATTATTACTCAACTTCAATTATTATTTCTTTTTATTATTGAAACGAAGGACTTTATACAAGGATTAGCGGGAAGACCTAGCCAAAAAAGAGTATAACGTTATGTGACAAGCGCTTTAAAAAATTATAAGAGAACCAAACAATAAAGATGACTGATAATTGTTCCCTTCTATGCACAGCCTCTTCTTCCCCTCTGTACCCACTGGCACAACACCTTTATTTTTCTCACTCTTACTCTTTTATACACTGTACTACTGAATGAGACTATTATAGCGTCAGCTACGTATATATATATATATTTATTATTTTTTATGTTATGCTCTAATAATTTCATTAACAAACTATAGTAATTATAGTGCATTAAACTTCTAGGATCATGTAAAAATAATGTAGAAATAAAGAAGTTTAATGCACTATAATTACTATAGTTTGTTAATGAAATTATTAGAGCATATCATAAAAAATTATAAAAAAATTGTTATTATCATTTAGATTCAATTACAAAATAATTTTATGGCAACAAAATCTAAGGAAAATGAGGACAAAACAGATATTTTAAAGAAAAAGCAAAACAGCCTGGAAACAGCAATTGTTACGGATTTTCTGAGCTAAATCGCCAAGGCGCACAGAAAAAGGGCTTAATTGACTTTTTGAAACAAAATTCATGTTATTGAGGCTTTTGTAAGCTCAGTATTGTGAAAATGTCTGCTATCTACTGCATGAGTAAGAAAGAGAGAGATTATACGCATAAATGTTTATGTATGTATGTATGTGCACTCTTAAATGTTACAAACTAATGCATTGCATCGAGCTCCAGTCCACGTCTGTCTGCTACCATATTTACACCACTTTTGTTGAACTGCATAGAGTTAACCTTCTTATATTAAACTATTATTGTAAAGTGTTGGTGCGATGGAACTTATGCTATGTATTTAGCTACTTTCTCATTTATACTGTCTACCCTGTATTAAAGCCTAAATCTGCTTAGTTACTTAACATCGTGATACTTCATACAAAAAGCAAAATAGGCCTAACAATTTTAACAATTTTTACGAATTTTCTGGGAGAAATGAAATAACTGTGGCGCACAAAAAGAGGTCTTGGTTGATGTTACAACATAACCTTAATAAGACTAATCTGATGCGATATTATTATGAAATTAATCTTGAACATTGTAATACATACTCGTAGGACTTATGTGGACGTTCGCGTAATTCTACCATGTTGTTAACATTTATTTAAAAACCATATGATGTGGACATGAGACATTTTCACTCAATATATATGTTTCTATACATTTTGCAAATAAATTTTTGAATAAAGTTCTTTAATGTATCAATAATTACTATTGATAAAATAAATGTATGACGAGGTAGCACGCACAATGAAGAGAACGGATTAATTAATATATCAGTTTGTTTATCATAGCAAATAAAGATCAATAACGATTCTTACAGTTACTCTCATAACGCTGAGAGAGACACGACGCGAGCGTGCGTACCTGGAAACAGCCATAATCAGTCTGCCTTATATTTTCTTATTATACATACTCTCACTCTTATCGTGTCTCGTAGGAGTCATGTCCACGCCGTACAGTAGATGCCGCTTACTACAACCAATATAAATTAACTTATATTCTAACACACCTTCATAAATTAATATAACATTCAACATTTCTCTGAATTCTCTAAACTTATAACGTCCTAACAGCTTTGTCAGCCCTGGTAGCAAAGTTTTAGCAATTCTAACGTACTTTTTGCACAAGATTTACATTGACAGCGAAATTGTGTAAGTCTGCATCTAGTCTGCTTCCAAGATTTAACGTTATTCTGATGCACGATAGGTGAGCAAGACTCTTGCGTAAGAAGTGCACAAATCTGACGATCAGTCGAGTGCGTTATTTATCATGATTTGACGCACTTCTGATTGTGGCAGATTTGCGCAAGATTTGGGTGCAGGCGAGTGCGCAAGACTCTTGCGTAAGAAGTGCGCAAATCTGATGGTCAGTCAAGTGCGTTATCATTCTGACTTGAGGCAGTTCCGCTTGCAGCAGATTTGCGCAAGATTAGCGTGCAGGCGAGTGCACAAAATCCTTGCGCAAGAAGTGCACAAATCTAACGATCAGTTAAGTGCGTTTTTTGTCTTGACTCGACGCACTCCTGATTGTAGCAGATTTGCGCAAAATTTCTGTGCAGGTGAATACACAAGTAAGTAAGTAAGTAAGTAACGTTTTTATAAGATCACGTGGTTTAACCACGTTCGGTCTCAAATTTTAATTTTACAGAGTATAATATAAATTGCGCAAAAGTTACAAATTAGTTGACAAAAATAGATTTACATATGAAATTAAGAGAAAAAGTCATTAATCAATAAAAATAATGTATGAATAATAGAAGTTGAATTAAAAATAAAGGTACAGAACTAAATACAAGTTATATAAAAACAAAAAAAATTAAAGAAAGTGATGGTCAAGATGGTCAAGTCGCATGTATTTGTTTAAATTTATATAAATAAGTTTGAATTTATATGAATTAATTTAAATTTATGTAAATCCAGTGTAGAGTTTGTACATGTAATGTGTGATTAGTTATTTAAGAAGAATAAAGGGCGTAAAAACAGTTACAGCCTGGGGGATAACCTGCATTCAAAACTCCAGTCATTTTTATCATGAATAAGGAGGATGTTGAATAATGACTGCTTGAAACTATAACCCAAAGCATTTTAACCCAAGATCCTTGCGTAAGAAGTGCACAAATAATGGGTTTGTACTTGTTTCCTATAAAAAAATATATAATAGTATTTTTCGACTTCCTATTCTTTTTCTGCACTTTTTAGCTTAACACTTATTTGCAATATCATTATAAAAAATAAAATCCACAGGTATAATTTTAATTGATAACAATTTTTCTTATATAAATCAGAAGAAATTGTTAGCGAAAAACATACTGTTAGTGTTTAGTGAAAAATGTACTGTTTGTATTGGTAAATACTTAAAAATCCTGAGCTCTGGTAACTGTCATTGTATACACGCATATCTGTATCTCTATTTAATGATACAGTTTTATTGGCTGGTTATTTCAACCCCCCTCTGTCACGATATCTTGACCTTTCCAACCACACTGCCAAGTAAGGAACAATTTGCTTTTTTTTTTCAATAAGTTCATAGGGTGTATTCATTATAAGAAGCACTCATACCTCTACCCCAAATATTTATATTTGCACCTCACACTCCTACCATTATACCCGCTAAATATTTTATTTTGCAATAAATTTGAATGAATTTGTTAACTAGTGATTTCATTATAGTATACATTTTATTTATGTTTACAATCTAATATATCTTTTTTTTTCGTGCCACTTTATTATTTCAATCCTTTTGATCCTAATTTTATCAGAGAAAAGTGTAAATACGTTTGTTTTGTTATCTATAGTTGTTTTTCTGACACATTAACAAATCTTGAAATTTAAGTATGGTATACATTTGAAGTAAAAAAAAACCTTTTAAAAGGATTTCAAATATAAAATAGTGTTGATTCTATACGCAATAAATAAAAATAGTTTTAAAAGCAAAAACAAATGTTTTTAAAAACCGTGTCAACAATCGAAAATGAACAGCATCAACCTTGATACGGTGCGAAACTAAAATTTATTTTTCGAGCCGGTAGAAGTATGCAAAAACAATAAGTTTGAACCCGAAATTATTAAAATTTGACCACAGAGCTCTGAGACTCGATCGATCACACACAAATACACATACATATATAAGCACACATGTACATACATTTTTGAATTATAAACTATTTTCATTCTTAACACAATAAAAAACATTGGGAACTGAATTCCAGAAAAATTTTTTTTCGCCGATACAATAAAATTTCCTTAATGAATTAGCAAAACTAGTGTATTCATAGTATTTTTCTAATTTTTTCCTATATAAAGGTAATTTGTGATCTTTTGTAATATTAAATGTCTTCCATAACCCTGTTAAAAAATCTCAAAAAATTTCTGATGTTAAAATATCACTTCAGAAATTTCTTCACAATTTCTACACCAGTAAAAACGTAAGACACATGTTATTACAAGCAAAATAAGTCAAAACCATAGTTGAAACAGCTTGTGTCAATTATTGTCTCCCAAGAATTCTGCAAAATTCTGCAACAAGGAGGAGTACATCGAATAAAAATAATAACGCACTCGATTGACCGTCAGATTTGTGCACTTCTTACGCCAGAGTCTTACGCACTTGCCTGCACGCAAATCTTGCACAAATCTGCCGTAAGTGGAAGTGCATCAAGTCGGAATGATAACGCACTCGACTAATCGACAGATTTGTGCACTTCTTAAGCAAGAGTTTTGCGCACTTACGTGCACACAAATCTTGAGCGAATCTGCCGCAATCAGGACTGAGTCGAGTCAAGACGAATAACGCACTTAACTGATCGTGAGATTTGTGCACTTCTTACGCAATAGTCTTGCGCAAATCTGCCGCAAAGCATCTTATATTATATATTTCGAATTTTTCGTAAAATTACTATACTTCGCAATATTTCTAGCACCTCTATTGTCTTCATAAGTTTTGAAACGTTCTTTCAACTCAATTTTGAAATCACTTAAAATTTTCTTACTCACTTTCATTTCACTTACACTCTCAGATAACGCAAGATACTTGGCTTCAGTTGACAACTTAGTAACACTATTTTGTTTTCTCAATTTTCAAAAAATTACTTCACTGTATACCCTTACAACGTAACCTGTCGTAGATTCCCTATCAAGTACTTCACTGGCCTAATCAGCATTAAGATAAAAATCAATAAGATCACCTCTATTATTCCTTTCATTAAGCAATTTAAAATCGTTTTTCAAAAATAAATATTTCAAAGTCTTTAACGCATATTTAAAATGTGTCTGATCATAACTGTTCTGGCCTCTACTTAAATAATTAACACAAAACCCAACATCAGGTCTTGTCTCTGAACTTACATACAACAAAGCTCCAATTAAGTTTCTAAATTTAATCCCCTTCCACGCTGAGTATGCTGGTTCTAGTTTTAAATTTTTTTCCATCGGAACCATATACATTTAAAAAATTTTTAATATCATATTTATTTTCTAACGTTCCAATACATATTTTTTAATAAAGTGTCATTTTCCCTTTTTTATAATCCCTCCTAGATCTTTCATCTGAAACCTTTTTGACAACAAGCCTTTAATATAATTACCTGTAGTTTTATTTTCACAACAAATCAATAAGTCATTAATAAACAAAATCAAATAAATAGTCTCATTCTCATCAGTTATACGTATAAACAACAATCATTTTTACTTACAAATCCTAACTCTTTAATATATGTATCAAAACATTTGTACCATAGTCTTGGACTATCTCTGAAACCACACAAAGCCTTATTGAATTTTAAAACTTTCTCGGTATTCTCTTTATAACCTCTAGGTTGTTTAACATAAATCTCCGATTTTACTTGACTATTAAAAAAAGACGTTTCTTTATCCATCCATTTAATAATTTATTTGTTTGGACAACAGTATGCCAATAAAATTTTTAAAATCTGCACTTTAGCAACTGGTGAATATATATCTTCAACAACTTCATTCAGTTAAAATCTCCTTACAACTAATCTTGCTTTATAATTATAACCATTTTTTTTTTTGTATAAGCCTATTTTAAGTCTAAGACTTTCTTAATAGTCGGTTTTTCAACTAACCTCCAAGTATTATTTTTAATTAAACAAGATATTTTCCTGTCCATTGCAATTTTCCAACTTTTAAAATCATACGAATTCATTGCATCATCAAAACTTACTGGACTTTCCGCATTTACATAATTAACATGTACAACACCATTATAAGCAAAATTTTCATCATCATATTTCGCAGGTTTTCTTGCACTCCTTTTTAAACGTCTTAACTCAATATTTTCATTATTATTTTTATTCTGTCCATATTCAGACTCTTGTTTATTTTTATCGTAATAGTTTTGAATTTAATTTCAAAATCTATTTGCATGTTCCATTTTGTTGTCGTTCATTTTAAATCCAACTATTTTAAAATCTTCCTCGAATATGTCAACATGTCTAGCTACTATCACGTTACCATTTAATAAAACTCTATACTCTACTTTTTCATAACCTAATAAGATTCCTATTTCAGCTTTATTATCTCATTTATATTGTCTCTTTTGTTCTGGTATTCTTACAAAAACCTTACTTTCATTCAAACGTAAATTTTTAATACAAGGTTTTATACCAAACATTGTTTTAAAAGGAGTTTTATTTTTTTCTACTGAATTTGAAATTATCCTATTTTTTAAATATGGAACTGTTTTAACTACTTCGGGCCAATATATTCTTGATACATTAGCACCTGCTAGTAGATATTCCTTCCTGCATTAGTAAATAGTGCTTATAGCACGACATATTCATAATATTCCTGTTGTATTTTTCTGCCATGCTTTTTAACTTATGAACATACGGTGAACATGGTTCAATCACAATTCCTTTTTCTCTTGTAAAAACATCTTTATTCAAATATTCTTTACCATAATTGCACCTTGATATTTTAACTCTTTTTCCCGTCATATTTCCCGTTGTATTAATATAAACAATAAAACAATCATATACCTCACTCTTTGATTTAACTACAAAAACTTTTATCAACTTGCTATAATTATCAATGAAAGTCAAAAAATATTTTTCTTCATTGTAACCCATTGTACTGTGGGACCCTTTCAAATCAGTGTGAATTACTTTGAAAATTTCCTTTGCCCTTTTTCTATTATTCTCAAAAGGCAAATTATACTTTTTATTTTAAATAAAAATCTTACATTTAAAATAGTCAGATTCAATATGTTCTGGTTATCCATCGAGTGAATTTTTATCACACATTGTTCTTAGATAGTTAAAATTGACATCGCCCAATTTCCTGTAAAGCTTTTCTTTTTCTCTCATTGATTTTTCAAACTTATTTGTCATATTTAATTCTTTTTTTGCTACAAGACTATCTAAAAAATACATATCGTTTATCTTTTATGCGGAGAATTTTTTCAACTGCCCCAGCACCACCGCAGAAAGGCCGCCTGAGTGCAAAAGACAACTTTTTCATCTCGTCGTTTGGGCCTGAGAAGAATGTTTACATCCTTGATACATTCTTATGATACATCCTTGTTATTAATTATTTGTCACATATAGTCAGCAAGACATTTCTTTACAATTTTTCTTCTGACGAGGGCTTCAAGATCTGTATCCTTAATTCTTTAGAAAAAATTGATTCCAAATTTTTTACAAATAACGTGGGTTATTCACAACTTTTAATAAAACTCTAATACTTTAGAAAATTAAATAGCTTACAACATTTAAAAAGCTCAATCAAGCTTTAACTCAAGTTTTTGTAAAATTAAACGAATCTTACTAATATATAAAGCAAAAACCCTGAAACCATTGTAATCGCTAACCGTGAAAGCTACTGAACCGATTTATTTGAAATTTCGCACACTAATTCATGATGTTTCCTAGATATTTTACTATAGTTTTTATCTTAAAAAATTTAATAACAATATCAATAAATGAGCTCAAAGTTTTGCAAAAATACGCCAGATTTTTACTTTAGTTCAGTCAAATCCACTAGGTGGCGTCGACATAAAATCGAAGCTACCTGCAACATAATTAAATAAGTATGGTTATAATAGGCCGGAGCGTTTCGGTAGTGATGTAGTCGAGCTTCAGCACTTTAACGAGCTGTATAGAGAATGCTGATGACAGTCTTGCAGCAGGGTATCCCGGTTACGGACGACACTCTTCTCTAAGGGGGAAGGGACCTAGGGGTCCATTCACCCTGAATCTCGACAAGTGCGATAAAAAAAAAAAAAAAATTCGAACCGATACCGTCTCTGCCACAATACCAGGAGACATATCTAGCCAGAGCACAATCTGCTCCAACTCATCAGAGTTGTGTGGTAGTCCCACCATCCCACCTAGTGCAGTTAGAAAATTTGTGGCTACAAATTTAAGCAAGAGAAAACAGCTCTAAGGGGCACGGGCAGCTACAACGGCTACCTTCTTGGTCGTCGCGTCCCCAACGCGCTTACCCACATGTTCCCGTCTAACGATGAGCGATTGGTCATCCGGGGAACGACCCGAGACGAGATATTCTTTGATCAGCGGTGTACCTCCCTCCATCACAGCTCCATACATCGAGACTCCCAGGGTAAGAATCAAGCAATCCGTAGCCAGCTCTTCATCATCAGGAATAAGAATAGCCTGGAAGTTTGCACTTTTTAGGGCCATTATAAGTATTTACGTTCCCTACTTAACCATCAATTTCATCGGTTCTTTTTAGGATCCACCTAAGTGTAAACTACCTTGCCAACAAATACATTTTTACTACCATTTCCGTAAGCGATTCGTCGACTAAAAGACTATATTAACTAAAGACGGGCACTATTTAACCAAGTCAGCCATTTACTAGCAGACGTTACCTGCGGAGTTGTTCTTCGCAAGGCTGGAAAACCCAGTGACCGACGACCCTATACTACCCTCTCGACTTTAAGCATTTAACCAGGAATCACTGATCCTCTCTAAGGTCTGCGTAGGGAAAACCTATACCAGCTATGAAGGAAAAAAAAACTTGAGCCAACGGGACTGCCTCCTCTGGACAAGTATCACTAACCAATCTCCCCATCTAAGATCACCAAAACAACTGAATCTGCAAATAAAAAAGGTGGTTTAGACACCAACGTCTTCGACGTTATACCGAAAGATGTTGAAAAAGAGCACTACAACTAGCCCCAAAGCTTCGGATTTTGTAATTTTTCTCCTGATTAGTCTGGGTCTTCAACAGCAAGCCAGAGAAGATCACCCTAAGGTATCCAGGCAGTCACAATTGCTGTTAACTGCAGTCAAGAAAGAGTTAACTTAAGAAGCTCACCGGTCTTTTTTAGGGCCATCGGATGTCAAACTACCTTGCCAACAAATATATTAGAACTTAACAAAGTTGACAGCAAACAGCTTTTAGGGGTCACAAAAATTTTAAGCATGCCAAAAGTCGCAAGAGGGTGAATTGGAAGAAAATTTTCAAATGTATATAATAAATACAATTTTACTTAGGCTTCAAGAAACTGACGCAAAAAATTTATCGATATTAAAATAGCAGCGTCAAAATCGACAAATAAAGAATCCATTACGTGAGAGATGAGCTTTTCATTGTACCCTCACAGCAATCTCTGAAATCTTTAAAGATCATACTTTAGATTTTTGATTTAGTAGAAAATGTGTTTGTGTTTTTGTGGCAATAAAAATGTAGGGTTAAAGGTCCAGGACTTTGTTGCTCTGGTAATAAAGTTGTGAGATATGAGAAAAAAAATTTTTTTTT
>NW_019379532.1:323285-335469 GCF_000648655.2 Copidosoma floridanum | reverse complement strand
TGATGTTAACTCTAAATGATATATATATATAGTGAGCCCCCCCATATCTATATGACTTGGGTGGCCTCTGCAAGCTGTAACTCAAGTTTTTGTAAAATTAAACGAATCATACATATCAGACTAAAAAATTAATCAGATTATGGAGCCCAAAGAGTGAATTTTGCTGTTTATGTGCTTGGTTGAAAAAATTTAAACTTAGATGCCCAGATAAGAATCGTCACGAATTTTTAAGCAAATATAAGAACTTAAAAGACTTCGTTGGGTTTGTCAATTCATAAAAGGTGTTAGTTATTTTCATTTTATATTAATAATTATATTTGACCATATTTAATTAATTTAATTGTAATATCGAATATCACTTAACTTTTTAAGTATATTATAACAAGTAAAATACAACTATTGTTTTTAATGCTGTTGTTCATGCTACATTATTTGTCCTTAACAAAGGTCATAGATGCTTACCCAAACATTACAAAAAATCCATGCAAGTTTCGCGAGTTTTTGTGTTAACGCACAAAATGCATGTCTTAATGCACGTCAAGTTGCGTTTTTTTGATAAACATATGAGCTAGGAGGCAAATTGTTGAGCTATCTTGTTCTAAATCTTTAGATGACCGCCTTGATACTATTACAGTCTATCTATATTAAGTAGCTGGACTATCTTGTGAGATAAAAAGTCACTTTCTCATAGAAGTTTGTATATATTTCATAAAGTAGAGGAGTAGAATATTTACTAGGTTTAAGAAGTAACTTGAAACCATAAACCGAATATAAAATATTTCGCACATCATCCGTAAGACTTTATCAGAAGTTTTGATGGCTTGTTCTTTCATAAAAACTTCAAGGAAAACTAACAATTAGGTTTTGGGAGGGGTACAGTTTAGATTTGATAGATACATAGATACGCTAAAGATGCATGCAAGATTGTAACATCAGTTGGCTTATGAAAAACTAACATATCAATAAACTAAAGATAAGTATAACTAACTTTATTTTTGACTCAATATGTTACAATTATAAAAACTGAATGATTTGTTCAAATTACAGTTAGCCAGTCAAAGTCTTTGAAAACTAGTAACATTGTTCTTACGTCAAAATGCTGCTTGCTTTTATTTTCCTGATTTCTCAACAGATCTGCTGTTAACTTAGCTAATTTTTCGTTTTCAGAAGTAGAACAAGTATACGAAAGAATTGAAAAAAAGTCTACACATTAATACTATCTACGCACGACGTTTGCTTACTTCAATAGACTATAGAATATGCAAGAAGTAAAAAACTCTTGCGTGTTTTCCATTAAAAGCTATTAACTTCTCTGGAGCTAAAAAAATCAATGGGTTTTGCTTTTCTTATAAGTTTCGTGAAATAAATGTAACAGTTTTATAAATAACTACTAAAATCATTAAGTATTCAAGGCATAGATGCCACTGCTGTTCTTAAACACATTTTCTTTACTTAATTTGTTGACAACACGTTTGGAAAAGACTTTTTGATTTTAGTAATATTTACAAAACTTTGTTTTTACATAACTATCAAAAAACATTCAGCAAGCACTAAACTAAAAAATTTTAAGTTGCACTTTGCATTTTGTAAACAAAATAAGCACCAACAATTCAACTCTGTTTTAAATCTTACCTTAGTTCTTGCCCACTTGTATTCCAGCATATAACTGTTTGCAGTAGGATCAGCCTTCTTTATAAATATTTTTAATACCACAGGTCCTTTAAAAAAGAAATATGGTGCATTAATACGTGTAGTAACAATTAAAAACTCATACTCATTTTCAGTCTAATTAGATGGTCTAAATCCGACATGTAATGTTTTTTGTCATTCCCAAGTCCTTATATTTGTTTGTGTGCATCGAAGTGAACAAAACAAGATCAATGGGCTGTTCTGATATTTCTGCACCATTTGTACTTACTATTAAAACATCACTTTTAAAAGAAAATAATTCAATCTTATGATTAGGTATTTTCCAATTTAATTGTAACAGTTTAAAACTTCTTGTCACAAAATCTACTTCCATGGCAGTAACTGAGTATAATGAGCTTTTAAGTTTGATACCGGTATTTTTGTAAAAAGCATCAATAGTTACTTGGCCACTTACATCTAGGCTGAAACTAAAATGTGTAGTTATTAAATGTTTTACTGAAATGAATTCAATAATCATTATTTCGTATTTTTAACGATTTTCTTAAATGTGTCGAAGAAGGTCTTTTTTTATTCATAAAAAAACTGTTATTAGCCTATTGTATACATTTTGATAAATGCTGAAGATTTGAATATGTTTGACTACAACAAAAACGATGTTTTAAGAAATTGAAATATTTTTTTTTTTTGCTAAACACGATTAAATTATAATCATAAATTGAAAAATTAATGTATTGAAAGAAGAACGACTTTTTTCAAAGAAACATTACGTACATCTTCTCTCCTAAAAACATCGTATAATATTTAAATTACATTTTTTGTTTGTGTATTTATTGATTTAAGACATAAGACCTGTTAGAATTAGCATAGTATTTTTGTTTACTAGTAAATACGGTTAAATCATTTTTAAGTTAAAAGTTGGAAAAGTGCTTTTGTATTGGTATTTTATCATTTGACGATAAAAATATCTAGAAATTTTGAAATACAGAAATTTACTGCTTAAAATAATACGCGCTACTTTACAACAAATATTTCTTACCACACTGTGACGATGAAAGAAGCTTTTGTCCTGCTTTGCAGATCATAAGTCCGTTCTCCAAGTGTAGGATTTACAAAAATCACTCCATGCGCCATCCCCCCACTAAAAAATTGAGTAGACAAAATGACAACATTACTTATATAACTATCAGTGCAGGCTGAGAATGAGTTCACAACAGCAGAATATGCGATTCACAAAGGATTTAAGGAGGCTTGGGCGTTTAGTGTCGTATCTATTGAGGGGCCCCTGTGGGGTACTTGTCATACAAATGATTCTTAGTAATATTTTTTTTATAATCATTTTGATTATACACATGTGTGAACAAAATAGCAACAATACGCAGAAAAGTCATTGGGAAAATCGATATTCAAAAATTTATTAGTTTTCCCGAGGTTCTTTGTGTAAAGATGACGGCCCTGACACGATAAAGCTGACAACACTGTACTCTCTTGCTCTCATCTGCTATTATATACCTATACTTGTGTTAGACTTAAATTTTCATGCTTGTATGTTTATGAATGTACAGCGTATGTGCACTTACAGTACCTGAACAAAACAATTCTCATGTTCGATATTTTCATCGCTATTTTCTCAAAATTTAACGTGTTGATCCCATTCCTTTTTTTTTAATTATAAATTCTTTATCCTTTTAAGTACATGTACCAATTTAACGTGGGGGCCCACAGCTATTTATTGGGGTACGGTAGTCTATTGAATTTCGGGTTCCGTAAGGTTGCGGGTTAAAATGACGAATTTTCACAAGCGATTTTCTCAAAAATAAATGTTTTGACCTACCTATTTTGTTTTCCTAAAAAAATCTAGCAAACTTTATCTATACAATCTCTGTATTTCAGACCTAGCTAGCATTTAATTCAAAATTGCCCAAGCCTCCTTAATGAAACAGATGATAACATAAATAATAATTTTCCAATATAATTTTTGAATAATATCAGAGAAGGTCTTTCACCACACGAATTAAAATTAAAAACGAATGGTATAGTAATGGTAATAGGAATTTTAAGTACATGGAAAATATTGATTAGCAAGAAATTTTTCAATAATTCAAAATTATGTAACTTTGAAAATCGTCACATTTGAACAGGTTCATATGACATCATAAAAACCATGAAAAAAAAAATGTGAATAATGTGAAAAGGGTTTTAAAAAACCTGATGGCTTAAAACGACACATTAAATGTCAAAAAATTAAATTAATAGAATAAATTATTGTTTTGAAAGCTTAATTGTGTTTGTCGATTTAATTATACCTACTCTTGAATTCTGTCTTTTTGTTAATAAAGTCCTCAGGTAATTAAGAATTTCATATTTGGGTGAAGAAGACATGAAGCAGAAAGAGATTCCAAATGTCAAAGTTGAATTAAGTTAAGCAAATAATGATCCTTCATAGACATACAGTAAGTAAGACAAAGAGAGTAGACATAGGGGGACCTATGATCAGTGACTTAAAAGACTCGAAAAACGAGGTATGACTTGGATACTAAATTACATATATTTTTTAACATAACAGATGGTAAAACATCCTATAAATAAGTATTTTTTGGAGGGGAGGTAGTGGGGGAGCGACGGGCAGCTGAGGGAGAGCTAAGGGGCAGCGGTGGCAGAAGAAGGGTGATTGACGCGCAGAGAAGCGCACAGCAGTATACTCCGAAAGGCTGACACTGCTCCCTGTTCCAGGCCGGTCACCACCGTAAGGGGTAAGGGGTTGCTAGTACTAGGGGAATCGGAAGAACTACCACCTGCGCTCAGCGAAACATGCCAGGGGTCTGACTTAGAAAAATTTACGTGCCCGTTGGTCGTGTCCAGCGCATCGCCTATGCCACTCGAAGGTAAATTTTATCAAGTATCATGGGCGCTGTGCTTGAACCGGGACGAACGCTTCTGTCACGATCATCAACTGTCCCGACTCTTGATCAGTCATTCCAGAGCTAACCGTTCGGCAACAGTTTTAACGATGATCGCGTCCATGGGGACCACGAGGAGGCGCGTTCGCAAGCTCCTGCCTGGAGCGACACGGTTAGCATGTGATACGGGTAGGGACACAACTCCCTGACGGCTGGACCCTTAGGCCGCACACACTAGGCTTTCGAAGTTTTGCATTTGCTACCGTCCTGGCTTATTATACAGAGTCTGAAAATTTCACAACATTTTTACAGTGTTCTAAGAAAGCCAGGAAGACTTCAGGACTTGATACAGAGAACTCGTTTTTCCTTGGCCATGTCCTTTGCCCTGTCATGTCCATGAACCGCTTACGACTTTCAATTGTTCTTGGACATTTTGAAAATTGATGCTCCATGGTATTCACGGTGCCACAAGTGCAGAGGTCATCGTCCTTTAAGTTACACCTGTGAAGGTTCGCGTTAAAGTTTCCATGACCTGTTAACATGTTAACACCTGAACTCATGCGTGGTCTGGTTCAAACCATTTTGAGTTGATTCTCATTCCGACGTTGCTTATTAAAGAGTAAGTTACTCTCCCATTTGCTGAGCTATCCCACCTTCTTTGCCATATGTCCAGGGCCCTGATTTGCTTCTCACTTACGTCCTCAGCCTCCATATTCATGAGGTTGCCAAAGGAAATGATATTTCCTTTCCTCAAGTTATACAGGGCGATTCTGCTTTCAAGGATGAGATCAATCGGGAGGGTTCCCGTGAGTACACACAGCACATCCGTTGATGTTGTTCTGTAAGCGTGAGTTGCTGCAACCAGAGTCGTGTGCTGAGCGCTTTCTAGCTTGCGAATGTCGTTCACCGTGCACTTATCCGCCCACGCCGCAGCCGCGTATGCGACTGTTGGCGTGAAGACGGCTTGGTGAATTCGTAAGTTCGTGGCGAACTTAAGTCCCCACGTGCTTTTGGCGAGTCTTCTTAATTTTTGGAAGAGAAGCATCACTTTGTTTTTTAGGTATAAGCAGTGGGTTCCAAAGCTCATGTCCTGATCGATCATGACGCCCAGATACTTGACAGACTTTCTTACTTTCAAGCTCTTTCCCCTTATCTTGATTGTCGGCGTTCGCAGCAGCGGTCTAGCCTTTTTCTTTCTAGATTTCCAGGGTCTGTCAGGTCTGGGTCTCTTTTTCCGATCAACTCTCCCAAATTCATTTATTTTGACGAAAATGCCTTTAGTTTTGCTTTCAGAGATCTCGAGTTTGATCCTTTCGCTCCACCCGAGAACCTCGTCAACAACTTCCTGGCCCTTCAGCTCAATTTATTTTCGCGAGTTTCCACCTATGACCGTTATGAGGTCATCTGCGTAGGCTAGGAACTCTACGTTGGGTTTAGCCTCCAAGGTTTCAAGCAGCGAATTGAAAGCCAAGTTCCAAAAGCTCGGTCCGAGGATTAAGCCTTGGGAGCAACCCTCTGCTGCTACCTTAGAGGCACTCTGACCGGCCCATTCAAGATCAACTTGCCGGTTTTCGAGGTAGCTCTTTATGAGCTGGTAAACGTTCTTAGGGCATCCCCTCATTTTTAAAGCTGAGAGGATTGCCGAGTGCTGCACGTTGTCAAACGCACCCTTGATATCGAACAAAATCCCAAACGTGTATCGACTGTCCGAATCGTTCACCAGACGTCTGAGTTCCACGATGGCGTCTTCTGTTGATTTCCGAGGTGTGAAGCCATACTGATGAGGTGAGATACCTTCAGAGCTTAGTATATCACGATTAAGTCTGTTGACTGTGAGCTTTTCCAAAAGCTTGCCATTTACGGGAAGAAAATTGATTAGGTGGTATGAACGCGGGTCCGTCAGATCTTTATCAAAGCTTTTCAGCAAGATCGTAAGCGTACCCTTTTTCCACACTTGTGGAAAGTACCCTTTTTCCAAGCAGGAACTGCGCCTGGAGAAGCTTTGCTGCGTGTTTAACAACTTGCGCCTCCAGGAGATCGGCTCCCGGTGCCTTGCCATTCTTCAACCCTTTTAAAGCAAGTTTGAGCTCGTGAGCAGAGAAGACTTGGGCCTCCTCCGTTTCCGGGGGGGCTTCCATCTCTCTCCTCATGTGACTTAACTCTGGAGAGTCGTCGGTTCTGTCATCGTCCGGGACGTGAGTGTTCAACAGGGTATCAGATGTTTCGACCATTGACATGATATAATTTTCATCGGTCATTAGGGCACTAAAAGCTCTTCGAGGAGATTTCTTATTCGTCATATATTTGTAAACGCGGCCGAAAATGTCTTCGTTGCCGACTATCGTTACGAAATCTCTCCAACTCTCATCCTTTGCACGGTGTATCATTCTTTTATATTCTTTCATCAGTGCTCTGTACTCATTTATCAACTCTTGATCGTGACGGTATTGCTTGAGCTACCTGTATGTTTTATTTAGCTTATATTTAGCGGCCTATTATTCCTCACTCCACCACGGACTTCGGCTTCTCCGACGACCCTTTTTGGGTATTGCCAAATCGCATGCGTCTATCATGACGTTGTTTATTTCTTGAGCGTAGTATTCTGTTTCATGAATGTCCTTTAGTTCGAGGATATCGAGTCTCTCCGTTGAGAGTCTCTTCAATTCAGTTTCGAATTTTTTCCAGTCAGCTTTGTCAAGGTTATACCTTGATTTTGCAAGGGGTGTTTCGCTTTTGACTTGTTGAACCTCGAAATTGAAGGAGATCGATTTCTGCTCACTAGTTGTCCACAGGTCCTGCACTTTCCAATTATAGATCCTGTGGCTCATCGACGAGTTCGTCAAGGTAACGTCAATCCAAGACTTACGCCCCTTTGACTCGTATGTTGGTGTCCCAGTGACCTTGTTTTGGGTGGCAAGCCCGTGGGTGGCTATCACTTTTTCAAAAGCTTCGCCGTTCATATTGGTGCCTCTGGGACTCTAAAGTGACGACTCAGCGTTTGAATCGGTGCCTATTATTACCCGCTCTCCACTTAGCTTTCGAAGCACCATTTCCAGATGGATTAAGTGCGACTCCCTGTCTTCGTTGAATTTAAAGTAGCAACTCACGACATAAAATAAGAGTCCGGGAGCAGTAATTTCCGCAACTACACAGTATTGGTTACTTAGCTGCGGAATATATATTGCACTATAGTTGGGGTTTGTTACAACAACGGCAGCCCAAGGCTTCGTGGAACGAGTAGCCAAAATCATGTTGGTGCCAAGCCTAGTGCATTTCCAAGAGTTGCCCAGTTTACTCTTGGCCGGTTCTTGGAGAAGTAGCACATCTAATCTTTTGGTAGAGATCAGGTGGCTTATCTCCGTCGTGACCTTGTTTGATCGTCCTACGTTAAGTTGTAGGAAGTTGACCTTTAGAAGTCGACCATGCTCGAAGACACTGTATATCGACGGATTATGGCAACTTTCAACTAGTTCAATGCTTTCAATGCTTTTATTTTCAGTACTCCAAGGAGATGACATGGGCAGATGAGTTTCATCACATCTTCTCAGAAGTATATATGGTTTCTCTCTATAAGCATTTTTAAATGTCCAGTACCCTCTGCCCACCAGTCGTCACCACTTCCGAGAGTAGTCGATGTACCGGGGGTTTGAGAGGGCGTCGAAGGGCTGCATATTGCCCTTGCGTTGCTTTCAACTTTACGTCCCTTGGGGCAGACAAGTTTATCATGCGACTCAGTGCTTGCAACTATAGCTTTTCTTTTGCTGCTTACACAACTCCTTTTTCCTTCTTTTTCTTTCGCTTTCATTTTTTATTTTGGTGTATCTTCTGTTTCTTACTCCATCCGGACTCCGTAGCATCCATGGATGGACTTTCAGTTTATTGTATAATCGTGAGAAAAGATCAGCACCAACTAGAGGCCCAGGCTCCCAGTGGGTCATTCATTTTCTCGCCATCCGTGTAAGCTTAAAATTCTGGAAAGTTTAAAGAGACTTTACCTCGCAGCCGGGTGGTAAAGCCAAGCCCCGGGTCTCCGTCGATGCAACGTTCCTACACTCAGGCCCTAGTGCAAGTCGTTGAAGCATCGAGTTCGAGTACCGTATTTAGAGGAGATGGCGCTCGTCCCCCCTGGCTCGGGGTCACTCGGGCTTGCCACACCCGTGCCGTCATTTTTGATGACGGCCCCTTGAGGATTCTGAAGTGAGGACGCTTGTTCCCAAGCCAGCTCGTCCAGGGATAACCACTTCACTTTACTTTTAGTCAATCAGTTCTTTCAACTTCACCTTGACTTGGTAAAGTTAATCCTGATTTCACCGCCATTGCGAGTTCCTTCACTATTGGGACTCGCGGCTTTACCATTCAGCGTCACGTGGAGACGTCAGGTTAGGCACTTACCAAAGCTACAATAAAGAACACGCTTCGCAGTGGTTTCGCTAAATGGGCAGCGGGGGCAGTGATGGTTTCAAGATGGCAAAAAGTGGTCCCCTCACCACTCTCCCTTCTACAAAGAGTGGTAGAGGAACTGATTTTCAAGTTGCGCCACGAGACAGCCAAAAGCGTCGTCTGCTACGACAACGGTTCTCAAATTGCAGCTCTGCACAATTATATACATGCACATATATTGTGTCGCCGAATGCATGCATGTATAGTCTTGGGTCCTTGACAGTCAGCACATGATGATGTATTTTGTCAGCTGATCGTTGCATTAGTGCCCAGTGCTGTCCTATGCCGGTGATGATAACGAAGAAGCCTCGACTCCTTTTTTCTACATATTGGTCAAGCTAACAAGTATGGCCTTTCTCACCAAGTCAAACGATGAGGTGAGTAAAGATATTACTGTTAGTGCTAGCAGTTTGACAAGTAGCTGCTAAACAGATCTGACTAAGCAGATCTGACAAGTAAACTGCATATTTCAG
This sequence comes from Copidosoma floridanum, assembly GCF_000648655.2. The sequence goes on along the minus strand of NW_019379532.1, from coordinate 326,009 downwards.
TTATAAGCCAAACAGTTATGGTGAGTTAAAGTGCTCGTTTTTTTATTCTCTTTTTGTATAGTTTTTTGTCTCTCTTAAATTTGTATGTAAATCAAGCAGGACTTTAATGCGGGATTGCTAATAAATGAATAAATGAGTAAAATAAAGCTGTACTAAAAAGAAAATAGACCTAAATCTTTGAAATCATCAAATGGCTGTGAATCTCCAGTTGCTTCAGAGACTGTAGTAAGGATTTTTTTCAAATTATTGTTCACAATAAAGGTACAGAGAAAAGTCACTTAATGCTCTCATAAAAACTTGTTGCCATGTAATGCTAATATGATAGCACAGTAAATAATAAGAATTAGGTTCAAACTTGCTCAAAGTTAACAAGTGCGCAGCTCATCATATTCCAAACACATAGTACAGTTGTGGTAGATGGTCTTTACAATTATTCAAATAAAGTAAGTTTTGAAGGTTAAGAAATTTCATGGAGCTGTAGATATGACCTTGTCACCTCCAGTCCAGCAGCCCACCAACTTTTCAATTTTGCTGGCTGCAGTAACAGTTGCTCAGCAGTTGAATATAAGTTTGAGTACTGTAATGCCAGTTTGGATTTATATTCTCTCAACTTATAGCAGCCAAGCTGTATGATATGTAAATCAAGATCGGTGTGCCAAATCATCGAAGGTTTTTTCCTTTTTTTTATTTATATGTACCTAAAATATTCGTAGTGTTGAGAAATTTAGAATTATAATTATAATAACAATGAAGATTTTACAAAATAATTTGGGGAGCTGGCGAAACAAACCTAGCTGGCATTACTGTAATTTGCTATGATTAGGAAACAATAATGATTCACTTTGCTGACAAGATGTTTGAGAACGACAGCAACTGTTTGATTAGCAGTCCCGTTATATACAAAGGTCCTGTGAGAGCACTGGACTTTAATCCATTACAGTCTCATTTTTTAGCTACTGGTGCGACAGATAGTGACATTTACACTTTGTATAATAATTGGACGAATAAGCCTATGTCTTCTAGTTAAAAAAAAATTTACCACCTGAGGATGTACTAGATAAGTTATGAAATACATAAGGTACGTTACTTGGCAACATTTTTTTTTACACATTCATAATTGACATTAGAGCATTTTGTTGTTTACAGTGCAACACATTCTTGCTTCAACATTTTCACAGCGTTTTATTTAAAGAAGAATAAAGCCATGGTAATACTCACCGATACTAATTCAAGAACCTCTATAAGCATTATCATTAGAAATTTTAACATAATAATTCTTCATCATTATTAAAATATAAAAGAGATGAAAATCAGTACACTGACCTCCTGATATATAGTCACACAGCTGTCTCTTGCTTCAGAAGAGGATTGAACTCCAATAATTAAACTGTGGGATTTGAGATTTGCAATCACACCGTAAAACCATTCTAAAACCATCGAAGGAAAAAAAATATCGATTGCCTGGAATCCATATGATTTTGATCTTCTCAGTTATGCAAAAGACAATAGAATTCTCTCTTGGAATCCTAATTTCGATATGCCAGTACGTAATAGATAAATTTTTCTCTCAACTCTGTTTTTTATTATGTGATGCTTATTTTTTAACAAATCTCATTTTACGGTAGTAATACTGTTGGCTGATTGGCTCGAACAAATCATGGAAACTAAAATGTGTCTTAGTGCCCTAGATGGGCTTGCTTGGTTGTGAGTACTACTTTATATGGCCAGGCAATAGTATACTCTCTGTAAGGTGGAGCTGACCATTGATCTGCTAAAACGTTAAATAAAATGTTGATTTATTTTCTGGCATGGATCCATTTCACCAAGTCTTATCGATGATGAAAACAAAAGTATATTATGAAAATAATGCTGTAGAGTCCCCAGTCTCTGGTTCAATGGTAGCTAACTATGCGAACAATACCATCGTAGAAGGTATACCTTTTATTTCACTAACAATGACAGTTGGAAACAAAACTAAATTAGTACCCAAATCAAATAATATAATAATTAAGTCAGACTACACAGCTGAAATTGATGATCAAACTGCTTAATTCCAACCACTCCAATAATGGTAATTCAAATGCTTCCAACTAGTGTTTTCGTAATTTATGTAGCTTCACAAGCTTCCAAAGTAATATTTTGTAGCTTGCTATACATACCAATATATTCAACGTTTCAGCAATCAATACAGTTATTGCGCCAAAAATTGTTAAATTACTTGAAAAAAGTAAACATTTGCAATTGAAAAAATTATTAAAGAGATGCTACATTTAAAAATTTAAGTATTAGTTACATTTCAACATTTTTACAAATTGAAGTAAATTTTTTTTTTTTAAATAACAAACATTATATTACACCAGGATCTGTCCTTACTTTCTTTTCCATTATCCTTTTTTTACGATATTTTTTATTGGATTAAATTTTTCTTTGAGCTCATCAATAGAGAAGACATTTATCATACACAACCTTATATATCAAAAGAAAATTGCAAAATCTACACCTATAGAAATGATGTAAAGACAAAGACAAGAATATTTAAAGAGTAAATAAGAATAGAAAGGTGAATATAGAGATGTATAAGAAGGAACGTTGATTTATTATATTGTAAATTCGTTTATTTACCATAAATCAGTTATTAATCAATTTTTTTCTTTCTTTTTTTTTTTACTTAATTATTTTAGTTAAGTAAGCGATTTTTTTTCGTCAACGTGAACCCTTGTCGCC
>NW_019379532.1:286207-308026 GCF_000648655.2 Copidosoma floridanum | reverse complement strand
TCACTCGCTCTAAAAATAAATAATTTATTTACTAACTGAACTGATTAATAGCTTAGCTACTTACTGCCATTCCTTGCTCGCCAAAGAAGTTACATATTTATTAAATGAACTAATTAATAGACAATTGCCTGATGGCCACTGCCTGCTCACCAAAGAATAAATTTATTTATTACACTAATAAATAGCTAAGCTTCTTATTTCCATCACTTTCTTGACAAAAAATTAATTTTTTTTATTAAACTAATAAGTAGCTAAGCCAGTCATTGCACACCACTTGTTCGCCCCAAAAATAATTGATTTTTGAATTAAAATATTAAATAGCTAAGCTACTCTTTGCTGTTTCTTGTTTGTCAAAGAATGAATTGATTTATTAAACTACTAAATAGCTAATTTACTTATTGCCAGAAAATAAAATCGTTTTTTCTCGCCAAAAAGTAATTTATTTGTGAAATAAACTAATAAAGAGCTGAGTTACTTTTTGCAACCGCTTGATCGCCCATGAATTAATTTATTTCTCAAGCTTACATAAATAACTAAGCTACTCATTGCCATTACTTTCTTGCAAAAATTAAGTTTATTTATCAAAGAAACTCATAAAAAGTTGAGCTGCTCATCGCCGTCCTTTGCTCTCACCAGAATAAAATTTTAATTGTTGAATAAACTCATAAATAGCTGAGCTTCTTATTGCCGGCACTTCGTGGCAAAAAAAATATTTTACATATTAAATAAATTAATTATAGGATTCACTTATTGCCACGGCTTGCCCGCAAAATACATAATAAGAGCATCAAATAAACTAAAAGAAAACTCAGCTATTCATTGCCGCCACTTGCTCCCTAAAAAAATAATCTCACTTTTGAACAAACTAAAAATGAAGCTAAGCTACTCCTTGCCATCAGTTCCTCACCAAAAAAGTATTTTATTATTGCTACGGCTTGCCCGCAAAACACATAATAAGAGCATCAAATAAACTAAAGACAAACTCAGCTATTCATTGCCGCCACTTGCTCCCTAAAAAAAAAAATCTCACTATTAAACAAACTAAAAATAAATTTAAGCTACTCCTCGCCATCAGTTACTCGCCAAAAAAAGTATCTTATTAATCAAACATTTTAGTCAAGGGCTAAAATACTTACTTCCATCGCTTGATTACCAAAACAATATTTTATTTATTAAGTAAACTTATAATTTGCTAATTTACTTGTTAAATTCGCTTACTGGCTACAAAAGAAATAACCATAGCAGAGAAGTAACTAACAGCTAAGCAAATTATTGCCATTTCATGGTTGCACAGAAAAGTAGTATATTTATTAAATGGATTAATAGATAGCAGATGACCTTACGGCGTCTTTTGATCGCTACTAAAATAAATCATTCATCAAGTAAACCAAGAGATAGTTCAGCTGTGTATTGGTGCCTTTTAATCACCATAAAATTAATATATTTGACAAATAAGCTATTATGTAAATGATTTTATGTAAGGCCGTCGATCGCTCGCCAAACAAATGAATTATTCATTAAATAAATAACCAAATAGCTTAACTTCTTATTTCCGGCACTTGCTCGCTGAAGAAATAATGTATCTCCTTGATAAATCTAAGTAATAGATAAGTTACTTTTTGCCATCGGTTTGTCACAAAAAAAATTTATTATTTATCAATTCAACTAAAAAAAAGGCTTAGGTACTTATTTTTACCGCTTGCTCGTTAATCGGAAAATGTATCTATCCAATAAACTAATTATTACCTAAATTAAAACGTTCTGCCACTTGCTTATTGATAAAAAAATAATGTAATTATCAAATAAACTTAAGAATTGCTAATATACTTATTGCTGTGACTCACTCACCAAAAAACGTATTTATTGTAAAATAAACTAATAAATAGCTGAGCTACTAATTGCCTCCACTTGCTCACAAGAACAATAATTTATCAATTCAACAAACGAAAACTAAGGTAAGCTACTACTTGCTGACAGTTGCTTATCAAACAAATAATCGATTTATCAAATAATGTAATACAAATCTGAGCTACTTACTGCTACCACTTGTTCGCCGAAGAATGAATTTATCTACTAAATAATCTACTAAAAAGCTGAGCTACTCGTTGCCGTCACTTGCACACCAAAAAATTAATTTGATTATGAAATAAACTAATAAATAGATATCAAAGGTAAAACTTCTTAACATAAAAGCCGATATTTTGACGTCATGCTGACGTCATTCTTAGGGCAACTAACAAAATATATAAATAATCATAAATACATAATATCCAAAACAAATCATAAATTACTAAGAAAAGTTTAATATAATTACCAATGTAAGTGTTAGGATAACACGTGGCATTGTAAACGGAGCATAAATTATTAGTACATAATGATTATCGTGAAGAAATTTCATTTAATCAAAAAATTTTTGCTTTCACGAGGAACATAGTCAGAAACATTAAAATGCAAGACCATAAACTAAATATAAGAAAGTAGACGCATATGTGAAATATGTAACAAGGTACACTGGAGATTCCATTCTTTCCTATATGCTCTATGTAGATGATTGTCTCCTAACTATAAAAACAGAACATATCTAATACATTTTAAACCGCTTTAACAATCATAATCCATATTTACAGTTTACAGTAGAGAGAAAGACAAATAATTCAATTCCATTTTTAGACATTTTAATTACACGTACTCTTGATTCTCTTTGCTCGTTTGATCTATATAAAAAATCATCTTCTTTTGGACGATTATTAATTTTTTATTCGCATAATCCTGTTTGTCAGAAGAGAGCTATCGTTTATTCTTTGATTGACAAAGTTTTTAAGTTGGCTGATCCTTGTTTCAGGACCAAAAACATTTGTGAGGTTAGGAGGGTTCTTGCTGAGAATGTTTATCCAGGTTATTTTGTTGAAAAATACATCAAAGCGAGAATTAGCTTTCTTAATAGATTGTTCAACAAATCTAAGGACTCAACACCTGATTGTGACCGGTGCCGTTTAGAGAACCACAATTCTTGTTCTAGAACACCTTTTATTGTATTTCCGTATTTTCAGTGCTTAGAAAGTTCTTATAATAGAGTAATTTTTTCCAATTCATGTTAATTTACTGATATCATACGATTAGGTAAAGATAAAACTCCTACACTTCAAAAGGGGGGCATAGTTTATTTATTTCTGTGTGAATGCGGTGTTTGCTATGTGGGTCAAAGTAAGACACTGCTTGGCATTCGTATAAGTGAACACTTACGAATGGTTAAAAACCATGATAATAAATCTGCCATTGCTTCTTATTCAATACAATTTTAACATACATTTGATTTTAATAATGTTAGAGTTTTGGACCGACAAAAGAATAGATTTAAACACGAATTTTCTGAAATGATACATATTTTTGTTTATGATAATAATGTAAATAGACGGATTAATACTAACAAACTGAATGTCTCTTACAAAAATTTTTTACAAGATATTAAGCGAAAAGTTATGCGAAAACAATATTAAGTCTTTTTACACGTGTATTATACATTTTCATACGCTCAATAAGTTTTATACGTTTTACACACATTTCATTGGTAGTTTAACATCCTTGATTTTTCCTCACTATAGTACTTACAGTTTACCTTGTTACATATTTCACAAATGCATTTACTTTCTTATATTAAGTTTATAATCTTGCATTTTAATGTTTCTGACTATGTTCCTCGTGAGAGCAAAAATCTTTTTATTAAATGTAATTTCTTCACACTGATCATTATGTACTAATAATTTTTGATCCGTTTGCAATGCCACGTGTTATCCTAACACTTACATTGGTAATTATATTAAACTTTTCTTAGTAATTTATAATTTGTTTTGGATATTATGTATTTGTGATTGTTTATATATTTTGTTAGTTGCCCTGAGGATGACGTCAGCATGACATCGAAATATTGGCTTTTATATTAGTTGTGAAAATAAAATCATGCTCCAATAACCAATTTTTTATACTGTGTTATTATTAATAGACAGATAAGTTATTCAATGCTGTCGTGCTCAGCAAAAAATTATGTATTCAATGAACTTAGAAATAGCTGGGCTTGTTATTGGCATTTCTTGCACCCCAATTGAATACTTTATTTTTTAACTTAATTGATAAATAGCTGAGCTATGAACTGCGATTGCTTGCTCGCCAAAAAAATTAATAATTTACCAAATAATTAATTTACCAAATAAGCTCATTGACAGCTAATTTACTTATTGCCACTACTTGCTTGCCAAAGAATGAATTTATTAACTTAATAATCGATCAAAAAGATGAGCTACTCGTTGTCATCGCTTGCTCGTCAAAAAAAAAGTTTATCTGTCGAATAAACTAATAAATCGCCAAATTAATTATTGGTACCGCTCGCTTGCCAATAAAGTTACATATTTATTAAGTTAATTAATAAATGGTAGAGCTACTTATCACCGTCACTTGCTCGCCGAAAAAATAATTTTTTCATTAAATAAATTAATAAATGACTGGGCTAGTTATCACCACCGCTTGCTTACATGAAAATTATTCTACTTACTGTTAAAATCTCTGAACCAGCAGGGCTTTATTAACTGGCTCTTTCTTTCACAGTAATTAATTGAATTATTTTTAAGAATGGTCTTGTAATCCATTTGAGATTAATATATTTATGTCAATTTTGATCAAATCTTACCCGGTAATTACATAACATACATTCAACAGTAACCTGATTTTTTATTAAGCTATTGTTAAGTCCAACTTTTGCATATTCATTATCAGGTGCAATTTTAACAGAGAAAGATTAACTGTGAAAAATGTGACGGAAAAAAATCGTTTACTAAAGTAAAATCATTAAATAAAAAAAAAAATGAATAAAAAATTGATTAATAACTGATGTATAGTAAATAAACGAATTAATAATCTAATAAATCAACGTACCTTCTTATACATCTCTATATTTACCTCTCTATTTTTATTTACTCTTAAAATATTTTTGTCTTTGTCTTTACATCATTTCTATAGGTGTAGATTTTGCAATTTTCTTTTGATATTTAAGGTTGTGTATGATTAATGTTTTCTCTATTGATGAGCTCAAAGAAAAATTTAATCAAATAGAAAATATCGTAAAAAAAGGATAAAAGGACAGATCCTGGTGTAATATAATGTTCGTTATTTAAAAAAAAAAAATTAACTCCAATTTGTAAAAATTTTGAAATGTAACTTATACTTAAATTTTTAAATGTAGCATCTCTTTAACAATTTTATCAATTGCAAATGTTTACTTTTTTCAAGTAATTTAACAATTTTCGCGCAATAACTGTATTGATTGCTAAAACGTTGAATATATTGGTATGTATAGCAAGCTACAAAATATTACTTTGGAAGCTTGTGAAGCTACATAAATTACGAAAACACTAGTTGGAAGCATTTGAATTACAATTATTGGAGTGGTCGGAATTAAGCAGTTTGATCATTAATTTCAGCTGTGTAGTCTTACTTAATTAGTATATTATTTAATTTGGGTACTAATTTAGTTTTGTTTCCAACTGTCATTGTTAGTGAAATAAAAGGTATACCTTCTACTATGGTATTATTCGCATAGTTAGCTACCATTAAACCATAGACTGGGGACTCTACAGCATTATTTTTACAATATACTTCTGTTTGCATCATCGGTGACACTTGTGGGAATGGGTCCATGCCAGAAAATAAATCAACATTTCATTCAACGTTTCAGCAGATCAATGGTCAGCTCCACCTTTCAGAGAGTACACTATTGCCTGACCATATAAAGTAGTACTCACAACCAAGCAAGCCCATCTAGGGCTCTAAGACAGATTTAAGTTTCCACGATTTGTTTGAGCCAATCAGCCAACAGTATTACTACCGTAAAATGAGATTTGTTAAAAAATAAGCATCACATAATAAAAAACAGAGTTGCGAGAAAAATTTAACTACTACGTACTGGAACATCGAAATTAGGATTCCAAGAGAGAATTCCATTGTCCTTTGCATAACTAAGAAGATTCAAATCATAAGGATTTTAGGCAATTGATATTACTTTCCTTCGATGGTTTTAGAATATTTTCACGGTGTGGTTGCAAATTTAAAATTCCGCGGCTCAATAGTAAGAGTTTAATCCTTTTGTTTGGTAAAACACTTTATTTGATATTGTACAAGCAGGTTGATTACAGCGTGAGAGGCGTCGTGAGTGTGAGCGGGACAAGCGTCTGGTCATCTCGGAGAGCAGTGCTCAAGTGCCCGAACGCAAAGGTGGCTTCCGGCAAGGCGGAAGCCCATGAGCATGGCGGAAGTGCACGCAGCGCCTCGCTCGGCTGTCGCGCTTGGGCGCGAAACCAAACAATCCGCCTGCCTCGATCCTGGATCGAAGAACTACGTGCCGCCCGCCAAACCGGGGTTGGTCAGGGAGTCTTCTGGAGGCGGCGGAGCCGCGGGAGGTGCTGACACAGGCAGCAAGACCATCTTGGTGATGGATCGCTTGTACACGCCAGTCGCCGTCTTGAGGGTAGCAGCGCGGACAAAGCCGTCGGCTCCTGGGTGGACGCTGATGACGCGGCCGATCGGCCATCGGCCGCTGGACTGCAGAAGTGTAGCGTCGAGGAGGACGACCACATCGCTGACGATGAAGTTCCGGCGAGGAGTAGTCCATTTTGACCGCTGTTGGAGTGTGTTGAGGTATTCTCGGCTCCAGCGAGACCAAAACTGGGCGCAGACCCCCCGAACGAGCTCCCAGTGGTCGAGCGCATCCAAGCTCTCCGCAGGGGGGCTGGGCAGAACGATGGAGTTGAGAGGGCCACCGACAAGGAAGTGCCCTGGGGTGAGAATATCGAGGTCTCCAGTGTCTCCAGATATCGGTGTCAGTGGTCAGCTATTTAAGACCATCTTGATGCCAACGAGCACCGTGGAAAATTCCTCGTAGGTGAGATGGCGTGACCCCATGACGCGCTGGAGGTGACTTTTGGTTGACTTGACGGCGGCCTCCCACAAGCCACCGAAGTGAGGAGCACCCGGTGGAATGAACTTCCAAGCAATTCCTTGATCGGCGAGAGAGCCCGCGACCAATCCCCAGTCCAGCTCGGCTGTCAGCAAGGCATCGCGCAGCTCAACATCAGCGCGGCGGAAGCAAGTCGCGTTGTCGCTCCATATCTCACCGGGCCGACCGCGGCGTCCAGCGAATCGGTGGAGGGCGCCCAAGAAGGACGCAGCCGAGAGATTGCCAACCAGCTCCAGGTGCAGGACCTTGGTGGCGAGGCACACGAAAACGGCGATGTAGCCTTTCGTGGTCCGGACTTCTCGTCCTCTGGCGGAGAGTACATGGAAAGGGCCGGCGTAGTCCACTCCGGTGCAGGCAAAGGCACGAGAAGGGGAGACTCGAGACGACGGCAGTGGGATCATGAGTTGAGTCGCCGGTCGCGCTCGCAGCCGGATGCAGACGACGCACCTGCGGAGGTGAGCCTTGATCCGCCAGGGCCCACCGAGGAGCCAAGCGCGCTTACAGACGTAGGCACTGGTGACACAGTATCCACCGTGCAGCACCCGAGAGTGCGCCCAGGCGATGACCATGGAAGCGAGGGAAGAGGCGCCGCTGAGAATTGGCGGGTGCCGCTCCTCGTTGAATGCTCGAGCCGCCCGCCAACGCGCAGAATCCCATCGTCATCGAGGAAGGCTGCTAACGGTACCAATGGGTTCGTCTTCCGCAAACGTTTGCCCCGTCGAAGACACTGGAGGTCGTCCGAGAATGATCTCTCCTTGCTGAGGCCTACACACGCGAGAAAAGCGTCGTGGAGTTCGGTCGGCGTAAGAGGTGAAGCGACCGAAAGCACGGGGCCCCTGCCCAAGTGGCTCCGGACGAATCGACGAATGCGTACGAGGAAGCTTAGTAGCATGCGTAAGTTGGAGAATTGCTCGACGTAGCTGGCGTCAAGCTGCTGCACTACGCAGCAGATGGATGAATGCTGGTTCGGTGCGGGGAGCGGGTCTAGATGCCACGAGTCGACGTCCTCGGCGAGCCAAGCGGGGCCCTCCCACCAAGTGCGCTGCGAGCGAAGGCCGGTCATGTCGGCACCTCTGGTCACGAGGTCGGCTGGATTTGACTGGGTCGGCACGTATCGCCAGACACTCGAAGGCAGCATTTCCTGGATTTGGGCGACATAGTTGTCGATCAGCACGTTGTTGGTTGGCCTGTCGGAACGCAGCCAGTGCAGAACGATCTGTGAGTCGCACCATGCGTGACAGCGGTCGACAGGTACGCGTAGCTCGTCGGCAGCGGTCCGCAGGAGCTTGGCGGCAATCAGTGCGGCGCGGAGCTCGAGGCGCGGAATCGTCATGCGCGCGGATGTCTCTGGCACCGGCTTGAGCGAGCGAATCGGCGAGAGCTTTGTCCGAGCCAGAAGAATGTGGCAGAGCGCCGGCCCAGCCCCGGGCACGAGGCGAGAGTAGATGATGGCTGCCATCGCGCGGCGACTGGCGTCCGAAAAGCCGTGCAGGTGAAGCTCGGAAGGAGGCCCAACTCCGATCCAGCGCGGTAAGGTGAAGGTGGAGATGGCCTGGAGCTCGGCGGTAAATTCTGCCCCTCGGCGAGTCATTGAGATCGGCGCAGGCTCGTCCCATCCCAGTCTGGTGCGCCAGAGATCCTGGAGCAAGAGCTTGGCATTCAACACGATCGGCGCGAGCCAGCCGCATGGGTCGAACAGACCCGCGAGCATCGTCCGCTTTGTGCTCTGCGACTGGAGTGGTGGAGGCGTCAACTGAAAGCAGTCCGACGGTGGATCCCACTTGACTTCGAGCTCGCTGACGAGGCCTTCAGCGCTGAGCTGCTCCCAGGTCGAACGTAAGCGGACGTCGTCAGGCAGATCGTCGAGCAGCTCGCGGACATTGGCCACCCACTTCCGCAGGGGAAAGCCAAAGAATTATTATGTTAAAATACCTAATGATAATGCTTATGTTATGACCAGATATAATCAGAGTAAGGTCTTAACTGTTTCATTTAAGTGTGTTTTATTTTATCGTGGGGTTCTTACAATTGAGCTCGTGAGCTGTATTAGTTCTTTTATTTTCTCATTAAATAATGATCTTTAACTAAATAATATGGGTAATGAATATATTTCTTTATTAAAGCAATTTAATAATAATTTGTTCTTTCAAATACAATGTAATTGGGTCACTATAACAAGGTTCAACGTAAATTTTATTACTGATATTTTAGTAACATCTATCTCTGACTATTTTACTGCTGCTTCAGAAATTCCTAATGCTTCGTACTATAATCGTCAGTATTTCCTTAAACTATACAAACGAGTTCGTAGACAGTAGGATGTTGCGATCTTAGCTTCTGCTGCTATCGCCAAAATCTATTTCGGCGGGCCTCCTTTGCTGTACCTCGCTCCTTAGCGTAGTCCGATACTTTTGATGTTCTCGATACGCACTTAAGTTCCCTCAGTCAACACGTTATACCTTACGTGTATAAGGTACTAACAAGTCGCGAGAGTCAAGAGTTTACTTAAACTTTAGATGACAGGTGACAGACGTAAAGAGAGCACTTTTTTCTCTTGATGGTGCGTTTTTATAGCATCAAAGTGAGTAAAAGAGGCCTTTGGTTGAATTAGTTTAACCAATGCTTAATGTTCTTGCAGACTGCGTTGACAGTTGCATGATAATTTTACATGTTAGAATTTTACATATCAGGAAATAACAATACAACAGTACCAATTGCATTTTCTGACTAGTGCGATTGAGTTTGTGGGTCAGTGTTGATGAAAGCTCGTTTCAGCAATATAAGAACGCCCAATACAAGTTTATTTGTGACAGTAAGTTTACAATTTCAAAATTAATTCTTCTGGGGATTTAACAATTAATTTCGAACATAATAAAGTAAAGTGTGAGTTACAAATTTTTAACTAGTATACATTATTAAATTAAAACAATTAATGAGCAAGTAACTATTTATTCATACATACATACATTTTTACAATGAGTCTGGCCGTATTCTATGTCAGCATATGATGAAGCATTCGCCTGGAAGCTAATACACACACGTGCATACATAAGCGACATACAAGCTCCTCTTATCATATTTATAATACATCTTATCTGAATTTTTATGGACGGATAGTTTTGAGTTATTATATACTTCGTATCAACTCGGGATGTAACACCCCGTTCTTAGATTGTTGCTGCCCTCGGCAACTACAGATCGATCGAGAATTCATACGAGCGGATGAGACGAGTTATTGCAATAGATGTTAATTTTATTGATTTATTTTTTGCTGTTTATTTGTTTTATAAATTTTTTTTTTTTAGAAAAATGATCAATCAATCATTCTATACTCTTGCTTTTATCGTAAAGCAGTCCAGGTATCAAGTTGTTGAGTTAGGTATTAATTATGCTGTGTGTTTTACCCATACGTTTTTGCTTTGTTAGTTTAATGATTAAAGTATTATTTTTATGGTGTAGGTAGAATATTCTCTAGTATTATGCAGTTCATATAGTAGTAATGACGTTTATTTATACTGTAGGATAGTGGTTTAGCATTACCGAAGATTAGGTAAAGGAAGAGGAGAGGAGCGATGTGATTAATTTTTTTTTTTCTTTTTTTTTACTGTTGATTTTCTTGTAGACTTTCTTGGCTTGAGATTAAATATTGAAAGTTCTTCTGAAAATTATATATAATGCTAATAATGTGTAATTATGAAATTCAAGAGTAAAACATTTTACTATATACATATATATGTATATATATATATATATTTTTTTTTAGAAACATTTAATAATTTAATAATGGCCTGGTATTGGCAAATAATCATCTGTCGTTTTGGGAACTAGTGGTGCAGGAGTTTTTTCATTCTTCGTTTTTTTTTCGTAGAATTATGTTGTGTTATAAAAATTTGAGGCTCATTTGATCTACTTGGTTGAGCACTATATACAAATCGTAGTAAATTAGTGGATTTTTTTTTCAATTTTAAATTGCAACTTAATAAAATCAAGGCAATGACTAATAAAACAAGTAAATTTACTATTAGGCTTCCAAAAACTATTGCTGTATTTCGATAGTTAACTTGTTTTTTTTTATCGCTATATTCTCTAAGGTTTCTGCCATTCTTGTTAACCCTATTGCATCATTTGATTCTGCCCATTTATTTATTTCAGTTTTTTCCTCCTCTTATAGATCAAGAGTGAAGTATTTATTGCCAATTTTGATTGTTTTGATATCAGGGAGGCTCAATAAATTTGCTGAACTGTAGGAAAGCTCTGATCTATAGTAGTAAGTCTCTGTCAATTCTAGTGTTGTAACTCCATATATGGTGTAGCCGGGAGCATGAGCAATACAGTTACTGTTGATCGTTAGTATTCTCGTACCTTGTATTTTAATTTCAGTTGGTTGTGTGATTGAAGGATTATTTCCACACAATACTTGTATTACGGTAGTATTTTGTGCAGAATATTACCATTGTTCAGTGGTTTTTAGTCTTATCCAATAAATTTCAGTTGACTCATATAATGCTACTTGACAAGTTCTTAATGCTTCTGTGGATACGTTTATAAATAAAGGGAGTTCGCGAGGACTATTGATATTATTTTCATAAATAGGCATATCTGGTCAGCAATACAAAACATTCTTATCTTTAATGTAATTATTTAAAATTTTTTGGTGGTAAGGAAAAAAATTTTGAAGCTTATTGCTAACGATCAGGTTACTACATCGGGGCTCAATGCTGACATATCCTTTTAAATCTGAGTGTAAATTTACTGTAACTGGAATCGAGTGCATGGCATAACAACTGAATTGTTCTTTACCTATTAATGGGAAACTAAGTTTAACTACTAATCTACATTTTATTATTACTGCGTTTGTTGTGGACAGTGCGTGCAGGTGTTCAAGTGTTACGGTTGAATCGTCCCATGGTAGCGTATGCTCTTTTTTGTATGGATTAATTTAGTCACAAATTTTTGATAGTTGTTTGTTTCGTATTATTAGCAGATGTAGGTGTCCTTGTGACGTGATTCCCACCGCACTAATAAGCGTTTTGTAAGAATATAGTATGAAAAATAGAGATTTCTTGGAAGAGTGAGTCTATTCTAATACTTTTATTTTATACTCAATTTTTCTGTTATTATTATCTAATTGGCATGCTTCTTTGGTTAAACTTTCCAAATTTTTCATAACTTTTTCATTATGTCTTACATTTTCCTCTAATTCTATACAAATTTTTCGAGATTTAAGCGTACAATATGAGTCTGTTTTGCTCCTAAGTATGATATTGTTTGTGTAGAGTTGTAAAGATTATATACATCCACATTTATATGATCTCGATCATCCGTATCCATAGATCCAAATAATTTTTTCGAAATCCACCCCACGAATTCTAGTCGTGCTTGTCTCATAATCATGTGGCTAGGGATAACTTTTACTACATTGTTAGAGTTTATTTATTTACTATGTATTTGTATTTCAGGTGCGAAAAATAGTTTTAAATCTTCGTATGTTGATTTTGTTAAACGAATCATATTATTTAACGTGTATCTTGGTATTAAATTTTTGCACTCTTGATTTTCAAGTACTCTAGTACACTGTTCAAATATAGTATCTAGTTGTTCATGATATAATTAGGTTTGGTCTTCAATGCTACGAAAATTTAACGTAATAGTAACGTGCCGTTCGATACGAATTAGTCTGACTTCGTTAGTGTATTCATAATATATACCTGGATTAATTACTAAAAGCATGTTGTCGTAAGGTTTTGCAAGTATCTCTTCCTTACTTTTTATTATACCACGCCTTAGTGTTAGCAGAAGCAGAAAGGCAATGTTTTTAGTCAAAATATTGATCGGATCAATCTGCAACAAAAATAAATTTTTATTATTATTATTTTTTTTTTTATGGGTAGCAACGTTTTACTTCGTCAATGTGTTTGTTAATTATTCTACCATTTTCTGATTTTAATATGACGATATTATTACTATGTATTTTTTTAATTTTTAAAATTCCGTTATAAAATCTGTCTAATTTTCCGTTTTTTGAGTACATAGACTGTCATTCCAACTTCCAAGTTCTGTGGTTTTGACTTATTGTCATAAGGAGCTCTTGTATTTTGTTTTGATATTTTAAGTCTGTCACGAGCTATTTCTTGTATTGTATGTAAACAGCGTGCAAGGTCATTAGCATATGAACTCTATGTTTCTCGTTTGAATTCGTCTGGAAGTGGATTTGGGGAACGTGCCTGTCTACCAAAGACAAGTTCGAAAGGCGTGAGGCCTGTTGTTGATGAACTGAAGTATTATACTCATGCATTGCAAAAGGAACCATTTCATCCCAATCATTTTTGTTTTTAGCGTTAGTTCTCAAGAAATTATTTAACATAGCGTGGCTTATCTCTAATGAACCATTTGATTGTGGGTGATATGCCCTAGTGAGAACTAAACGGAATCCATAGATTTTTGATACTTCTGTTAATACTTGATTAATGAAACTTTTTGATCTGTCACTGAGAATAATTCTAGGAATGTTGAAAGTGGAAATAAAATATCTTGATAACACATCGGCAATAGTTATTGCTTGTATATTTGGAACAGGAACTGCAATAAAAAATTTTGTAAGTAAGCATTGCATTGTTAAAATGAGCTTCTTTCTAGATGTACTTTGTTGGAAAGGGCCCACTGTATCTATTGCGACCTTGTTAAATACTCCTGATGGTGTGTCTGTAATTACCATAGGTTCTCTAGTTTTAGTGTGGACTAATTTTTGTTCCTGGCAAATTTTACATTTTTGTATGTATTCAGCAATTTCGTTGTGCATTCCTTTCCAATAATATTTTTCTCTCATTAGTCTATAAGTTTTTACTACTCCACTATGACCTCCGGATAAACTAGTATGACTTTCAACTAATTTTTACTTTCTGTCTTCTAGGGTTGGATAAGAATATGCACCAAAAAAAATTTTTACTGTAAGGGGAAGGTGACACAACTCTTCGTTAAAAATTGATAGCATTTTTCCTCTTGGGAGGTTATCGGTGAGTTCACCTTTCCTAGAAATACGAGCGGTGATAACTTCCTTTACTGATATTGCATCTGCAAGATTTTTTAAGCAGTTTCGTAGAATGCTAGGTTTTATTTTATAAGTAAAGCTTTTGTTCACGACTCGTGAAAATATGTAGCGATTTCGGTTTTTTGTAGTAGTAACGTCTCCCAATTTTGGTTAAACATTTGATAATTCTTTTTTTGATATTGCTCCTATATCTAATAGTAGTTAATTGTTTATTGATTTCAAATCTACAGTTTCAGTAATAAAATGGATGTAGTTATCTTTTGTGTAAGTTAAATTTTTACGAGTACATAAAAATGTAAATTTATTTGTTCCTTAGGTCATATTTGAGGGATTTCTAACGGGACTCATATTTCTTGTTACTTTTTCGCTACGAGCCAAGTTCCAATTTTGCTGTGTGGGTTCTAATGCTGCTGCATGGCTTGTTTTTAGTAAAATACTTTGATTGGAAGTTTTCTTGGTATCGTAATCAATTTTATTTTCTATGTTTTCCGATTGAGAAGGATTTTCGTCTCTTTCTTTATCACTATTTTGTTCTATAGGTGATAAAATTCTTCTGTACAATTCATAATTAAAGTTTTGTAATTCATTTTTGGTAGGACTATTTCTGTGTGATTTAATTGGAGATTTTGCTCTTACGGGATTTCCGTTTGCACTAAATTCGTTCATTGTTTCATCGATCCATTCATTTACTAAAGTAGGAGAAATTGAATTTTGAGGTGACGATTGAAGTGAATTTTTTTGTTCTTGATTTAAGTAACTGCTGCATGACGTTTGGTAGAGGATGTAGGTAAAGATTGTATTTCTCCAAGAATGCTGTTACTTCGTATTTTATTTTTTTCATCGGAACCATCCCACCATAATGAGTTTTGATTCCATTTTTTAACAAATTCTTTGTCGCAATCTTTATTAATGTAAGTGTTATTTCTTGAATCGGATAACTGCTCTTCACTTTTATTTGTATTGTTTACTTGATCTTGTACGGAGCGTTGAAAAGTAGATTGAAATTTTGGTTTTATTGTAGTTAAATTTAAAGTTTCTTCATCAGAAGAAGTAGAGTCTTCATCTTGTTAAAATGTTACAGAGTTTTAATTTACGTCATCGGATCGGGAAATACTTGGTTTGATTGGAATATTAAGTTCGTCTTGGTGAAAAACCTGATTTTTCGATTATTTTTTCAATTTCACTGATTTCTGAATTTTCGTCACTTGAGTTTTCCATTACATTCTGAGGGGTCTTTTATTCAAGTGCATTTATTTAGCTTGGCATAAATAATTGCTCTTGTAATGGTATTAGCGCGTTGGATTGTGGGTCGCTAAACTGTGAAGTAGACGTGGTGTCGGGTTCGGATGACGAGTCTTGTAATTGAGCTCTTGGTGTTTCTTTTCTTTGTCTCGCTTTTAATCCGTCCGCTATTGTAGGTGCATTTAATTCACCCTGTCTGCCTTTCATACCCCGAGGTACTTTTAAAAGTGTATCTTTAGGTTTTTTTTTTCTAACTTTAGGTGCTGATTTTATGCTTTCAATGGTATCGGGATGAGATGAATAAGATAAGATTGGTTTTTGACATAATTTGGCGAGCTATCGAAGTTTTAGTTTGTTTAGGTTTTATAGGTAGCAAACGAGCTTTAAAAAATATTTCTTCGTCCGAAGAATTATCTCTATCACTTTCATCTTCATTCCATTCTATTGGATTTCTTGATAAGGCGTCCGCGTTTGTATTGAGTCTACCAGGTTTGTACTCATAAGTATAGCTATAACCTCGAAGTCTTGCTCTCTATCTTCTTAGCCTACTCATAGGATCTTTCATAGACTCAATCCAGGACAGTGGTTCATGATCTCCGTAAACCGTAAATTTCCTGTTATATAAGTAATGTCGAAAATATTGGACTGCTACAAGTACTGCTAAGCATTCTTTTTTGGTTGTAGAATAATTTCTTTTAGCGTTATTTAGAGTTTTTGACATATACGCAATTGGGCGGTCTTTTTCTGGTTCTCCTTAGCTTAATACTACCCCAATAGCTATAAAAGATGCGTCTGTTGTTAATATGAATGGCTTATGCAAATCAACGCAAGCTAACACAGATGCCTTCATAATATTCTCCTTAACTCTTCAAAGTTTTTTTGCTGAGTATCTGTCCACTCAAATTTCTTTCCTTTTCGTTAAAGGCTCTGCAATTTTTGAGAAATTTTTGACAAAACGACGGTAATAGTTCGCAAATCCTAAAAACTGTCTAACATTCGTTTGATTTTTTGGTTTCGGATATTTCTCAACAGCTTGTAGTATATTTTTTAATCTCGTTTGACTCCGTAGCTTCTTATTTTATGTCCTAAATAAGTGACTTTGGGCATTGATAATTTACATTTCTAAGGTTGTAATTTTAATTTTGATTTCGAAAGTTTTTCAAATAAATGAGTAATTTTTGTCACATGATCTTTCAAAGTTTTTGAACATACCTTATGTTATCAAGAAATACAAATAGCTCTATGCCTTGCAGTCCTGATAAAATTACGTCCATTAGTCGTTGAAATGTTGCAGGTGCATTGCATAGTCCAAATGGCATTCCTACACATTCATCATGACCGTTAGGTGTGCTAAAAGCAGTTTTATGTGTATCGGCAGGATCAACTTCTATTTGACGAAATCTACTGGCTAGATCAAAAATGGAGAAATAATTTGAGCCTCTGATTTGCTCTAATATTTCAGTAATGTTTGGTAGTGGGTAAGCATCAGGGATGGTTTTTTTCGTTTAGTTTACGGTAATCCGTTACTAATCTGTATCTTTTTGTTCCATTAGGTCCTTGTTTTTTGGGTATTATCCAGAGAGGACTGCTGTAAGGGCTGTTTGATTTTATGATTGTAGGGCTGCTAAAAATTTTTCTATTTGAGTTGTAATTTCTTGGTGTAATGATAAGGGGTAGCGGTATATTTTGACATATACAGGGTGGTCGTTTATCGTAGGCATTTTATGTGTCATAATAGAAGTATGAGGAGCCGGGTTGCCTGGAATGTAACATAAGTGAGCGTATTTTTCTACAATTTTTCTTATTTCTGATAAACCAGCTTTTAAGTGATGAGATCCTATTATCTTATCCATTATAAATTTAATGCGATCTTTTATATTGTTTAAATCGTCTTCTTCGAAGTCTGTATCGAAAAAGTCTTCAGATTCCATGACATCAAAAGCCTCAAGTTCTTGCGCGGGTATTTCTATTTTTGTCGGCTTATCTATTGTGTTTATAGCTATTGTATAACAGTGACCTTCTTTGCAATCTACTACTGCCTCGCCTATATATACTCCGGGTACGGTAGTAATCTTACGAAGATACGCATGGCCGGTGATCTTGTTTCTAGTCGGTAATTTAATAGCTACTCTTGTTCTGGCTGATAAATGATAACTTCTGTTTTTATTTATTTTAAATCCTTGAGGATTATAATAAATAGTATCGCGTGGGGGTGTGGGTATTTTATCTTCATCGTAAAATGGAAAAATAAATTTTTCACAAATTAATTCGAAATTTGGTTTCGTTTTTAATATTAAGGGTTTTTCTTATTTTTAATTAATTTATCCGTAATCCGTAATCGTTTCTAGCGTTTTCTCGCGTAAAGAACGGATCTCCTAAAATACATACATTATTTATTGGCGATTCTGGACTCATAACGTGAAAATCGTGATCCGTATAATACAAATTTAGCGTTACGGTACCTAGAGTGTATATTCGCTGTGGGGCTATTCCTTCTAATTCAAATGCATTTTAACAATTAATTTTTGTACCGTTTTTTAATGCGTTATAACTGATGACTTTGACTTCGGCGCCTGAATCTAATATAAAAATTTCTGAATTTTTTCTGAATGTTTCGCAACGCAATTCAACTAATGGTGAATTTCCTATTGTTCTTGCTCGAAAGGCTCTGTAAATTTCATTGCCATTATTGATTTCGGACGCTTCATCGGATTCAAACTCGCATTCTTGTCCAACTGGCGAGTCTCATTCTCGTTTTTTGAAGAGTTAGGGCGAGAGTCTTGGTATCGTTCTTGATTATAATTTTAGTACTGTTTTTAGTTGTAGTATTAAAATGGAGCTTGTTGATGGTAAGCATAGCCTTGAGTATGAGAATAGGGATAATACATTTGTGGGTAGTAAGGTGGATAAATGGGTGGTGGTTGAAAATATGTAAATTCTTGGAAATTTGGAGGGTAACAATAGTTATTAGGTTGATTATTCCAGAGTAGTGGTGGTGTACGGCTTGGTGGCAGGGTACTTGATCGTCGTTGAGGTGCATAGCTAAGTGTGGGATGTAAAATTTTTCGACCATACTCGTCGAATTTTTATTGAGTCATCTTGACATTATTTTTATCGTTGGTATGCAGGAAAGAATTTTTATTGTGTGTCAATGGGTCATTAAAACTGACAAATTTTTTTTGGTGGTCGAACTGAGTAGGGACAGGAACAGGAATTTTAGTAACGTTTGGTACCGAAGATTCAGGAGTCGTAGAAGTAGACGTCATGGGTACGGCCTTGTAAACGTACTTGGCCTGATTGTATACTTGTGGGCAAGTGAGTTGAGTAAGTAAAGCAGATTTTAAAGCTTTATGGACATCTTTGGGCTTTAAAAGTGCTATACTTAATTTCCACGAGTCAGGTAAACCATTACTAAACGTTTGTAACGCTAAATTTTTAAGTTGTGGTTTTTGTGTTGTCTTGAGTTTCTCATCATTCAATTCGGTCAAAAGGGCTGTTAAGGTTGTTTCTGTAAGAGAAATTGTTTTATGATAAAAATTTCGAACTGCTTAGTTTTGTTTTATTGTAGTATTTAAAAGTTCTGCCATGTATACATGATATGATTTGGTTAGTGAAAATTCTTGTTTCAGATGTTTTTTTAACTGATCGATTGATGCAAAAGTAGAACCTACTAAACTCTCTCGAGCTTTGCCTTAGAGTCTAGAAATAACTGTGTGAAGGTACATAGGTTTTTAAGTAGCTGTTATTAGAGTTCGTCCATTTTCTACATCTTGTAAAAAGTCTTTTAAGGGAGTCGAGTATCCGTCATAAAGAGGTATGTGTTAAAATACTTCATTTATGCACATTAATAAATTAGTCGTACATAATCCCTGTAAAACATTTAAAAACTGTTGTCTAAAAGTGTCGTCCACTGATGTCTTTTCTCCACTATTTCCAGGCATTTTAATTTATTTATTNAACAAAACTAAGATTTGAAGAACACACAAGAAATGACAATTTGTTATGACCAGACTGATTCAGAGTGAGGTCTAAACTGTTTTATTTAAGTTTGTTTTATTTTATCGTGGGGTTCTTACAATTAAGCTTGTGAGATTTATTTGTTCTTTTATTTTCTTATTAAATAATGATCTTTAATTAAATAATATGCGTAATAAATGTATTTCTTTATTAAAGCAATTAAATAATAATTTGTTCTTTAAAATACAATTTAATTGGGTCACTATAACAAGGTTCAACGTAAATTTTATTACTGGTATTTTACTTACATCTATCACTAACTATTTTACTGCTACTTCAAAAATTCCTAATGCTTCGTGCTGTAACCGTCAGTATTTCGTTAAACTATACAAACGAGTTCGTAGACAGTAGGATGTAGCGATTTCAGCTTCTGCTGCTATCGCCAGAATCTATTTCGGCAGGCCTCTTTTGCCGTACCTCGCTCCTTATCGTAGTCCGATACTTTTGATGTTCTCGAAAAGCACTTGAGTTGCCTCAGCCAACACGTTATACCTTACGTGTATAAGGTACTAACAAGTCGCAGGAGTCAAGAGTTGACTAAAACTTTAGAGGACAGGTGACTGTCGTGAAAAAAGCACTTTTTCCTCTTAATGGTGCATTTTTATACCATCAGAGCGAGTAAAAGAGGCTTTTGGTTAAATAAGGTCAACCAATGAGTGATGTTCTTGCAGACTGCGTTGACAGTTGCATGATAATGTTACATATTATATTTTTACATATCAGGAAATAACAATACAACAGTACCAATTGCATTTTCTGACAAGTGCGATTGAGTTTTTGGATCAGTGATGGTAAAAGCTCGTTTCAGCAATATAAGAACGCCAAAACACAAGTTCAATTGTAACAGTAAGTTTACAATTTCGAAGTTTATCTTTCTTAGGATTTTATAATCAATTTCGAATATGATAAAGTAATGTGTGCGTTACAAATTTTTAATTAGTAAACATTATTAAAATTAAACAATTAATGAGCAAGAAACTACTAATTCGTACATACATGAATTTTTACAATAAGGCTGGCCGTATTCTATGTCATGTTATGAAGCATTCACCTTAAAGCTAATACACACACGCGCACACATAAATGACATACAAGCTCCTCTTGTCATATTTATAATATGTCTTATCTGAATTTTAGTAGACAGATAGTTTTAGTTGTATTATAATTCGTATCAACTCGCGATGTGACACTTATAGAGGTTCTTGAATTGGCATCGGTGAGTATTACCATAGCTTCATTCTTCTTCAAATGACAGAATGCTGTGAAATTTTGAAGCAAGAATGTGTTGCACTGTAAACAACAATATGCTCTAATGTCAATTATGAATATGTAAAAAAAAATGTTGCCAAGTAAAGTACCTTGTGTATTCCATGATTTATCTAGTCCATCCTCAGGTGGTAAATTTTTTTGGAACTAGGAGACATAAACTTATTTGTCCAATTAATATACAAAGTGATAATGTCACTATCTGTCGCACCAGTAGCTAGAAAATGAGACTGAAATGGATTAAAGTCCAGTGCTCTCACAGGACCTTTGTATTCAACGGGATTGCTAATCAAACAGTTGCTGTCGTTCTAAAACATCTTGTCAGCAAAGTTAATTATTATTTTTTCACAATCATAGCAAATCATAATAATTCTAGCTGGATGCGTTCCACCAGCTCCCTAAATTATTTTGTAAAATCTTCATGGTTATTTTAATTATAATACTAAATTTCTCAACACTACGAATATTTTAGGTATACATGAATAAAAAAAAGGACAAAACCTTCGATCACTTGGCACACTGATCTTGATGTACATTTCATACAGCCTGGCTGCTCCAGGTTGAGAGAATATAAATCCAAACTGGCATTACAGTACTTAAACTGATATCCACCTACCGAGCAACTGTTACTGCAGCCAGCAAAATTGAAAAGTTGGTGAGCTGCTGGACTGGATGTGACCAGTTCACATCTACAGCTTCATGAAATTTCTTAACCTTTATAATTTACTTCATTGGAATGATTGTAAAGACCATTTACCACAATTGTTCTTTATGTTTGGAGTATGATGAGCTACGCTCTTGTTAACTTTGAGCAAGTTTAAACTTTATTATTATTATGTCTTGTGCTATTACCATCACATGGCACCAAGTTTCCATGAGAGCATTAAGTGACTTTTCTCTGTACCTTTATTGTGAACATTAATTATTAAAAAAGCTCTTTACTACAGTCTCTGAAGCCACTGGAGATTCACAGCCATTCGATGATTTCAGAGATTCAGGTACATTTTCTTGTCGAACTTCATCAGCCATTCATATTTCTTATTATCCTCCAAAATTAACCTTGATAGAACCAATAACTGAAATTTTAACCTCTTGCTTTTTTATCAGGTTTTTTTTTTGTTTTGGTTGATTTGGCTTGGAAATTAGTTCCACTACCACTCTTTGTAGACGGGAGAGTGGTGGGGGGATCACTTTTTGCCATCTTTAAACCATAGTTGAGCGGGGGGGAGTCGTAGAAGTAGAC
>NW_019379532.1:212615-283426 GCF_000648655.2 Copidosoma floridanum | reverse complement strand
AAAATTTAAAGGTTGTTTTCTATTAATCCCCATGTTACTTGCTGTATCTTTATAGTAATTATACAGAATTCCTTTGAAATTTCGCAAATCTTCGAATGATGTTGTACCTTCAACACGGTTTATAATAAATTTTAAAATAAAAACTTTGGTCTTTTGGAGATACAATATTCGGTTTTTCTGTAGCAACATTTGTTCTATTATTCTTACGTTTTTCCATGATTAAGTTAAATTATCCAAAATGTTACATTGTGAAATGTTAACGTATTCAATAGTTTTGGCAAATTTGTATATCTTATTCAAATCAAACTAAGTAGTAAGTGTTAAGACTTCTTGGTCAGTATCGTTATGTTCAAAAATCATTTTTTGTTGATTTTCAGTGTAAACTGCTACTCGTATTACAGTATAACTCATGCCTGTAAGTGGAAACTCTTGTATTTGCCATGCTGCTTCCATTGGACTTAAATATTGACCGTCAACGAATTATGTAATTTTATATAAAATTAATTCCATTATATCTATCACTATTATTTGGATCAATTTTTCCATTTTTACGTATGCTTTATTGCTGCCTTATAGTATATAGTCATAAATATACTTTATGCTGTTAAATAAAGCAAGTATTCAACGTTTGTGTGACGTTGATATTTTTTTAACAAATATCTGTTAAATGGACCTACCATAGAATTGTTAACTAGAATTTTTGTATTGTAATTTTTACTTTTGAAAAAAATTTTATCTGAAGTATTATTTCGACTTCTGTAATGTGAATAACCATAATCCACAAATGAAGGATTATTATTAAAAGGTTTTGGGACGCCTTTTTTACAATCATTTGAATCTATTTTTAACAAGGACTTTTTGCAGTGTAAGGACCTTGTAGCATATGTTCAATCACAAGTTTTTTCAAAATTTTTTTATGCGTTGGTATTTCAGCAGTAATGTATTGATCTTCATTTTTATCAGTATACTATTTGTTTTTCAGATAAAGCGTTACTATAATGTGAGCATGAGGCAAACCTCTTTCTTGAGATTCTGTTGTACACATACATGCAATAGTAATTCCAAAATTTTTTTTTATTTTGATGTCATTTGAAATTAATTGTAATTTTGATTAAAATAATCTGTCAGTGATGTTTGGGTTATCACTTGAAGTTGGTGCTTTCGGAAAACTTTGTAAAACAATCTGTATCTCTTTCCATTTTGAGTTACAAGTAAATGTAATAAATAAATCTGGTTTAAACATTTTTGCATTGTAGCCATTGAATTGTGATAATGTTGTTGCATGTATCGCCAATGTAAGTTGCTAGTAAAATAAAAAGATTTTCTATTTTTTGTTTATCTTTAAAATTTTGTGAAATATTTAATGCATTGTTATGAATATTATTTAATAATTCTTAGTAATACTACATTTGTAACTGCTTTTAATTGTTTTTAAAAAAATTCATGCGATTATTTTCTATTATAATGTATGCATGTAAAAAAAATTGTTGATTTAATCTTTCCACGAGTTATAAGCAACTAAACTTGTTATTTTTTAATCTGTAAGATAATTTTTATGAAGAATATTGTGAAATTGCTAATTTTTTACCATCAATATCATGAGGTTTTTTGTTAATACCAATGCTTCAGCCTGAATCCCCTGATGGAAATAATATAGAAAATACCATAGGATCAATATGTTGTGATAATTTGTTCAGATATGAGTGTTGGTACATCATTAGGTAAATCATTCACAAAAACACATATGCCAAATGGTTCTGGAATACCAGATTTTGCTACGATAATTGCTCCACATTCAGAAGGAACTGGTTTATTGTAACGGTGTCGTAGTTCATTGGTCTTTCTGATAAAGTATAATTTAAAATTTGGAAGTTTGTTTATGTTGGAAAGTTGATATAAATGTTTGTAATTTTTGGTATAAGTATTTTCGCTGAAAATTTCACTCAAAGTTTCTAGACATTTTTCAATTAAATTCAAATTTTTGTCCAATCTTTTTTTTACGGCAGTATCATTATCGTAAATATAAGTTTGGCTACACGTCACTTTCTTATTATTAAATTTCAGCGTATTTGGTGTATTGTAAAAGACTTGTCCTTGTATTTTAAAATTATATGTAACCTTTTTTCTTTTACTAAAAACGTTTGCGTTGAAAGTAGCGAAACAAAAACTGTTGTAATATCGTTTTAAATGTCTAAAAATAGAGTCATGTAGTAACAACTGTTTAAATTTTTCACTATATTAATTTAATGGTGGGAAAACTATTTTTCCATTTTGACAATAATTAAATCTATATCTTTCTTTTTTCCAAAACATAGCAAAGCAATGAGGGCATACTATTGTCTTTTTTTCCAAAAAAACACTTTCTTTTTTTTGTATTTCTCATTGTGTTATTATTAATACAGATATCACAGTTATTTCAAAAAAAAAAAATGTTTTCACAAATGAAAGTATTTTATCGTTTTTTTTATACTAGCTGATCTAAAGCTATTTTTTAAAATCGATAAAATTTGTCTGAAATTTCTGCCTTACAATATAGGTCTTCCTCCAAAAAGCAAATCATTATCACACAAATCTTTTAACGTTTTATCTACTTTTTCTTAAGCTTTCTTTGAAATCATTGACACTTTATCCCATATTATAATATCTACTTCCTTTTTTTTTTTTATCAGATTCACGTTCTAAAAATGATGTTTCAATGTTATTTAAATCTAAAGGTAGTCAGAAAGTTTTGTAACTCGTCATACCTCTCAGTAACAAAATAGAAGAAATTTTAGTCCAAGCTATAGAAATTATTATTATTATTATTATTTTTTTTTTANGGGGTTATTTTTTGTAACATTTTCAGTTGAATTATAGTGTGTTGTATTAACATTGTTGTTTGTTGATATTTATTTTTTGCTGTTGTAACTTTGGTTCAGGGTATAGGTACTATATTTACGGCTTTTGACTTCTACATGTAGCAAAAATTGCAAGTTAGTTTCATTTTTATCGTCTTGTTTATTATTTTTGAACTTTAAAATCTTGTAATGCGCTGAATCTAAGGGTCCTGTGAATTGTAATAAAATATTAGAAGAACTTCTTCTTGACCAAAATTAAACCGAATTTTCAAAGTCACATCATAAACCAAAACATATACTCCATAAATGTCCGGGAAACATTGAATTTCAAATTTATTTGCATATATACAAAATTGTAATAATCCAAACTATTTGTAACATTAAGATAATATCAAATTCCTATAATAAAAGGCTTATAACTATCCCAGTTACTTATAATATTTCCAACTATAGATTTCCTTACTATCATGCGTTTATTTTGATTATCACACAAAAAAAGCAAAGCATTTAAACAAACAATTTCCATGTCTTACAATATTTATGACGTTAATATCAATTTTTGATAATTGTAAGAACCATGCCAATTGTAAGTGCCTTTGGAAGTTTTTTTTTTTAATTTGTTCTATTATAAGAATTTAAATACTTTTTTTTAAACTAAGTGATAAACTAAAAAAAATGAAAAATGTAACTTATATTTAAAAATTTGGGGGTTGGTACGTGGGAGCACGCAGGGGGGCGTAAGCCCCACTAATACATACGTAGTTGGAAAACACGTGCATGTCGGAAAAAATTTCTAGTGATGTACTGCCACTGTCATCATGTAACGGACGATGTCACGGTGGTGATTGTGGTGGCGACAGCTATGCAGTGCTGTATGACTGTAGCACTTCACTGCGCAGACACGTCTGCCACTAATATAATAGACTATATTCAACTAGATCCAGACTGACAGACAAGTATGGGGGTAGACGCTGCAGACGAACGTATACGAAATAATATTGCTAAGACGAGAATTATACATTTTTTATTTATATTTTGTATGTAGCACAGCTTCTATTATATATTATTAGTAGGTATGTTTAGGTTCGGTATTGTTATTGATATTATGTTTTACAAACGAAAAAGTAATTTTTCTAGGACCTTTCAAAGACCTCAAGCGACGCAAATTGCCAGACAACAAGAATCAACTAACGATGTTTATCAGTGTTAACGTGAGCAAACAGTGCACCAGGCTAAACTTAGAGCTAGGGAAACCACAGATTGAGCTGATAAACACAGCCAGCATGAAGCTGTACACATAGCTTCTCAGCGTACTTCTGAGACAATTAGAGAAACTTTTCCTTTGCGTCATGAAAATGCAGAGCGCACTGCCTATCAACATAATGCTTCTCAGCCTACTCCTGAAACAGCAGATAAGGAGAATACTCGCCATCTTGCACTTGCTCAGTGTCAAGGAGTGCATCGGCAAATGTTTACACGAAACTCTTGGAGGGTGTTTAATATCTGTGCGTTTGAGTATGATACAACGTTAGACTAAAGTGACCACGTGCCCATTAGAATTTGTTGGATGGACGATGTTTGTGATTATTACAGGGCTTTAAAATAGAAGGAGAAAAGGCGGGAATATGTTGCTTGGGGAGTAAAGTCACTATTCTTATTTTAGGAGAGCTCGTGGAGCCATTCAAAAAATTGCTTACAGGTACATTGGATGAGTCTCGACGGTTTCTTAACTGCATAAAAAAATACAATGCATTTTTTTACATGACGTCTTTTGATTTAGACAAAATTCTAACCGTGCTTGAATTATCTCCAACGTTTACGATGCAAGGTCAAATACACTATAAATAAGGGTCACTGTTGCCTCCATCTAGTGGACACCCGCAGTTTTTACAAATACATTTTGTGGGGGATGTCGAGACGGAGACTAACCATAGTTGTGGAGTAGTTTAAGGCGTGGAGTGGACCATTGTAATTCAAATTCAACAGGTCTTACAGAATTACAATGTCTTGGAGCAAGAATTTAACTCCGTCTTAGATATCATGCCAACGGCAACTGCAAGGTTGTGATCCATGCAAAGTGAGTGCTAAGCACGAAGCACCCACGCTGTTTCAACGTGCCAGTGGTGGTCAAGGTGGCAGCCATGGTTGCAGGTGCTGATCCCACTGCGCCCAAAGACATTATCGTGTACGATGACTCACTCACTAGAATTGCTAATACCCACCAGTCCTACGACACTCTGCAGTATCTAGTAATATACTGGAAGAGACAAGAGAGATATAACTTCTATATTTTTAATACCAACCAAAATAAAAAAGTGTCTTGCAGGGACTTTTACGTATTTTACACAGTGACCCGTAAAGATAATTTTAATTTGTTACTACGCTGCAGAAATCTTCTTTCTCAATTCTTTGTCAACCTGTATGTAAAGATAAAAAGTTGAAGATTGCAGTACATAGCTCTAAATTAGAGTGAGTTGCATGCCGAGAACTATGTACACTTCCGAGACGTAGTCTCCAATAACGCGACGTGACAACAAAGCGATGGTGACGTCAATTCTAATGATGAAGGTCACAAAGGAAATCCTTCCGTCGTCGTTTGTAAATAGTTCCCACTACCTAAACGAGTATATGCAAGACGCATTTACGTATGCCTGAGATTACAGCCAGCTGGACCAATTCATTACGATGATGTGTAACCAGTGTGCAGAGATCGTGCCAAGAACTCGCGCACACTTATGCGCAGTCAGGTTTTGATTGGCCAAGCGTTTGCGCGTCGTCCGAAGTTCTGAAACTTGACGATACAGTGTGCAAAGCCCAAAAACATAAAGTGTAAGTACCCAATCCCCAACAAGCCAGTACGCTAAAAGTTAATATGCTTTTTAGTATAGAATACGAGTTCTAACTAATCCCACGTGACTAATTTCAATAAGTCGAATAAAATTACTAGAATTAAAATGAAATTTTACCTATAACTGCTTTAATCCCAAGCAGCGTATTTTCAGTAATTCACTGCCCTTAATTTTCTGCAGTTTTATTTATTTAATAAGCAAACATAATTCCAAGCCAGTAATACTTAATGATCTAACGCGCTCGCTTGTCTGTACTTTTGTTTATTAACTAAGTAACCAAAATCTTAAGTAGATGACCCTCAGTTAATCAATTTAATCCCATACATGGATTGATTAATAGTTTAAACATAAACAAAAATTCAACAAGCTGATTCCTGAAGACCTGCTGAATTTGGAGGCCCACGCTTAAAAGCTTTTCTTCAAAAATTGAGAAAAAGTAAAGTATCCGAGTAAGTACAACTTATGTCAAATTAAACTTAAACTTAATTAACGGAAGTACATACAAGTAAAGGTTGAGTTTCGGTACATACTATGAACATATGTCAGTTCTTAGTGTGGTAATACATACCGTGTGTTAGCTCAGTTGGTTGCGCACTCTGTTTCAGAACCAATGATTATGAGTTCAAGACTCGGGAACGTCATTTTCTTCTTTTATATTGTGTTGAAGAATATTGAGATAATCATTTATATACTTATTCACTTAAAAAATTTTAATTACAGTAAAGCTTACATGAATAAAAATCCCACTCCAGTATCCAAATACGCACGGTCTGCACGTTTTTAAATAAATTGATTAATCTAAAGTTAAAACAATTTATTGCTCTGTACCCAATACTCTCCACTGCCTGCACTTTTGAGTGTTTAATAAATAAACAAAATCTTAAGCGGCTCATAACCAGTAATTTAATGCGCTTGCTTGATCCCATATTTTTTTTATTAGGTGAATAAACAACACGTAAAGAATGTAATAACCAGTAATCTAAATTACACGCTTCCATGCCGCTTTGATTATTTACTTAGTAGTGTATATTGCGAAAGCGTTTTGTAATTTGAAGGAATCAAAGTGCTTAGTTCAGTGAACTTTGATTTATTAATTAAATAGTTTACAGCTTAAAAACATATTCTGATGTCATATAATCTGATGCACTCGCTTGGCCGCGCTATTATTTATGAACTTCAAGTCTTAAGAGCCTCATCTCAAGCATTTGAATGCACTTGATTGCGTAGGCTTTTATTTATTTATGAAAGATTTCCTTTTTTTAAATTCTAACTTAGAGTAATTATAAGAGCCCACTTTTATTTATTAATTAAGTATTTTAAACACAGAGCTGAATGAGCACTTCAAATTACTTGAAATCAGGCTCTGATGCATTTGATTACTTAATAAATAAATAAAAGCACACACAAACAAGTGTTTTAAAACATTTAAGATGAGGCTCTCATAGTTGACAAAACTTAGTAGATAAATAAATGTTTACACAAGCAAGTGCTTCTAAATACTTGAGATGAAGCTCTCAAAATTTAAAATACTTGGTAGATAAATAAAAGTCGGCTGAGCACGCGCTTCAGCTTATTCAATGTTAGGTTCTTAAAACTTATAATTCTTAATAAATAAACAAAAACGCACATAACTGAGCACTTTAAACTAATAAAGATTAGGCTTTTAAGGTTACGTATATGTAGTTCATAAATAATATGTCTTTACTTTAATAAAGTGTAAGTATGAGCCTTGCCAGAACAACAAAATATTGTTGAAGTTCCACATGATACAAAATACTGATTTCTATCGTAAACTATGTGCCTTTCACAAAATTAAGAGAGTAGGTCATCTATAAAAATTCTAATCCAGTAAGAATTTCAATCTTTAAGTGGATTAGAATCCCCACTTAATTATTGTTCTTACTGAATAAGAAGCCTGACTAAATAAGAATCCTTGTAAGGATTCTTCGATCGTACTCTTAATACCCCTTACCTTTAGTGTCCTTTGACCCCTATTGCAGACCGTTTTTAGCCAAGACTAAAGATAAAAAAATTTAACTTCGTATAACCAAATGAGAAGAGATTAAATTGAAAAACCAATTAAAACTATACTAAAAATTATTCATTCAACATAACATTAAAAAATAATCTTATTAAGAATAATATTAAAACAGAGAAGTTTGTCACTAATGGGTACTTAATAATGTTAGAAGAGCAAGTTTAATAAAGGTATGGTAGATCTACGTTTCATCAGCAGCATAGATGTACAAACGTGCATTGTTGACGCTGCATAACAAGATGCACTTATTATTCGTTAAAAATTAGCTAAGAGTACATTAGCAGCATCAGAAATAACTAGCTTTACTTCATATCAATTAAAAAGGATTTTCATGGCTTTACCACTAAACGCTCTCTTCATTAGACCCTTCTAGTTCAATGAAACATCGATAAATAAGCTATCTGCGACTTGCAGCCACCTTACATAGAGGTTCTATGTTGTCCCCACCTTTCTAACTAACATACGCATGCATACATTACTTCCGCCTGTCACCCAAGGGTATACAACAGTGCTAGGCATCGGAACAGTCATTCTTTTCTTTAAACCAGTTAAGAAAAGATGGGCTGCAGCACAGAGAACGTGACTGACTTAACCTACGCAGACGGCCTCAACGGTTCTTCCACTATAACTGAACAAGGATATAATGCAGCGTCAAGCTCAGAATACTTATTTTTCATGGTGATAAATTTGATTATGTAAATATTCTTGCCCTTTGCCCTTAATTATATTTTAATCTTGGTTTTTAGAGAAACAATCTGAAACATTACTGACTTTTTTACCAAAGAGTTGGTATGTACCTTACCTTATATGTCTAAGAGACGTCTATATGTTGTTTGTTAAACATGTAGTTTTGCTCTCAGTTATTTCCATAATTACTTCAGGGTCAGTGCATAAGAACACAATATGGAGGAGCTAATTAAAAAGTAAGAATGAAAATCTCCAAAAAATCAGGTGTTGGTTTAAGCCACGTTTTGTTGGTCTTAACGCCAACCTCATCAGGCTTACTTTATTAACAAAACAAAAACAAAAAAACACAACAATTTTCGTAAGTCACTTTGTAGGGCCGCTATTTAAAAATATTATCATTCATTTAATAAACGATAATTTGTTAATAGTCACATATAAATATTAATGAGAATTATTTTAAAAAATTAAATAATTACTCACGTCTAAATCGTTATGACGATCGTTACAGATTGTTGGTCACCTTAAACGAATAAAGTGTCAAGCATGTATGTATTTCTATGTATAAATATAAACAATAAGTGTACGCTTCTTGTAAATGTAGATAACGTGTGTACATATTTACAAAACAGACTTTAAAGATATTACTTATGAAATCTTTATTATCGTTATTGAGAAATAAGGTGTTCTCTTTTTTATTTATTGTTTGTTTAGTAGAGTATATGCGTGACATTTCTAATATAAATCTGTTCTGTCTGTTTGATTCATGGTGTAGGATTTTGGTTTGAGAAAATTTAAAATTATGGTAAAATTTTTTTATGTGTGAAGCGACAAGTTCATCTTTCATGTACTTTTGTGTTTATTCAGGCGTTTTTTCAATGCTCTCTCTCTCTCTCTCACTTACGTATGATGCGGAGCATGAATCACATATGTCTATTCTTGAAAGAAATATTAACGCCACTAGCCAAAAAACAAATGATTTGTATTCTAATAATTTATCAGTTAAAACCTTTATAAGCAGTTTATATTTTAAAAAAAGATATGAAAGCATAAACTCAATCGTTCTTACAATAAAAAAATTTTAACCATACAAAAATCATGTAACCAAAACATCCACAATAATAAGAACAAAAATAACAAAATGTTTCGTAATCTGTAGCTTTAGGATCAAAATTTGCGTTAAAAACGCAATCTTCATTAAATAGTGAAATATTTCAAACATTAAGAATGTAAAATGTAGTTTGCAAGAAATTAACAATCTGAATAGTTAAATAAAAAGCAAGATAAGAATAAAAATTACGCAAGCCATGAAAATGTAGTATGAATAGAAAACCAAAACTGATTGATATTTAACGATCAAATATTCCTAATTCAAAATGTACAAGAGCGTTTCTTAGAGATAACAAGGATATTATGTTTATTCGTTCAGATAAAGGAAATGTAATGGTTTGCCTTGACAAAACTTATACGTACAGAACATGGAGGCGATCTTGAACAATAAAACTACGCACATAATGGTCAATAAGAATCCATTAAATAGTTAACAATCAGAAGTCCACAAGGTTTTAAGAAAACTGAGCAACAGAAATATTTCAAAATATTAATATCGTAACAAACAATGAACGCAACTAATAAAAATTTATTTAAATATTATTGCTTGCCAAAAATACATAAACGTTCTCTTCCATTTAGACCTATTATTTCATCGATTAATTCTCCTATACACNTATGTATTTCTATGTATAAATATAAACAATAAGTGTACGCTTCTTGTAAATGTAGATAACGTGTGTACATATTTACAAAACAGACTTTAAAGATATTACTTATGAAATCTTTATTATCGTTATTGAGAAATAAGGTGTTCTCTTTTTTATTTATTGTTTGTTTAGTAGAGTATATGCGTGACATTTCTAATATAAATCTGTTCTGTCTGTTTGATTCATGGTGTAGGATTTTGGTTTGAGAAAATTTAAAATTATGGTAAAATTTTTTTATGTGTGAAGCGACAAGTTCATCTTTCATGTACTTTTGTGTTTATTCAGGCGTTTTTTCAATGCTCTCTCTCTCTCTCTCACTTACGTATGATGCGGAGCATGAATCACATATGTCTATTCTTTAGAGAAATATTAACGCCACTAGCCAAAAACAAATGATTTGTATTCTAATAATTTATCAGTTAAAACCTTTATAAGCAGTTTATATTTTAAAAAAAGATATGAAAGCATAAACTAAATCGTTCTTACAATAAAAAAATTTTAACCATACAAAAATCATGTAACCAAAACATCCACAATAATAAGAACAAAAATAACAAAATGTTTCGTAATCTGTAGCTTTAGGATCAAAATTTGCGTTAAAAACGCAATCTTCATTAAATAGTGAAATATTTCAAACATTAAGAATGTAAAATGTAGTTTGCAAGAAATTAACAATCTGAATAGTTAAATAAAAAGCAAGATAAGAATAAAAATTACGCAAGCCATGAAAATGTAGTATGAATAGAAAACCAAAACTGATTGATATTTAACGATCAAATATTCCTAATTCAAAATGTACAAGAGCGTTTCTTAGAGATAACAAGGATATTATGTTTATTCGTTCAGATAAAGGAAATGTAATGGTTTGCCTTGACAAAACTTATACGTACAGAACATGGAGGCGATCTTGAACAATAAAACTACGCACATAATGGTCAATAAGAATCCATTAAATAGTTAACAATCAGAAGTCCACAAGGTTTTAAGAAAACTGAGCAACAGAAATATTTCAAAATATTAATATCGTAACAAACAATGAACGCAACTAATAAAAATTTATTTAAATATTATTGCTTGCCAAAAATACATAAACGTTCTCTTCCATTTAGACCTATTATTTCATCGATTAATTCTCCTATACACGCACTTGCCTCAATTCTCTATCATTCTCTTTTTAAAGTGTTTGAAACACCTTCTTTACATTAAAATAATAGCTTTAAACTTTTAAACAAATTCAAAATCTTAAAATACCAAAAATTTTTTTTGATTTCTATAATTCTCTTCTTTAAGTGTTTGAAAAACCTTCTTTACATTAAAATAATAGCTTTAAGCTTTTAAACCAATTCAAAATCTTAAAATACCAAAAATTATTTTTTGATTTCTATAATTCTCTTCTTTAAGTGTTTAAAAAACCTTCTTTACATTAAAATAATAGCTTTAAACTTTTAAAAAAATTTAAAATCTTAAAATACCAAAAAATTATTTTTTTATTCCTTTAGATGTTATTTCTCTATTTACTAACATTTTGTTAGAATCAGTTATGACGAGTTTGGAAAAAAAATACATGTAAATCTACAGATTATNTACTTAAAGATATATTTAGCATGATTTCACATTAAATATTTATAACTCGAAGATATTTGAAACTTAACTTCAAAATTCTTTAAAATTAACTACAGTTTGCTTAAAAATAACTAAAACATGATTTTCCTAACGTTTATACCTATAAGGTGGTTGTTATGACGAGTTTGGAAAAAAAATACATGTAAATCTACAGATTATCAAAAATTTCCTATTATAAAATCATAGAATGTATAAAATTTATTTTTAACAATGTTGACTTTACCTTTAATAAAAATTTTAGAAACAGATTTTTGGCAGCCAAATGGGTTGCCTTGGCTCACCACTATTCGTTGATTTAGTTTTAGAAGATCTTGAGACAGAAGCCGTGCGCTTGTTAAAAGAAAATCATAATTGCGTTTCTTTTATATATAAAATATATGTTGACGACCCACTTATATGTGTACACAAAGATCAGGCACAGCTATTTTTACAGATAACGTGTCTACATATCTACAAAGTAGAGTTAAAAGATGTGACTTATCAGATGTTTATATTTGTTACTAAGAAATAAGGTGTTCTTTTTTTTTATTTATTGTTCGTTTAGTAGAGTATATGTGTAACATTTCTCTTATTGATCTTTTCTGTCTATTTAATTCATGGTGTAGTATTTTGGTTTGAGAAAAATTAAAATTATGGTTGAATTCTTTATGTGTGAAGTGACAACAAGTTTCATGTACTTTTGCGTTTATTCAGGCGTTTTTTCAATGCTCTCTTTGTCTTACCAAGGTATGATGCGGATCAAGAATCACAAGTGAAATGATACACGACGTTGGTTTTATCGAACTTATTAATTTTATTTTTTCTAAGAATTATAACATTGTCCAATTTTTTTTAATAAGAGAGTAAAATTGTATGTTTAATTTTTCAAAGTTTTTGAACAAAATTTAGAATATAATGGGTTGTAAGGGATGGAAATTTTTATTTTAGCACTTCAGTTGTCATGAAGTTTAAAGTTATTATTATTTTATTGGTATTTTTTTTTTTTGGTTAAGTCTTTACTTGATGTATTTTTGTATAAGAGAGTTCAATATAGTAATTATCACGTGAAATCCTTTTAGCCATGAGAATGTTTGTCCTGTGGTAGGATTTAACAGATAATAAAATGGCTCGATCAACCAAACCATTTACCACATTAACTTGAACGATTGGGGACGGTTACAATTAAAATTAATTATTCTATTGGATAAAATTGGCTCAACATATCATTTCATTAATATTTTCAAGTTGTAATGTGTAATTATAATGTCTAAGAAATTTATAGAATTGTTTTTCTCCACTCTGCAAGTGAATTTCGAGTGATTGTCTTGTTGATTAAAAATTTGTAAAAATAGCTTTGCATGATCTTTGTGTACACATATAAGAGGGTCGTGAACATATCTTTTATATATAAAAGGAACGCAATTATAATTTTCTTTTAACAAGCGCACGGCTCCTGTCTCAAGATCTTTTAAAACTAAATCAACGAATAGTGGTGGGCCAAGAGAACCCATTTAGCTGCCAAAAATCTCTTCCTAAAATTTTTATTTAAGGTGAAGTAAACATTGTTATATATAAATTTTATACATTCTATGATTTTATAATAGAAAATTTTTGATAATCTGTAGATTTACATGTATTTTTTTTCCAAACTCGTCATAACTGATTCTAACAAAATGTTAGTAAATAGAGAAATAACATCTAAAGGAATAAAAAAATACTTTTTTGGTATTTTAAGATTTTAAATTTGTTTAAAAGTTTAAAGCTATTATTTTGATGTAAAGAAGGTTTTTCAAACACTTAAAGAAGAGAATTATAGAAATCAAAAAAAATTTTTGGTATTTTAAGATTTTGAATTTGTTTAAAAGGTTAAAGCTATTATTTTAATGTAAAGAAGGTGTTTCAAACACTTTGAAAGGAGAATTATAGAGAATTGAGGCTAGTGCGTGTATGGGAGAAATAATCGATGAAATAATAGGTCTAAATGAAAGAGAATGTTTATGTATTTTTGGCAACCAATAATATTTAGATAAATTAGTATTCGTTGCGTTCATTGATTGTTATGATATTTATATTTTGAAATATTGCTGTGGCTCAGTTTTCTTAAAACCTTGTGGACTTCTGATTGTTAACTATTTAATGGATTCTTATTGACCATTATGTGCGTAGTTTTATTGTTCAACATCGCCTCCATGTTCTGTACGTATAAGTTTTGTCAAGGCAAACCATTACATTTCTTTTATCCAAACGAGTAAACATAATATCCTTGTTATCTCTAAGAAACGCTCTTGTACATTTTGAATTAGGAATATTTGATCGTTTAATATCATCCAGTTTTGGTTTTCTATTCATACCACATTTTCATGGCTTGCGTAAATTTTATTCTTATCTTGCTTTTTATTTAACTATTCAGATCGTTAATTTCTTGCAAACTACATTTTACATTCTTAATGTTTGAAATATTTCACTATTTAATGAAGATTGCGTTTTTAACGCAAATTTTGATCCTAAAGCTACAGATTACGAAACATTTTGTTATTTTTGTTCTTATTATTGTGGATGTTTTGGTTACATGATTTTTGTATGGTTAAAATTTTTTTATTGTAAGAACGATTTAGTTTATGCTTTCATATCTTTTTTTAAAATATAAACTGCTTATAAAGGTTTTAACTGATAAATTATTAGAATACAAATCATTTGTTTTTTGGCTAGTGGCGTTAATATTTCTCTAAAGAATAGACATATGTGATTCATGCTCCGCATTATACGTAGGTGAGAGAAAGAGTGCATTGAAAAGACGCCTGAATAAACACAAAAGTACATAACAGATGAACTTGTCGCTTCACGCATAAAAAAATTTTACCATAATTTTAATTTTTCTCAAACCAATATCCTACACCAGGAACCAAATAGACAGAACAGATTAATATCAGAAATGTTACACATATACTCTACTAAACAAACAATAAATAAAAAAGAGAACAGCTTATTTCTCAATAAAGATATTAAAGTTTTTATAAGTAATATCTTCAAAGTCTACTTTGTAGATAAGTACATACGTTATCTACATTTTCAAAAAGAGTACACTTAGTGTTTATATTTATATATAGAAAGACATACATGCTTGACACTTACTTTATTCGTTTAAGGTGACCAACAATCTGTAACGATCGTCATAACGATGTAAACGTGAGTAATTATTTAATTTTCTAAGATTATTTTCATTTATATTTATATTTGACCACTAACAAAGTATCATTTATTAAATGAATGTTAATATTTTCAAATAGCGGCCCTACAAAGTGACTTACGATAATTGCTGTGTTTTTTTGTTTTTGTTTTGTTATTAAAGCAAGCCTAATAAGGTTGGTGTTAAGACCAACGAAACGTGGCTTAAACCAACACCATTTTTTTGGAGATTTTCATTCTTACTCCTCAATTAGCTCTTACATATATATGTGTACTTAAAGATATATTTAGCATGATTTCACATTAAATATTTATAACTCGAAGATATTTGAAACTTAACTTCAAAATTCTTTAAAATTAACTACAGTTTGCTTAAAAATAACTAAAACATGATTTTCCTAACGTTTATACCTATAAGGTGGTTTAACAAGGAATTTTATTTTTTTTTAATGTTTATTTAGTGGCACGTTTGATAAAATTCTTTACAAAACGTTTATATTTGTGAGTTACAACCATTTTATCTTATTTTTTTCAAATAAGCACAGCTCCAAAATAAATCGATATACTTTATTAGGTTTATTTATTGATAACAGTATTGCCTTTGTAAAGTAATAACGATTTTATAAATGATTAAATATTCAAACCAATTACATGGACTCAGGCAAATCTAGTAGAATATTTTTCATACAAATAAACGTTATAATACGAGCAGTTAATCATGCACGCCTAATTATAATGTAGGCAAACAGTTGTTACTTATGTTTTATTAGTTGAAGGATAGCCTGAATCTGTAACACCGTTAACATTCAATGTAAATCTTTCCAACCATTATTTTCTTAATCAGCCAACTACTTAAACTGTTTTTCTATTGTTGAACTGTTCTCAGAGAATTATTAGTTCAATTTTTTTTTTTCTCGGAGAGTCGTTGCCACGGCAACGGCTATTTGCATAACAATACTTTAGTTGTTTTAATAGAATGAAGAGGGAGTATAGCTTGTTCCTTAAGAACTTAATAGTTGACAGGATGTTCAAGTCCTTGCATATTAACTATGTAATAAATTTATTGTAATTATGTAACTATGTTATGTATTAAATGCAAGTGTGTGTAACCTTTAATTACCTCGTTCTCACACCATATTTTTTTTACTCACTGTTTTCCTCCCTGGTGGAGCCCAATTGCTAATTACTATTTTCTGATATTTTTTTCCTCTTCTGTTCAATCTTCTTTATCTAACAATAAACTTCTCACACTTTATTGTTTTTTATTGTACTATTTTTTCTCTGCACTCTGATCTTGTCTCATGACAATTGATGGATAAATTATGTTAGCAGAGTTATGTTTTAGCCTAAGTTGAAAATTTTTGATATTTCACGTCAGTGATAAATTTTATTTTGGCTTGCTTATGTGACGTATGGATAGTTTTTTTAAAAAGTACCAAAATTTTGTTTCTCACATAAAAAACTTACTTCATAGAGCATGTGCCGTTTGAGTTCCAATTTTCTATCTCGAATTATTCTCAGACTCGTACTGCGTTAGCGTTGGTAGTAGCCACTAACTGCAATTGAATAACTGCATCTTAATCAGTTCTTGATCTTGTAAGTTAATGTTTCACGTTAACATTAATCTAGATATTGTAGTCAGCTTAACCTAAAATAACATTTAAAAAAATCAAGATATCGAAGTAGCCGGTATTATTGATTAGACTTGTTTCTTGCGAGATTCAAAACAAAACAGCATTTTCCCAAGAGTGAGGATGATCCTTCGAGATCAACTTATTTTGTAGCGTATTTAAAATGTCATTATAAGATTACTTTGACAGTTTTAAAGATCTGTAGCTACTTTCAAATTAAGTGATGTACTTCAATATAATATAAAATTACAATATGTTTCAATTAGTTTTACTGCTGTAGTTGACACGATTAAGTATAACCGTCAGGAATACTTGGATTTCAATTCTTCCAAGACTGGTTATTTGCGCTAACAATTTTAGTCAATGAAATTGTCAAAAAGTATATAAGGTAGCATGAAAGACAAGAATCCTTCATTCGTTCTTCATCAGTCATAGAACAAATATCGTCCTTTTTTATCGTCTATATAGTTTTTCTTCTGTATTAAGAGCGCAGCTTTTTTCACCTGTTAAATCATCGTCAAAACGTAACTACATTTTATTACAGTAGTACTTCTAACATTAAGTTCAATTTCAAATATTTACAAAGATAATTTTCTGAAAGTAAATGCATAACAAGTTCAGTGCACTATCACTTCTAAAGCCTATATAAACAGAAAAAAAGTTCATACAACATACGAATTTTTCCCAGCAGCTCTGCTAGAGTAAAAAATTATTAAAGTTACTTTACAGGTTAGTAATTGAGTAACTGTGAGGTACACTGTTATTAACATATAATATAATGTTGCACATAAGCCCTCATTATAATGAAGACCATTTCCAATTACAATAGGTATATAATCAGCTCAATATGTACTCCAGTGCTCAGTCGTCAACGAGGATACGAAGCGTCAACACAACAATGAAGAAGACAGCTGAAACATCAAAAGATAAAGAATCAAGGCATTCAATTTCTTAAAAGTCAAGGATTAAAAATTTGCGATGAAAGGCAAGCGTGTGCGCCCCCTGTTAATGTAAACGCGAACCCTTGCAAAGTAAGAGATATTAGCTGATCCAATGGGTTAATCAATGATTGAACTGATTACTCATTAATAAAATTATTTTATCCTTTGAAATGTAAAACAAAGTAATTATTGCTTCCAAACCTAGTGATTATGAAAAAAACATGGCTTTACGAAAGCGTCTCCGTAAATTTTGAGAATTTAGTGTGTGATCGGTCGATTATATGAGCTGTTCCGTATGAAGAAAAGATGAGTTTTCAAGAAAAGTTTCATAACATTATTAGTATAGTTACAGTTAAAAATGATGTGGGAAAAGGTGAACGTGCATACATTGAAGGAGAGCATGTTCTAAACGCTAATCACATGATGCTTTTGCGGTATAAAGCAGAATGATGAAAGTCAGCTAAAAGTTTTTACTCTCTATCTGAAATTGAGTGGCTTAAAAATTGATCCACATAAGTTTAATTTTTTTTAGCAATCTCAATGGATATATGTCTTTAACTTGCTCATGTGTAGCTGGTATTAAGGGAATGTGTAAGCACGGTATTGCTTTACTTTTGATGTTAAACAGGTTAGCTTGCTTATTGTACAAATACAACAGAATTAACTATAATCACTTTTATTTACTTTAATTTTAGATGAACCGAAAATTCTTCACAGAACTTGACCTGCAAGGAATCAAAGTAAGCGTGGGGAAAGCTAAAAGTTTCAGCTTAAAATTTGTATAAGCCCGTCCTCTTGAAAACGATTTGCCA
Source organism: Copidosoma floridanum (assembly GCF_000648655.2). The sequence continues at coordinate 265,086 of NW_019379532.1, read as the reverse complement.
TCCAGTTGTTAAAAAAAATCAAAGAATTAAAATAATGTAAATACTAGTCGAAATTTTTCAGAAATATGGACAAGGTGCATGTACCCAAATTAAATTGTAAAATAAATAATTCTTGGTTTTTTTAAATTACATTCAACTTCAATTTCATACAGGTTTGCCAAACTGCATTATAGCCCTCGTAAAAATTTGTGCTAATATGAAATCAACATCTATGCCCTTCTTGCTGTACTGCAAAAATGTAGAAATTGAATATATGTATGATGATTTGCCCCCTAATCTTGTTTTATAGTATGCAAAAGAAATATAAATTACTTTTGATAAGGCTCTGCAGTTATGTTTTGATACGTTAACACAAGCTAACGAAATTTGGAAGACAGAGCGACGGAAAAAAATAACACAAGCTTATAACGGCAACTTCAAGTAAAAGGGAAGTAGATTGGGATAAAAAAATTCATGATCACATAAAGCAAGACTTTCGAGAAAATGCTAACACTTGTAATAAAATTGAAGTATGAAGAGGGAGCTCTTTGTTTATACGAAAAAGTAAAATAGAAAAAGGTTTGTACGGTGTGTATTTCGATTGATCCGCTTATTTCTTTTATGGGGTTTAGCACAGATGGCATAATTCCAAATGAAAGATTGATCAAAGTAAAAAGTCCTGTTATCCGGAAAAAGTTGTCAGGATATGCTGTTCTGGAAAAATTACCTTACATGCAGAAAAAGGGTAGCACCTTCTGTTTAAAAAAAAATCACACGTTTTATACTCTAAACCAGCTAGGTATGTTTGTTACCGGTCTGAAACTCCTTAGAATTTTTTCCTATCTTAGAAGAAAAAAGACGGAGGAAAAATAAATAATTTTTTTTTTTGCACGTTTGGCAAAAGCATATTTAACTGTCGTTTTTTTATCATATTGGTATCAAAAATAATAATAACAAATGATACTGACGAAAACTTTTTAGGATTTTATAAATTTTTTTTAAGTCTTATAAATTCAAATTTCTTGATTTAACAATTTTATTGGACTATCTTATTACTTCTATAATAACACTCTATTTACAAGACCTTATCATCTGCTAGAACAGGCGAGCATAAATTAACTAGACCACATATTATGGTTAAAATATCATCTAAGTAAGGGATACGATTTATTGAATTCTACTTTCAAAGATCTTTAAATTTCAATACGTTGGATTACTCGCTCAACGTGAACCCAGGCTGCAGCAATGTCTCTAGTACGTACAAAGTCCATGTACGAAAACTGTTTGTTTTGTTCCAATTTTGGAAGGATTAGTAGCCTTGTATTATTTTCACAACACTCCTCAACGATGTCAAATCCTTTATCGACCATCGAGGAATCAACTCCAGGTATCATTTTATGTATCATTCCACTTTGGTTAAATAACGCCTTGTCATACGCTCGTACTCCAAAAACGGAACTGGTATATACGATTTGAGCAGATGGACTTATAGCTATCAGTACCTTGGCCGTTTCAGTGCCTTTGTAAAAAGAATACAACCCTAATCTGCACTTGAGACAGCTTGGTTTTTGCACCGGAATTTTTGTACAGTTGGAAACAGCCCTAGTGCTTTTGAATATCTCAAAGCAACTTAGAAAATTACCAACAAGTTTATCCCTATTTAGCCAATAAATAGCACGTTCAACATTTTTTGCTAGTTTTGTCAGAGTTACATAGAAAATAATAGAGCATGTTTTCCTGTCTGTATTAAACAATACTGACAAACGCATAAATAACAGTTTCAAGCGAATTTTACACAAACATTTGACGATTCCTTCTCTTCTACTACATACACTTTTCATTTGTTCCTTGAACTATATAATAGCAGTTTCAAGATTAGCTAATAATTTGAAATTAATTCCTGCGAAGGCACCCAGCTGAACATCTGTATTAATTACACTAAAAACATTAATACTTTTACCAGTAACGACATTACTAAAAAATTTTTTACCTTGCATGTATGTTATTTCGTTTTCCCTTTTTTCTTACATCCAGTAATTCTGTGAGAGCAATGACAACCAGGGCTTCCTTTACGTGGAACTCGAATTTTCATCTTTACTCTGACAATGACGTAACAATTTTCTACAACGTTAGTATCAGTACTCTTTTCATTGTAAATACGTGATGGTAATGTTGGCTCGGTTGTTCGTTCAAGATGACGTGTTGCTATAGTTTGTGAGCTGTCCAAAACAATTTTATTAGAATTTGCCCTAATTTTATGTGGGCCCTTATTAGTTTCTTCCTATGCATATACAAGGTTGCACTTTCTTTTGTCATTCTAATACTATCTTTATCTCTTTTCCTACTTTTCCCTATTTCCCTACCTGCCCTAACCTACCGGTGATGGCTTGACGGTCTCTTACTGTCACACTATATTATTTAAATGAAGATTTTTACCATAATAAAAAGAACAAATAAAGCTCACAAGGAAAATTCTAAGAGACCCGTGAATGACACTAAAATAAAACGGTTAAGGCCTTAATCTACAGAAGTTTGATCATAAAAACGTTATTTATTACTTTTTTTTAACTTTCATTAGAAGTTATTATCTATTCAAAATTGGCTAAATTATCTCAAAAGAAAAAAAAAAAAAAAAAAAAAAAAAAATCTCTTCTTTAATAAACCGAGATAGTCAGAGGTTCAAAAATTTGGATTTTGCGCTCAAAATTAAGAAAAAATTTATTGTAATAGTATTTCTTATCATCGTCAATCTCTATCAAGAATGATTTAAATCAATGGAGAATTTGCGAAGATATCTGGGAAAAACTTAAATCTTACCAGTAGTCTGTACGATACATATGTATTGAGCATTTAGATAAACAGGAAAGAGACTTGATTACTTTTAGAGCATCACAAAAGAAACAAAATAAGTTATCAAACGATTCTTTTTAAACTTAAACTCCAGAGAAGCACGAACTTTTGCACTTTTTACTTTATTTGGTAATACTGTGTGCCATCCCCACCCAAAAAAATGATCAGACCTTCTAAAATGCAGTCATGCAATTACAAACAGTGGCAGCTAATGATGTGCATGCAGTACGAGTCAGGAAAGAATTTTAGATTGAAATATTGAAACTCGAGTGACACATGCTTAACGTAGCAGTGTCAAATTTTACAAGATTCAATGTATTACATAATTGATGCACAAGGCTTTCAATAGCCTGTTGACGATCTAGATCTCAAGAAACAACCTATACTACTACTTCATTCTGTTAAGAAATCTTTAGTATTCTTCTTTAAAGAGCCGTTTTCAGGGCTTCCACTTCCAGACAAATACAGAAAAGACAACTTATTATTGAAACACTGTTTTCATATACTTTGGACTTTTTACATTCACTATCTACATATAAGTGAAGGTACATACAAACTCGTTGGTAGCCCAGTTAGTAATGTTTCTAAGAACATCGTAGAGAGAGAATATAAAACATCATAGGGTGTTTCATTTATGTCAGATTGTAATTATTTATAATACATGAAAAATTTAATTTACGACGTGTCCTAAGAAATCGATTTCTTACATTTAAAAATTTTAAGACATATATTGCGTCGATGCTGCAAAGTGGATGTAAAGACTGTCAAAAAAAGGTCTTAGACACCAAAAAAGGGATCGGTTTTAGGCCATTTAGCTGGAGGGCTCTTAAGCAAAACTAGAAAAAGGCCGAGTATTCTACGTATCGGTATAAAAATTAAGATATTTTTTAAAATATCCTACCTTTGCCCATCTAGATTCTTAAAACTAAGAAAAAATTTGAATTTTATTTGGCCAACAGGTGAAATAAGAGAATGGACAGATAACTAGCCTAAAAAAGTGTGGGGTTAATAATTGTTGACAATTTACGTAAATGAATTAAAAGGTTCACGTAGTCGACTAAAAAAGAGTCTCTAGGTTTACTGTCTCATTCTGAGTAAGAAATATCTTGCGATTTTTTCGTAAAATGCTTAGATTTTGCAGAATTGTATCAAGAAGGTAAGGAAATGTGGAATTTCATGAATTTCAGGTACGCAACTAATTGATTAACGCTAATCTGTGTGTATAAACTATGTCTTATGAGCTTATAACTCATTACGCACGTGCTCCTGCCTTCTAAGTATGATAGTAAAGGGTGCACGGTCCAAACAAAGCCACTAAAAATTAATAAATCGTACAAGCTTTATGTATCACAATTAACGCTCTAGTGGTAACATCACAGTTAACTTAAAAAGCATTTATTTAAACAACTGCTACAAGTTCTTACAACTCGTGAGTCACGTTTGATCTGAGTTAATATGTTGTAAAGCCTACTGACCCTAGTAAGCCATGTTATCGAATATTAATCGCATAACTATACTTGATCATGCTACTGAGCGTATAAAGGTTTGGCCTTAAACTTATAAAGATATTTTTTGATGTCAGCTTATCGATACGGTAAGTTTTTATGCCTTTAATTTTATAGCTACCAATTGATAAATTCGAGTATTTCTAATAACTTAAGAACGTAATTTTCATGCAGTTGACAAAAGCAAAAAGTTTTGCTGCAATAACAGATGATGAGCTAGTCAAACTTAAAGTGAAGGTTTCTTCTATGATCGTTCACAAACAAATCATAACTTAAAGTATATTTATTGCTTACATAGATTTGTGGTGAAGTTGAGGTATTTAGATAAAATCTGAGACATAGGTAACCACAATTGTATGTATTAAACTCTTGATATCTTTCATAATGGTGCCTAAAATATTAAACTCTTAGATATACAATTTAATCCAAGGGGGTTTACAATCATCAAAACTGTAAAAATATGTAACATCATACCTCTGTTTTCTGAAAGCATCCCAGTAAGTTCCCAGATTGTAAGAATTTTGAGCCTTTAAAATTTAAGCATATTTTCTAATACCTCAATTTGCTAGCACTTCATTAGATAGTTTTTCTTCAAATAGCTTTTTACCTTTATTCTATTTTGAAGTAAAGGCCCGATATTTTTAATAAAGTTTCAAGAATAGACCCTAATTAAGCAAGGCAGCTTCCATTTTTTCATCATACTATGCACTTTCTTTGAGCTGTTTTTTAACTCGTTTACCGTTTAGCTTCACTGACTGCTTTATATATACCGCTCGCTTTTTTAGCGAAAGCACCTATAACGCTGAGACCACCAAACAGAGGGATAACATATGGTAAAAAACTTGTCTTCTGAGATATATATATATAGTATAGGAGGTATCCCGAACGAAAAATTGTAAGCAGGTGATCAGTAGAGCCTACTTAGGCTGCATATCTTGCCAACCGAGGTCCTGCGTTGGCAGCATCAGGTGGCGTTTGGTAGGCCCTCAGTAGGCTGCCTCCATTGACGTAACATAACCACCTTTCAATCGATAAATATAGGTACGTACATGAGAATACACAATATATTCTAATAAAACAAAAGTCATGCTCTATTTCAAACGAATTATACTTAATTTTCAAGAAAATTTTCTATTCAGGCATTGTTGATCATGTGTAGTTACAAAAATATAACCCTAAGATACATAAAAATTTTAGACAAGTGATGATATAAATGTTACCTTCAATATATCACATTAACAATTAATATCAAGTTAACAAATGAACATGTGATTCCTGAGTTAATTCTGGAGAACTTTTGAATAATAACCAAGAAATTAATACAAATTAAATGCTCACACTGTAGTTTACTTTTCTCTCATACGAAAACATATTGATTTAATTAAATGATAGATGAATTTGATTTGACAGCAGACTTCTAAATGACGGTGTACAAGCTGTTGGATGTTAACTTTCATAATCTTAGTACGGTTTTTAAATAGTTTTTACTAAAAATTTTTGAAGCAACAATTATTATTTCTCATTCAGAACTTTGAGAAACTTTGTTCAGTTAACAACAAATTTAATGTCGATTGATTTTGTCAGTCTCATATGTATAAGAATACTTGTTAATCATTTGTATATGACTCAATGAAAAACACTCATAACTGTGTACCTGTGTATAATTTTACGCTACAGTTTACACTGCAACTGTAGCTGATACAACTGTATATACTATTTGAGAAGTAAGATAAAGGTCGGTTATAAAGGCTGCCTAATAAGTACCTTACGCACGCCCCACAGTGGGATCAACTGATATTTTTCATTTCAAAACTATATAAACTTCCTCAGAAGAAAAATTTTTTCATGAAAGTTCTTGGATCTTATAGAAGAAAAAAAAAAAAAAAGAAAAAAAAAATCTCTTCTTTAATAAACCGAGATAGTCAGAGGTTCAAAAATTTGGATTTTGCGCTCAAAATTAAGAAAAAATTTATTGTAATAGTATTTCTTATCATCGTCAATCTCTATCAAGAATGATTTAAATCAATGGAGAATTTGCGAAGATATCTGGGAAAAACTTAAATCNTTTTTGTCAAAACCAAGCATAATTCCAAAAAAAAATTTTTTTCTTCAGAAAGTTTTCAGAAGTGTAAGTGTTGTGGCTGGGAGTGATAAATAACTACTCAATGATATAAGAAAAAAATTAACCTATATCCTCATGTGGTGTTTGGAAATTTTTTCGTGATTTGAAAATTCTTCATTGTTCTTTTTTCAATATTATTGTTATATGCAGCGATAGATAAAACAGGGCACAGTTACATGACTTATAGCTTCAGTTACTAAGTCTTCACACGGAGGTACAGTTTTTTGCGTGTTACACCGAGCGCCAAAAAAGGCGAGTGGATTAAACCCAAGCAAAGTGCATTACCATCCTTGCCTTATCCGATCCAAGCATTCCGAAAAAACTTATTCTATTGATTCTCATAATTTACGTAGAATAGTCATGTAATGTGTCTGCTAAGAAGAAGAGTTTTTATCCTGATTAGTAAATATCAGCAAGTAGGTATTGTGCATTTTCTTGGTGCTCGTATCATACAGTTGCTACCGATAGGTTCAACAATTATTTAAAATATCGTAGGAAACTTAACAATTCACATTTATTGCATGGAGAGTGAACGTTTTTATCAGTCTATTAAATTCAGAAAAGTACATTTATTCTTTGATTTTCCTAATGCTAACAGTTATAGAGCTACAATTACAAGTACAAAAGAACCTTAACCGCAACGTTATCCTGGTAAAACATTAATTGTAATGACAATTAGTCTCGTCATAACCTTACTTGTGCATATTTGGGCTTATGGAAACGTATATTACTTAGGTGAATATGAGTTTACTTCAAATATTTGCAGTTTAACGACTTAATTACAATATCCGATTCGATTCCATTTCTATTTCTTACACATCGATATTTTGTGAATGAGAAAAAATGTGAGCTAAACAGAATCGCTGTTGTACGTGTTTATAGATTTTCATTTTAGTGATTACGATTTGTACTTTGTGTGACTTCGCACTGAAAATGTTTGAGCTTACGTTAATATTAGCGGCAGTATGTACTATTGGTATGTAAGAAATTTTTACTTTTGTTGATTTAACTCAAAGCTGCATGCCATCGAAATATCTTGGGACTCCTTATATCGATGTTGACCCCTTATAGAAAGATTGTATTTTTTCAAAACTTAAATGATCCATGAATATTTCTATGAAACAACATTTTGATGTGTGTTTTAACCAAAAAAAAAAGTGCAAATGCTCAATAAAATTGCTTTAAGAAATAAAATTAATAAGGACAAAATTTATTGCAATCACTTTTAATTATACAACGAAAGGTAACATCTCGTGCCTATGAAATGAAACTTAAACAGGGCAGTTTACATGACAGACCCTACCATTTCATTAGAGTACATTGAACAAAGACAACGGTTAAAGGCAAATTATAAAAACGTTTAAGACTTAAGTGGATTTACGCGATCACAGTAAGTAAAAGCACTTATGTAGTCTCTACAAAAATCTTTTGAAACTTGTGAATTTCAGTGTAATATTTATTAAAATTAGAGACAGTCTACAAGTAATGGATTTTAAAAATCAATACAGGCATAATATTCTATATTACCATTGCTAAAAAATCATAAAATCTTATTTCTCTATGTAAATGTAGCAATCACATCGGAAACTCTAATTGCAGTTGTATTATACGCTGGGGAAAAAAGATAACATAATGAATTTGTCATTCTATGTGCAGTATCTTAAACTTGTTATATTTACTAAGCAAAACTGTTATTTTATTTTTTAATCAAAAGTTAGATTCAATTTTACTAATTGTTGAATTTAAACTAAACAATTTTATCTTGTTTTAAACCGAGAATACAGTTGGAATTCATTTACCAGCTTCTGAAAAATACTTTTAAACATTTGTGTACATCATCACGAAACTTTAATGATATCTTACATTTGAATAAAATTACGTCTTGAATTGTAGAGTAGTAAATTATATCATACTTTTTTGATAACTTTAATTACAAAAGCGATGAATACTTTTTTATAAAATGCTGCCACTTAGTACATCTTATATGGCTATTATTTTAAATACCTAATGTACAGTAAAAAATGGACGGTTCTGTCTCTTTACTATGGTATTAAAGAAATATTTTAGAATTTAGTAATACTCTGTTTAATGAATTTTAATACCCATAATGGTGAGATAGACTCATTATTATGCGAATGTGATCAAAATAAATAATATAATTTATTTTTGCAGGGTTATTAGAGATTGAAATTATGTTAGAAATAAATGAAAATAGTCATGAAAAGTATTTTTATGTAAAAATTTTATTCATGATAATCATTAACTGACGTTAATCATGAAATTATAAACATTTACAGGAAGAACGACGATGATATAAGTGACACGGAAACGAAATCCGATTAAGAGTGAAACAAGCACGTTATAATTATCAAAGGCATCTATTTGATCGAGCTACTTTATATTCCTGAGAAATCTATTATTAGGAGAATAAATAAATAGAACAAGAAAGAACTTTCAAAACACGAAAAAAAAGTTCCAAATACCACATGAGTATGTAGGTTAATTTTTTTTTTAAATCATTGAGTAGTTATTTATCACTCCCATTCACGACACTTACACTTCTGAAAACTTTCTGAAAAAAATAATTTTTTTTTGGAATTATGCTTGGTTTTGACAAAAAAATCACTTTTTATACGCAATTTTGACACCTTATTTAAAAAAAAGGAGAATATATGTAAAATAATTATGGAATAATTCAAAAACTTTTATGGAAAAATATTTCTTCTAAGGAAGTTTACATAGTTTTGAAACTAAAAATATCAGTTTATCCCACTGTGCGACCCCTGATGCGCTTACGTGTGCCCTCAGTAGGCTGCTTAAGTAGGGCCTCACGAACTAGAGAAGCAACCGACTGTTATTTATGTTCGGGATATATATAATAGGTATAACTATGTGTATATAGTTAACAATCTAGCTGTTTTAATTTTTTGTCACTTGCTTTTTTATAGTATTTCGAGCCCCTAATTAATCCAAATTTACAACTTTTTGAGCACATTTTCTTTGAATCATACACTTCTTTACACTTTCAAATAATTGTCACAGAGCAATTACTGCAAGAAAGCAGTCTTGTCACCAATACTCAAATATTGTTCTTTAAAGTACTGTAGAATCTTGTCTGCTACATTTCTATTCGCAATATTATCTGGACTCTGAGAATATGTTATATCATGTTGCTTACAAGCTCAACCGAAAAGATTATTACTAGTATTACCATAAGGAAGTATAAGTAATTTAGCAGGTTAAGTGTTAATTAGTATCCTAGTAACTCTGTGACCACTTTTTAGTGAAGAATCATCACTATTTAAGAGATCGATTAAAAATTGTATTAAAATTATAAAAAACGTCTATTTATAAATTAAAAAATTAGTTGTTCTTAAGTCATTGCACAGTTAACATAAGTTTTATTGAGAAAACAAATAATGTTTGTGTTGATAATTTTGACACATTTGTTTAACAAGTATTCTGTTCACATAATTACAATTCTTTCAATGTTTTTTCTTATTTGCAGGATATTTATTGCTTCTATAAACATTGACAGTTTCACCAGTCCCAAGTAATAAACAATACTCTGATTTTTTAGTGAAAAAAACTTATTTTTTTAATTTAACATTTAAATCATCTTTACTTCTATCGCAGTAAATTTCTTATCTGAGCTTCCAACATTAACAGGAATTTGGCTTTGACTTAATCCACTGTTATTGTTGATTTGAGAGTTTTAAGTGTTTTTCAACTTAATATTTCTGATGATTAGGAGTTATGCTAAATAGCTCTTAGTAGATAAACTAGGCCAATACTAGCACATTCCGAATTCACCACACGTCCCCCTCCCTTCCCACGTGCACGGGCGTGCGTGGACAGCCACGACTCTACACGAAGCGCTGGGGGTTATGCACAGCTTTCTTCTCTCTGGTTAGCCTATAGGAGAGAGTGTTGGTTTGTATGTATGGATGAGAGTCCCAACCACACGCTCATATCTGTGAGGTATGACAAATAAGTGTTATCTTTCCAAGGTAATACATAAACACATCTATACATGTTCATCTACATACATAGATAAATACTTACGTACGATGCGTATATGTATGTATTTTTACAAGGATTTTTAATTTAAAATGTATAATGTATGATAAGAGTGGGTAGGAAAATCAGTGTATTCTTATTTTTTAAGAAAACAATAGTTCATCTTAAATTATATACTATTATTTTTTTATTTATTTATTTTATATTACAATTTACAAAGTACGAATAACATTGTTCTTCAATATTTATGTGTACAGCTCTTTATTATCATCACTTTCGTCTTCCCGTTCTTTATATAAGTAGAACTTTTTCATGCGTTTGATATTGTGAAGATCACACAAGGTTTTGTAAGCTCCATTATGATAAAGGCAACGGGTAACCTGTTTTGGGAGCTTAAACAAAGGATAATCTGTCATACCAGTGACTTTAAATCCAAATCTTTCGAGCCACTTTTGTTTTACTTCTGCATTCACAAAAATTTTGGCATCTTTTAGATTCTCTCGTAGAATATTTACAATCTCAGTGTACTTTATATTACCTGAATTCCAGGCTAGTCCAAGATAGTTACGTTTTAGACATGAATTTTGATCTTTATATTTTTGTGATAGCTTATGACAATCAAAGGGTGCTTCGAAAAGATACATTTGTACTTTAGCAACGTTTGGATGGAGCGGTAGAATAGCTAATTCTTCAAGCACGTAATCATTTCCAAGCTTTTTGAAGCCTTGCATGTCTACGATGTACTCCATTTTATCCTTTTATTTTTATATAAAAACTTTAAACTATTGTTTGAATCGTTCATAATTTTCACGCTTAGGAAATGATGATTTATTAGTTGAGAACATTTCTGTTAAGTTTTTCAGCCAAGATTTTTTATTCCTGTCATCATCATCATCCTTGGTTTAAAGTTCTTGATATTTAACATCAGTAGTAAATTTGCTAATGGTTGGCTTATGAGACATGTTGATCAATAAATATCTTTTTTAGCAAGTTGATTTTTTTATTTGAAAGGATTTTATAACATTAATGATCTTTTGATTTTTACCTAGCTTCTGTTTCTTTCGATTCCACAGCGTGTCTCTTCTCAAATTTTTTCCACTCTTTTTGCCTTCACCTATTCTCTTCTTTTTCCCTAGTCCATCTGTTTTGACCTTTTTCCATGAAAGTTAACAGATTAATAAAGTTTGTAGTGTCATGCATCGGGTTTTATAGCTTCACGTAAGTTTTTTGACATCTCCACTCATGGGACTGTATTGAAAAATACGATCATGTAAAATTAAGCAGTAAGCGGATGTATTATTAGGAAAATTATCGTGAAATTCAAATTGTAATCTCATGTTTATGAGAGCATTCTTTAACGACTCATTTTGTTTAGAACAGTTAAGGACAATCAAAGGTACAGCATGTTGAAATTGATATTTGCTTAACAGAGGTGCACGATCTTTACCATAATATCAGTTCTGAAAGTTTGCGTAATTGTCATCTAACATTGCAAAATGATTGTTTGTTGTATTGGTATTGAGATCCCCATAAGAATAATATTGTGAATTCAAATACAGTTTTACATTTCTTCAATTACAATGATCAAACTGGCTAGCGTTAATACCTCTCTGATTTTTAGGATTTGTCTGAAAGGCTACTACAACATAGCGCGGCTTTTCCAACTGATTGGACGTCTTGACCATCCATATATGTTTCGATGTAGTAGGTAAAAGTGGATATATATAAAGTTCCCAAGTTTGATAGCTTATAGTTACGGCTAGCGTTAATACCTCTCTGATTTTTAGGATTTGTCTGAAAGGCTACTACAACATAGCATGGCTTTTCCAACTGATTGGACGTCTTGACCGTCCATATATGATTTGATGTAGTAGGTAAAAGTGAATATTCATGAAGTTCCCAAGTTTGATAGCTTATAGATACAAGTTTATCTTTTTACAAATAATTAAGTAGACTTATGTGCATCTGACATTACAACGTAAGGCATGAGCCATTCCAGTTTTAACATTAATGTCTTGAAGTCTTCCCAAGTTGCTACTCCATTAGGTTCTGCAGCAGGAATTTCACTTATAAATACTGCATTCAAATAATTTCTAGATCTTGTGAGTATAAGCTCATGCTTTACATTAAGAACTATTTTACGATAGTCCTCAGCAAAACTAAAAATCATACTGAGCGGAATCAAAAGATCAATGTAGCCATTATTATTTGTTGGATTAAGTTAATTTAGAGTACCAAGCTAACCAGCATTTTTAGTTAATACATCTTGATCAGGATTTAGCGTTAGCCAGTTTTGAATGAGAGTTGTCAAACCTACATTCTTACACTTGTCTATATCTATAGCGTTAATCACATACCTTATTTTTTCAAATAAATGAAGAATACCATTGTTTACTAATTTAGTATTTGCAGCCGTCATAGTACCATCTACTCTGACTACCCTTCCATGAATATGTAAGAAACTGCGGCATGGTAGCAGGCATAGGTCTTGATGTTGAATTGATATACGAATTTCATCACTATTATTATATGTTGATGATGCATGTGGTTGATGAGCATGAATTTCATAGCGTGCGAGACTTATCAAACGCAATGGGGAACTGAATGCTTAAAATATCATCCATCTTTAAGGTAAAAAATTTGAACGTTAGTTCACACCTTTTATTTTTAACCCAAGACTTTTAAGAAACTGTATGTTTTGATTTGTCAATTTTTTATCCTTTCGATGTCCTTTCTGACATCTCGATAATTTGAAAGCTTGCAATTTACTGAGCACAGAAGTATTTTGTATTAATCGTTCATTAAAATCTAGTAGTCGCCCTATAGAATTTTTTGGTCTGAAATCAATAGTATGACTACACCTAAAAACAGTACAAAGCGTATTATTATTTGGCTTGATACTGATACTTATATCTTTCGGTTGTCTTATCTTTTTTTATTTGAAATTAAATTGAACAAACTTAACAAGTGTGTAATAACTTTTTTTCAAGTGCTAGAAATTTTCGATCGAGTTTCTCCTCACAAGCCCGGCCCCCCTAAAATCATACAGTCCATTACAAGGCCACAAATTTGAACTAACGTTGATTGAATGATATAATAATAGAAAACACGAAACAATTGGTATGAAACGAAAAGATATTACTACTGAAAACGAAATTCAAGTCCTGACAAAATTTAAAAAAAGATGCAAACGTAGCAGCAAACCAAAACCAAAATACAAAGTTGGTTATAAAGTACGTGGGAGCAAAATAAAACAAGTATTTGGAAAAAGTTATACTCCTCATTGGTCAACAGAATTATTTACAATTACTCATGTAGCAGGAACAAATCTAACTACGTATCATCTCAAAAATCATCAAGATCAACCTATCTCTGGAGGTTTTTATGAGCAGGAACTGCAAAAAACAAAAAATCCTGATTTTTACCTGGTGGAAAAAGTTCTTCGAAGACGTCGACAGCAAGTTTTTGTAAAGTGGATGGGTTTTAACAACACTCGCAATAGTTGGATTAGTAAGCGTAAATTATTAAAAAGTCCTTTTTTTTATTTTCCATGATAAGTAAAAAATATTTTTGTACAATTGATCAAATAAATTATTAAAATAAAACTTTTTCAATTTTAAAAAAAATGTGTTAAGGAAATTTTGTTCAATATGATGTATTAAATTAAATATTATATTAAGAAAAAAATCGTTCTAATTGTAACAGAAAGTTTATTTGAGAAATAAATACTTTAAATTTAAAAGAAATTGTAATTTTATTTACTTATTCCTAATCATAAGAGAATACAACATGTATTCCATTGTACATTCAAAATAATCTAAACTTATTAACAGCATGCAGCAGTTCGTTATAACAGTCATCATTATTATACAAAGCTATGCATATTTTAAACGGTGAAAAGATTTGAGAATCGTCAGCCAACTCAGCTACTACTGTTGGCCCAAACCTAGTGTTGACCTTCCTTAGTGTGGTCACTATATATTTCTTCTATGGAATGATGTGGAAAATTTTCTTCTTCTGCAGAAAACCTTTGTTAGCGATATTATTGAGTTGTGCAAGATCCATTTGTAACATTTTTAACATTTTGTATGAATATTTTTTATTTTAGCTGTTCAATTTTTTTTTTTTTTTTTTTTTAACAAAAAAAATTTAAAAAAAACCATGCTAACCTGTGAGAAGTCTAGGCTTTTTACTTTGTGTAACGTTGTCAGAAACGACTACTGATGGTGATAGAGGCTTCTGTTGTCCTTTCAGTCCAGTCCTATTTGAACCTTTGGCTGATAGTATAATTAGCTCTGCTGACTGTGACACTTCCTTATATGGAGCTAGCCTCTCCACTGTGGCTTGCCCCTCCAGTGCAACTTTTGCCTCTTTTTTTGATGGCTTTAGAAGAGCTGTCTTCTCTCTTCCTGTTTCTTTATTCTGATTTGCAGTTTCGATCCCTACTTCTTTATTTTCGATGAGATTAGCTGTCTTTCCCCCTTCTAGCTCTTTACCTTGGTGTACTAATCCCCTCTCCACTATGCTGTAATAACACCATGGTAGGGTGTCTGTAGAACCAGATTGAAAAAAGCGTTTGTCATAATGCGCACTGAGTGAAATTTTTGTTTCTTTTTCAGTAAAGAGCTGATGATATCGTCTCCTAATACTTTTTTTGCTCTCAAGTCATACTAGTATTTTCACATAAGCACTTAATGTAATCATCAACCTTTGTCATAGCATTTACTACTTAGCTCTCGACATCCTTGGCTTTTTTCAATGGCTTTTGGTCTTAAATCCTCACACTCAACATTTTGCTTATTAATCCTACGAATTCCAACATGACTTTTCCATTGAACTCATCTTTTATAAGACTAACAATTTTTTTATTACTACGAGGCATGTTAAAATCATTATTGATAGGATATCCCATGTGTCGAATTCTATAATATTTTCACGTATCACATTGTAGATATTGTAATTTGTTATTTCATACAGAAAACTGTTTGTGTCTATGTATAAAAGTTTGCATTGATCTACCATTTGACTTTTCATAAAGTCATAATGAAATTGATATACAAGTGTCTTAGATAGGTCCAAGACACTTAATCCAACATATATTGACTTCTCGATGCTAATTTTGGTGCGTAATAATTGTATAGCCAGTAACTGCTTATCAAATATATCACAGCTGTGGAAATTCGGTAGAGCGATATAACTCTCACCAACGTAACGCCCTTTCCATTTATTAATAAGCTTGACATCAATACGTTTGCCCTCATTCTTCATCGTTTTTCCATACACAGCATTATTAAATAATTTATACAACATTTTCTCAAAGTCATTTATTGCATTTTTACGTTTTTCACTATTAAAGTCTATATATTTCTTCAACCATGGACAATGATTGAACTGTAAAACTCTATGAATTTTTTTTATGCGAAGACCATGGCTAACGGCTTGTTTGAGCGCCTGATAGTGGATCACATATCGTTGTTTATCGTATAGTATAGTCATCAATTTTTTTTGATTGGATGCTAGAGGTGCGATGTGCTCATCACAGAAAGGTAGATCCTTATGGGCATTGTAGAGAGTCTTAGAATAGTCAAGGTCCACTTCAAGTATGTAACCTATTTCTCCATCATCTGCCATGTTCAAAATACCAACTTAACTAACATTTTGAATCCATTTGAAGCCTCCATAAGGCAATGGTTTGGTCATAGCCCATCCATACAAATTATTAACATCAAAATACACCAAATAATTTTCACTTTTATTAGCTTCATAGCCTTCTTTTATGTACGAATTATCGGCCTTGGCATACCGATTGCAACATTGGCTTATACTACCATGAATTCCACGCTCGATGAACATAACCATATGTATATCAGTCAACAGTTCAACAAAGTGTTTGAATGTTGAAAGTATTCCAAATATTCATACCATGTTCATATTCTTTATCACTGATATGGGCTTTGACTAAGCTGCTGTAGAAGCTTTCTTATGATGAAAGCCTACGTTCCTCAAGATTTTCGAAAGAAGGTGTATAATCCTAAGGGTACACACTTTTTTTTTAAATAAATTTATTTGATCTGTAGTGTAATGATCTTCATTTAAAAATACTGTTTCCAATATTTTTAATTCCTTTAAATAAGATGACAATTTATCAAAAGATAAAGTCATAAACTTAAAGGAATCAATAAATTGAAGACTGACATAAGCTATTTCTTTCACTGCTGCTTCTGTTCAGCTACCATTGATATTCCTTTTCCTTCTGGGATTGAGCTCCTTGTTGGCTGTTTTCCTCTTTCAGACTTGTTGCTTTCTTAAATACTGTTGTAGAAGTGGGCAAATTTATTTTGCCACTCAAAAAAAATCAAGTGCATTACTAACTTGCGTACATACACATGTATGTATTAGGTGGGTGGGGGGGGGGGTGTATTTTGGATGTGCAATTTCCCCTACTCATAAATTTTCACACAATGATGGTCCAATGGCTGCAAAACGCAGTTTTTCCCTACTCATGAATTTTTCCATGTATAATGCTGTTTACATTTAAAGAAGAAGGATAGCTACAGTCATAATTGTATCCTTTTCTAATACGATTTTTCGTTACTTATGGATTTCTGCTCAATGATAGTCCAATAGATGCAAGACGCAGTTTCCCTCTTCTCATGAAGTTTTATATGTACACTGGTATTTGCATTTTAAGAAGAGAGATAGTAGCAGACATAATTGTATCCTTTTCTAATACTAAAATTTTTTGGTGTAGCTGTTCGACTATCTATTTAAACGAGGTGTCAGTCCCTCCGAAATTCATTCATTCATCGACATTAATTCTCGCCAAGTATCTTTTACACCGACGGAGCATTTGGAAGTGGAAGTCTGCAAGCAGTTGTCTTTTTCGCCTTTTTCCATCACTGCCAGTTGAAAAAGAGCTGGGTAAATTAGTTGAATATTTGCAAAGTGATGACCGCAACCACGATAATTTGTTTTGGCAGAGATTGGCCACTAACCCAATATCACCGTTATTACTCGATGGACCCTTTTCACCGATAACACCTATATGTACTACTTCTTTATTTACGGAGGAGCTCAATGAGCAGCATAAAATCGCTGGACGTCAGACATCACCGCCACCTCCTGAACTGCCGCCCATAACTGACCTCACGTGGTCACCGGTAAAAAAATCAGTGGTATCAAAGGCATTGTTGCCGAATATTGACCCTATACCACCAGTAATACTTAATACACTTTTGCCATTGATATCACCATCCAGCCCAACTCCTTCATTTACGGAGGAGTTCGAACAGCAGCATACTAGTCATCGGCAACATCACCGTCACCACCGCCTGCATCACCACCAATAATTTATCTTACATGGTCACTGGTCAAACAATTGGTGATGTCCGAGGCAGCGTCGCCAATAGTTGACCCGAATAGTGAGGTATTGCAGCCAATGGATTTATTAATTAAAAACCTCAGTCAGGAGGATAATATGCCATCACTACCACTAGTTGAACTTAAATACTAGACAACCATCAAAAAAAAAAGAAAGAGGAAGAGTAGCATCAATGGATGAAAAAAGAAAAAAAAGCATGTCAAAGTATTACATGAAAAAAAATATGTCGAAGTATTATCTACAAACTGAATTTTATTAAAATGTTGTAAAACAAATACTTATATTACTTAAAAAATAAATGGTAAAAAAGGTAAATGAAATTTTTTTTTAACGAATCTTATTACCTGATAATTTGAAAATTCTATCCTTGTCCCATTCGTGTTCGTATCTGTTCAGATAAATCCTCTCTTAGTAATAAGTATTAGTTGTACTACACGCAAAAAAGCGTATTACTGAGACACTTCGGTTATAAATAAAAGATAGTTCTGGCTGCTGATGTACCCTACATGTAAGTGTATCGTTGGATCTCTTGGTTATACGTAGAACGGTAACAATACAAGATAACTCCTACTGCTGATTTTACTGCTGCTTCTGTTATTTGCAGATTATATTTTTGCTGTGCGTAAACAGTCCATCAATTAAACAAATTATACATAGGCTGGTAGTCAAATTCGAACCAAGGACCTGTCGATACACAAACAAGATTATTCCTACTGCTGTTATTTTGCTGAAACTATTTCTGCTGTGCATAAACAGTCCACCAATAAAAAAAATCCATACGTAGTCAAATTGAAACCAAGGTCCATTCGATTTAAAGATACAGTGCTACATCTCTAACTCTTGTCCTACCCTATCACCTGCCCATTATACAATTTAAATTAAAAATCCTTGTAAGAATTCATACATGCACGCATTGTACGTGAGTATTTATCTATGTATGTAGATGAACATGTATAGATGTGTACATGCATTACATGTATTACATTGAAACTCGTATTACCTTACATTTATAAGTAAGGTAACACTTATTTGTCATACCTCACAGATATGAGCGTGTGGTTGGGACTCTCATCCATACATACAAAACAACACTTTCTCCTATAGGCTAACCAGAGAGAAGAAAGTTGTGCATAACCCCTAGCGCTTCGTATAGAGTCATGGCTGTCCACGCACGCTCGCGCACGTAGGCAGGGAGGGGGACGTGTGCTGGATTCGGGGTGTGCTAGTATCGGCATAGTTTATCTACTGCTCTAAAATTAGACACAAGTTGATCCATTCTGAGTAACTCTCATTTTGACAACAATACTAGTCGTTAGTAACATTGCACTATATTTAAATTTAAAAAATATTTAAAAATTTATAACCTTAATTAACAATTATGTCCTTTTAGGTATTTAAAGCTTACAATAAAAACTTTATATTATACAATTTTTAGTGCGAAAGTCTTAAGTACTTGTAGGTAACTTACTAAAATACGTGAACAAAGCAAAGCAAAAGAAGGTAGTAACGGTTCAGCTGTGCTCTATCGTAATGACTCGTGGTAGTTGTAAGTCGCACTAGAGGCTATGTTTGTGTAGTTATTTGTGTGGGGCATTTTAAAAATTTCCCCATCAGCCCCACAGCTCTCCTTCTTATATACCACCGTACAGACTGTCTACAAAATCAGAAAAACTTGTTTAATTTGTCCGTTATTAAAACCTATTGAGGATTCACAGCTGAAATCATTAAAACTTTAACTACGACCTTTCGATAGGACTGGACTGCACATAAAAATTCTTATTTATACTAAATCAAAACTTTAAAATCAGCCAAAAAGTATTAAAGAAAAATAATAATAGCACTGGTAAAGACATAAAAAGATTAAACTACTGTAAAAAAAATTCCTCATAAGAAATTAAATTTTAAACGAAATTAAAAAAATATTAAAACTGTATAAAGAATGTACCACTAAAAAAATATGAATGATTGTAAAACTGGAAATCTTACAACTATAATAAGCATATCAAAAAAGGATTTTAACATACTCATCTGTTATTTTGATTTTAAGAAACAGTCTAAAACCCAAAATGTCAAACTAAAATTTTTTTTGTTTTCCTGAAAGATAAATACGATATTTTCACAGTAAGTGACTCTGAAACCCTTTCCAACGATACACTTACCTGTAGGGTACATCAGCAGCCAGAACTATCTTTTATTTATAACCGAAGTGTCTCAGTAATACGCTTTTTTGCGTGTAGTACAACTAATACTTATTACTAAGAGAGGATTTATCTGAACAGATACGAACACGAATGGGACAAGGATAGAATTTTCAAATTATCAGGTAATAAGATTCGTTAAAAAAAATTTCATTTACCTTTTTTACCATTTATTTTTTAAGTAATATAAGTATTTGTTTTACAACATTTTAATAAAATTCAGTTTGTAGATAATACTTCGACATATTTTTTTTCATGTAATACTTTGACATGCTTTTTTTTCTTTTTTCATCCATTGATGCTACTCTTCCTCTTTCTTTTTTTTTTGATGGTTGTCTAGTATTTAAGTTCAACTAGTGGTAGTGATGGCATATTATCTTCCTGACTGAGGTTTTTAATTAATAAATCCATTGGCTGCAATACCTCACTATTCGGGTCAACTATTGGCGACGCTGCCTCGGACATCACCAATTGTTTGACCAGTGACCATGTAAGATAAATTATTGGTGGTGATGCAGGTGGTGGTGACGGTGATGTTGCCGATGACTAGTATGCTGCTGTTCGAACTCCTCCGTAAATGAAGGAGTTGGGCTGGATGGTGATATCAATGGCAAAAGTGTATTAAGTATTACTGGTGGTATAGGGTCAATATTCGGCAACAATGCCTTTGATACCACTGATTTTTTTACCGGTGACCACGTGAGGTCAGTTATGGGCGGCAGTTCAGGAGGTGGCGGTGATGTCTGACGTCCAGCGATTTTATGCTGCTCATTGAGCTCCTCCGTAAATAAAGAAGTAGTACATATAGGTGTTATCGGTGAAAAGGGTCCATCGAGTAATAACGGTGATATTGGGTTAGTGGCCAATCTCTGCCAAAACAAATTATCGTGGTTGCGGTCATCACTTTGCAAATATTCAACTAATTTACCCAGCTCTTTTTCAACTGGCAGTGATGGAAAAAGGCGAAAAAGACAACTGCTTGCAGACTTCCACTTCCAAATGCTCCGTCGGTGTAAAAGATACTTGGCGAGAATTAATGTCGATGAATGAATGAATTTCGGAGGGACTGACACCTCGTTTAAATAGATAGTCGAACAGCTACACCAAAAAATTTTAGTATTAGAAAAGGATACAATTATGTCTGCTACTATCTCTCTTCTTAAAATGCAAATACCAGTGTACATATAAAACTTCATGAGAAGAGGGAAACTGCGTCTTGCATCTATTGGACTATCATTGAGCAGAAATCCATAAGTAACGAAAAATCGTATTAGAAAAGGATACAATTATGACTGTAGCTATCCTTCTTCTTTAAATGTAAACAGCATTATACATGGAAAAATTCATGAGTAGGGAAAAACTGCGTTTTGCAGCCATTGGACCATCATTGTGTGAAAATTTATGAGTAGGGGAAATTGCACATCCAAAATACACCCCCCCCCACCCACCTAATACATACATGTGTATGTACGCAAGTTAGTAATGCACTTGATTTTTTTTGAGTGGCAAAATAAATTTGCCCACTTCTACAACAGTATTTAAGGGTTATTGGGTTATTGGATTTTGGATAAATAAAGAATCAAAAATTTTGTAATTTGCTCAACTTCCAAGAACTCTATACTCTCTACTGCTTCCACCATTTATAAAGTAATTAATTTATAAATTGACTGACAATAAGACTGCATTACATCACTTGTTACATAAATAAATAAATAAACAACATCTTAAGTAATTAATCCTCTGATATATCATACAGTCTACTGTCTGAACATCTTTTAGATAGTTAATTTAAAAATTTATTATAAGAGAGTGAGCTTTTACTTAAGAAGATAAATAAATAAAATCCTAAGCACTCAATTCTTCCAATCAAAAACAGTTTACTATTTATACCATTCAGTAGACAAATAACAGCCTGATTAATTAAAAGATATTAAGCTGACCAAACCAGTTATTTTAAAAAAAAAAAAAAAAAAAAAAAGACTTAACCTCCAGAAACCCTGTACGCTTTACTGACTGTACAGTTCATTGGGTCGTTAACTCAGAAATCAGTGAATGACAGGTAGCCTTAACTAGAACTCTTGCTGAATAAATTAATAAATAAGTTATATATTGAACGATTAATCCCTAGAAACTAAATCCACTCTGATATCTGTATCGTTTAGTAGGTAATGGTTTCATAAATTAATTAATGAACAGAGAGCCTGGACAAGTTCGCTTATTCAATAAATGGAAAAATAGATCAAGTTTTAAGCTCTTTATCCTTATTAATACGACTCAGTGTATGGTCTGGGCTACTGATTACTTAATTAGTAATTAAATTTATTACGTAATAGTTAGCCTAAACTGAAACGCTTATCGTATGAATAAACAAAAAAAATAAAATTGTCAGTCCTCTCCAGAAACGAAATTTGGTCTACTATCTGTAGAGTTTATTAGGTAGTTATCGATTGCTTACTGCACCTCTTCGGGTCATTTGGCATTTTCAAATTGTTTGGCGCTATTTCTGATGTTCTACTAAAAATTTTGTCTACATATTTTCAAATATTATTTACGATTCTACATAAAAGTTTTAGTATTTACTAATTATTTAATAATCTTATTCATTTTAAGGGTTGTTTACTCTTTTGCGTTGTTAAAATTCATAAATTCTGTACATAACTAGAAGAAATATATGTTTAGTTTACTAACTTTTATGGTTAAATTTTTTTCTTAGTTTCTATAAAATTTCTATAACTTTTGCCTATTATAGGGTACTTTCAACCCCCTATCACATACAAACATCATAAATTTTACTTATTGTAACATACTTTTGTGTTGTTTTTTGAAAAAAGGTTAAGAGATGTTCTCGTACCTCCAATACTTTGAACTTCTTTACGTCAGACAGAGAAAATTTCTGGTTAAGTACGCCTTATATTTTCCATCTTTTTAATTTTCAATAGTTTTTCATACGTGCGTCAGTAAAATATGCAAAAAAGTGATAGTCTTAGTGAAGGGTTGACATTGTATTTGTATTAGCGTTGACAAATAAAGCAGTTCCAAACGAAGATGAGAAAAATCGGTTATAGCCTAAAGGCTTAAATGTGTCATAGCTGAGATTCTCTTTGTTGGCTTACATTTTGCGTAATCTTACATTTTAAATGAGATATGGAAGATGTGTAGGAGACTTGTATTTATAATTTAATTTCTTGTGTGTTTCTTACTATTATATCGGTCATTTCCAGTGCGTTAATAATGCTTGCATACTTAGCATAAGTGCTGGGTATGTTTAATAAATTTGCAGCATGTTAATAACCTCTACGTAATTTTAAATTATACGCTGGCGTATTTAGCAGGAGAAGATATTGAAAAAAAAAAATTCAAAATTTTTACTTCTGATGTAACACTTACATTTAGTAGAAGACTAAGTATGTACATTGTTTCAAGATTCCAGATAACAATCCTATAATGTTAATAAACTAAAGGATTGTGGATTAATAATGAGAAAAGAAATGAAATGAGAACGGACGAGGGTTTCAAAAAAGAATTAAACTAATGTTAACGAGTAAAAAGTATACTTTAAGTTTTGAATAAATATACTATGAGGTGATGGATCAATAATATAATTTTTGTCATAACTTAAATTAATATATTTGACAATAGAAGCTAAGATTATAATAAGCTTATAAGTTCTCCTCTCATTATACCAAGACTCTAGGAGAGCGTGTGTGCGTGGCAGCAACCATGTTCTGTCTCTCTTAACTGCATCACCGTACAAATTACAAACACATACATACACACCATCTCACACTCACAGTGACCATGCCACATATCAGATGTCACTTCTTACGAATCTAATATAAATTAACTTATATTCCAACAATAAGGCATAGGCACTATGAAGGGTGTTGAATTTAACCATTAACTCAGAAAATGGTCACATTTTTATGGATAAAATCTGAGTATAAGGTCTATTAAGATCACCATTGGTTCTAGGTTACACATAGTGACAGTTCTGGGTACTGGTGGGGATAGTGTGATACTGCATCAGTGGTGCAGCCCTGTGATATCAAACAAGCTACGCTTCCGTGCTATTATACGGAGTTGAATAGTTACACAATCTCTTATTATCGTATCCAACGAATTTTTTCACAGTGTTCATCATACTTAATTTAAAGTCTGTTACAACAAAAGCTGGGAGGTGGATTTGGAGCCCAAATTCTCGTGCTTCGGATCTTTACACGTCTAAAATTATGTCATACAAATCATTACGTTGACCTTCTGAAAGATAGAATACAAAACGTAATGCAAAGTGTTTATGGGCTTAAAAAACAAAACTCACTACAGCAAACAATTTATGAAAATATTTTTGTGCTATAGTAAACGTTTCATCTGAAAATCATGCATTGCACCGAAATAATCTTTTTAAATGAGCAGTTAAAGTAAAAATAAGAATTTTCTCTCTCTTGTCATCATCTTTGACAGTCATATAGCACAATAAGAGTCCGTCTCCATTGAGAGTTTAATGGTTAATCATTGGGTTTTTTCGTAAGATCTTCTAGTCTCTGTTAATTTGACACCACATTCTTTGATCTTTTTCATGGTATAATATTATGTATACTTGGTCGATTAGGATACTGTGATAACACGCCTATCAAAAATAAACTAAAACGAACTAAAAAGATAACAAACTAAAAGGTTCTCATACACCTGACGGTACACCACACAATTCATTTTTAAGTACTTAAGCAGGTAGAGCTTTTGGATATTCTTTTGCGACTTTTTTAACTCAACGCATAAGATTCAAAGCTTCTACTTCCTCAAAACCAGATGAATGCGACCAATGACAAGAAGCTGTATGGTGCTCCGTCTCTGCAGGTTCTTGAAAAATTTTAAAACTCCCTCAAAATATTTACGTCACAGCTTGTACAGATTGTTTATTATGTTTTTGGCATTCCAAATAAGCTTTCCTAGCTTCTTCATGTACGTAATAACAAAGATAACTATGATTATGCAAAAAGTCTCTTTTTCAAGCTTCTATAAGTCCAACTACCATTTTAAAAAACTTCAATTTTAAGCGATAACTTCATAGAAGTGAGACTACTATAACCTGTTTGTTTTATTATTCAAAAAATACTACTACGTTCTATTAAAAAAAAACATTATCGTAAAGTTCCTCTGTATTAAAAAAAAAATCAGGTGTGGGTTCCCCGACAGATGTGAAACATTAAATAATGTGTTATTAAACTTGGTAGTATTTAATTGTCTATGATAAAATAGTAGTTTTCGCCGAATTAGTGCCATCGTCTCCAGGACTATTTTGCGGAAGTAAAATAGCCATAAAGCGCGATGGCTCTTACGTGGCAAATTCTTTTTTTTTCCACCGAGGGCACACTTGCCACTAGAAAATTTTTGAGGTAGTAAAAGTATTATTTTTCTTTAATTCTAGATAATCTACAATTCATAATTTTATATTAAAAAAAAAAGTTTATTTACAAAGATGTATTTTTATCAATAAATATTATAGATTAGGAAAAAGCAAATATTAAATAATGCTTATTTCTTTTATTTATAAAAATATTAACAACGAAAATGAGACAGAACAAGAATATACGACAAAGAGGTACTATGCTACCTATTTACACGTAGGCACATATAAATGTTTAATAATACGTTCATGTGTATTACTTTTCTGTCGCTCTGTCTCTTTTCGTATACCTGAGCGTACTGCAAAGTTGCACACGTGCGCAAATTTCATTGGCTCTTTAATAAAGACGGGTTAAGATGGAGAATGAATAAACACATTTGGAAGAACCTGAGAGAACTTTTCATTATGGTCGTATATTTATATTTGAAATAGCCCTGTTCACAAAGACGAAAATTGACAGAAATAATGAATAAACAATACTAGCTGTAATATTAATAAATCATTTTTGACAATCACAAAATATTAAAAAAAGCAACAAAAAAGGCCTACTTAGACGTATGAGTAAAATAAAGAGAGAGAGAGAGAGAGAGAGAGAGAGAGAAAGCACAACAGCAGATGATCAGTGGCTCTTTCTATCTCACTTACTCTTAATTCAGGTACCGCCAAAATGTCTTTTCCATTGTTTTTTTCAACATTTTACGTTTGTGGAAAAAAAATTAAAGTATTTATTGAGAGAAAATTTTTCTCCTGTACAATGGTTTTTTTATTTTTTATGTATCTCAAACTGCTATGAAATGTATTACATACATATTATTAGATGACTTAAAAATAGTAATAACTATTTTATTTGTAATCAGCTAACTGAATTACATGTAATACAAAAAAACGTTTATTATCGATCAGTTTTCTAATTGGTTTTTTATTTCTCAGTTGGCATCCATGAGTTATTACTTATTGAACATATATAAGATCAGTGTGTTGGGTAGCACAGTCGATAAGGTTTCTGACAACCAATCCGAAGGATGTGAACTCGATTCTCGGATCCGTAAAATTAGAAAAATTATATGTGTGCGCATGCGTGTGTGTGCACGTGCCAGCGTATGTATATGCTATACGTATATATATATCTTAACGTCAGGTGACTTATGAGGATCCTCGATGCTTTTAGAATATATACTAATAACATTGAAAAGTTATGAGAACAGTCCGCATAAGTACGATTTTGTCCTCATAATAACCTTTTCTTACATAATAATGTCCACATAAGTCACCAATGATAAAGATNAATTTTTTGAAAGAATTATATATAAGTAATCGTGAGTCTTAAATGCATGTATCATTCTCTCTAAAATCTGGCCAAGACCAAGGAAATCAAAACTTTTATTAAGTCAATAGAGTTGCTGCAGTTTTTCTGCAACAGCTGATGATGAAATTCCAAATTTACAAATAAGCTATAAATACATATACATGACAATATAGTTATAGTTACTAAATATAATATAACATATAATAGGAGCTAAATATATGGACAAACACGAGAAATAAAGTGCTGCCAATTAGTTTCCCTGTTACTGTGTTCTATAAATGTGTGTATATAGGGGATCTTAGTAGATTTAACTTACTGAAAATCTTCTCTCCCACTCTCTTTTTATCTCTCTCTCCCTCTATCTACCTAACTATCTTAATAGCGGCACTTGACATTTAGAGTCAAAGCTTGCAAAATTTTCATCATACTCTACCGTTTTTTATTGGTTCATACAATTCTCTTACTAAATACGTTTTTATATATGTATATTATCAGGATTAAGTTTTGTTTTTCAAATCATTGTTTAGATCATTGTTTACTCTGAATACATGTTTTTATGTCTTTTACGTTTATAATTCATTGTTCCGTAGCAGTATACATATACATATTTAAGTGTCATGTAATTACACAAATTTTTAGTGAGTACGCCCCTTTTGAAAAAGTGAATTAAATTTTTTTAAAGAATGACACCAAAATCTTATTAAATTCATATTACATCTCATTACATTCCAAATTGTTAAAACGTCGTTCTTTATGGCAGGTTACTTTAGGCACCAAGACAGTGTAAGGATCTAACAGATAGATAATGTAATAAAAAAGCGTGTACCCCGATTTCCGTTAATAAAAAAAAAAAAAAAATCAAGAGGATTTGATCACAAATCAAATTAAAACACAAAGAAATCTTCAAAATTAATGTTATTTACATAAATGATAGCACTTTTTTATTTAACATGCATACACACGACTCTCATACCCATTTGAACCAAGGCACCACAATCACATAACTAGTGAGAAATTAGTAAGAACCTTGAATATTAAAATTAAAAAATTTAAGAGAGAGAGCATTGAATATGCGTATGCGCGCTTACCAAGTGACCCACAAAAAAGGTGCTTAAGTTAAGCTAATGTGTGTATGTGTGTTGACACCCTCACTTTGCTGCGTAAACATTATTATGCCACGCACATATACTTCTTTGCTATCACTGGTAGAGGAACAAGTACTACCAGTGGACTGATTTTGATAAACGATATACTTAATCGATTTCAAGTTTTACTGACACACAAAATGCGGCTTGGTCGTTCTAATAGATAATCAAGTTTTTTATAATTTTGCACGTGTTGTGTTATGTCAAAACTTAAAATTGATTGCATGTATCGCTTACCAACATCAGTCTTCTGAAAATGATTTATTCTGTATAACCATTATCGTTTGTGATTTTCATTTCTGACATTTTAAAGCTACCTTTTGGAAGAATAGCAACAAGAGTGTTCAAAAAGTTAATATAGTATCTTAATCATTAAATATTACAATTTTTTTAAAAAATTACTTCTTACGCACTTCATTATATGGTTCTCATTTTCATTAATCAAATAAAATATTTGAGATACAATAATCCTCACTTTTTATAAGCCATTTAAATTATAATTTGGTTAAGAAAATTAAAATTAATGCTTTCTGGCTAGTGGGTTCCCGAGCCTTTTATACATGACAAATGTGCAGGGAAGACGTATACCGCCGTATACTGCCAAAAGGAATAGATATTGAACTTCCATGCATTGACAAACCTTGTATTTTATACGATACATGTACTTTCTACATACACGTAAGAACTTTGTTTTTACCGGGAACTCCACACGTTTTTTTTTTTTGTATGTTTGAATACATACATAATCAAATGTGACACAGTGGAAAGTTAATTTTTTTTTTATTAATACACAAATATTCGTAAATAGATTTATTAATATTTTTTACATTAGTATAAGCAGAAATGGTTTGCGTGTTGTGTCGTTACAATAATTGCATATTGCTTTGGAAAAATTACTTATATTATGGATTCTTACTATTTTTTTTTATTCATAAGCAGACAATAACGGTATACAAAATACACGGTGTGTAGAGTCGTCTGTGTGTAAAACCAGACCCTCGTCCTTGAAATTAACCTATGTTAATAAAATCATGTGATTATGTTTGACGAATTAGATTTAGATAATTACGTGATACTGCCTCTTTTTAGGTAGGACTTGATTTATTCACCAACTCTAAAGAACTCATCGCACAATAATTTATAAGATATTCAATATAAGATTATTAGATAATTTCTTTATTTAGATTCTTATACGTGGTTACAAAGTTATTATATAAACAGTTAATAATAGCACCTTTCAATTCATTATAATATTGCAAATTATTTCACATAACAGACTTTAAAAGAATCTAAAATGAGTATCCAATTTAAACCAATTCAATTTGTAACAGCAAAATAACTTTCAGAGAAAACTGGCAAGAGGTACTCCCAGGTAGCTGAACACACAAAAATATCCCTCTTTATTAACTATATATTTAGTTAATTAATTTGAACTTACTATATTTTTAGATTCTTTTGAATTCAAAATTGCTATTATTAACTATTTGTATAATAACTTTGTAACCAAACGTAAGTGTCTAAATCTAAAAGATTTTTGTTTGAAATAATTCGATTTATTTTCATTGTTGTACGATGATAATAAGTATACAAAATTATTTATTTCACCAGCTTGTAACAAATTTTTCTTTTTGGTTTCAGGTTACGGGTGTTCCTGTTCATCATTAAATTAAATCCAAAGTATCTTGACACTAAATTATCAGAATAATTCTCTCAATAATGCTTTACTTATTAATAAACATCACACACATTACATCGATTTGAATTGTTTTGTTTTTGTCATAATAACCCTTACCAAACTCACAACCTTCGATAAACTAAGCGTATAACCTTAGACAATCCAACAATATGACATTAAATAACCCAAACGTATAAACTTAAAAAAACGTAAAAACAACAAAATTAAACGTTTAACGTTCACAAAATCAAACGTACATATTTAACCAAACGAATTTATGATTTTACAATTTTACTAAAGACAAACTTGTATATCTTCAGCCACACCAAATTATTATTAAAAATGGGCCAAAAAGCCATAAAACGATGGTACGAAGAATAATTAATGTATGAACAAATTATAGGCTTACGAAGTAGTGAAAATGCTCGTCAAAGATGACAAAATTTGAGAGATAATATTGATCGATGTAATAATTATTAATAGAATAAGATCCAAGAAGATTACTAAGCTCAAATAAACGAACTTTATTTCCATTGCAATGCACAATATTTTAAGGACGAAAAAATGACATGTAAGAAGTTATCATTTTCTGACTGTTGCAGTTGCAACTAAGTTGAACTGAATCCACTACCTGAATTTTTTGATGGTCTTAAATCTTTACTAAGAGGAGAACATATTAAATCAAATAAATTTTTCAAATGTATTTAACATTATATTAACTCTTTACTGTTTGCTTTTTTCAGTACAAATATGGTCAATTTCTTATTTTGCAGATTAGGGCAACTTTGTTTTAAAAATCCAAGGTCAAATATAGTTTTAATTAAACAGTTTGTTACATCCTTGTGGCAGTAAAATTTTATGAAACCATTAAGTACTTATTGTCAATCAACAATACACTTCAAATTATCGTATGATTATTAATCCTCTTATCAATTAAAAGCTGATAGCTTTATTAAATAAAATTTTTTGAAAGAATTATATATAAGTAATCGTGAGTCTTAAATGCATGTATCATTCTCTCTAAAATCTGGCCAAGACCAAGGAAATCAAAACTTTTATTAAGTCAATAGAGTTGCTGCAGTTTTTCTGCAACAGCTGATGATGAAATTCCAAATTCTTGTGTTGCTGTAAGAAGTATTAGAATAAAGAAGTTACAACTCATAAGTTCTATGGAACCGAACGTAAGCAGTTGAATTCATCCCTTGTTTTATTTATATGGTACCAAAAATTGGCATAGTAATATAACACGTAGCAATAATCCTAATAGACCTATAAGTTAAATATCTTACGTAAGGTACAGAAAGATTATTAGACATAACAAATGTAAGCCCTTTATATTGGATTAAAGATTATTTTAATCATGACTTGTAGATAGTTAGGTTAAAAATAAATATAGATTAAACTGAATGTTGCACAGATCACCAAAATAAACAAAAAGCAGATATTTATCAAGGCTTACACGAGTACATACAGATCACAAATAATAATGTAAGTGGTCATGTAGGACAAAATGATATCCTTCCATTGTCATTTATTGGTTTCCTCTCAATATATGCAACAATGTTACTAGGATGCAATAGCAATCTCAAATAAAATAAGGAAAACTAACTTATTTTTCACTATGACCTGTAATTATAACTGGTGCTAAAGTTAAGAAAATCTGTTACCTGATCAACAAGTTTCTGATACACCAGATTTAGTAGTATGATATTTTTCATCTGAAAAAAAATCGATTACTTGATGTGGTTATAAAAAAAAATATTTTGAAAAGAAGCTGCTTTTGCATATGCTATCGAACTTCAAAAACGTGGTCTAAGTTATGTGCACTTATTAATTACATTAGAACGTAGTCATAAGTGAGCTACACCTGATGCTGTTGACAAATTTATATCAGTAGAGATTTTTGATGGAGCAATCAAGCTCTGTTCACATAAAATTATTTTGCAAAATATGATGCACGGTCCATGTAGAACTTGGTGTATTAAAGATGGAAAATGTACAAAAAAATTACCTGAACAGTTTAATTATAAAACGTCATTGAATAAAAATGGATACCTTTATTATCGTTGAAAAGATACTAGTAAAACTTATGAGCTTTCACGTGGTTATTTAGTTGATAATAAGTTGGTCGTTATATATTGTCCTACGTTATTATAAACTTTTGATTGTCATGTGAATGTAGAAGCTGTTTCAAGCTTCTAAGCTGTGAAATACTTATACAAATACATATATAAAGATAATGACACCGTCACAGTTACTATAGAAGAAGATCTAGAATAAAGTAACGATCGAATACGATGGAATTCGTAATTTTATTCAAACGCGTTACGTTGACTGTGTATAAGCTTGATATCGTATAGTAAGTTAACCATTGCAGAATAAAAGTCACTATGTAATTAGATTATCCATTTATATACCTAACGAACAAAACGTTATTATTCTAGTAAATGCTACCGATAATATGATTATTAATTATTTGAATAGTATGAGTAGTATATTACTTGACTACTTCAAATTTAAAAGTCACAGTTAAGATGGGAGACAGTATTGTTACACTGAAATTTTAAGTTTTTTCACTTACAAATAAATAAAATGAACAATATTGTAACAACTTTTTGAGGTACTCGTCGAAAGCATTTTAATTGTATTAGACGTATATTTTCAGATAGTACGGCTCAAACAGAACTAATTCATTTGAGTTTATCATTACTGCAGGTCAAAGATGCTTAAAGTTATAAATATCTCAAAACAGTTGACAATGTAACAAAACCTACTTTCAGAGCAGCATGTTTAGCTTTAAAACTTATTGAAGACGATGACGAATAGATAAAAGTGATGGATGGAGCCACAGTCTGAATGATACCCTGAAGACTTCGACTTCTGTTTGTTTGTATACTAATTTATTTTTTTCCAGTTCACCCCGAAGAATCATAGGAGCCATTTTTAGATACTATATCAGAAGATTTGCCACGTCCAGAAGACAAAAAAATAAATTGTTAAATGGTTTATGATTTTATAAAATAATTTTTTAATTAATAAATATCGAAGTTGGTCTAATTTTCCTTTTATAGAGCAAACTTTCAATGGTACTGTACATTGTAACAATATTTGCAAGCTTTCAGTTTTATACCAAGAAAAAGTGGCAGGGTCAACACTAATAATTGGGACTTACCATTTGCTACCACGAGGCAGTTGGCTTCGAAATTCTTTAACTAACTATATATGTGTGTATGGGATTTTGTAATTAAGGAGCAATAAAATTAATGCAATTGTAAAAAAAATTGTCAAGTTAGAAAAGTTGTACTTTATTTATAAACTGAATATCTTACAAAAAATAAAATGAAATGAGAGTCACCGTAGTGTAAAGCGTATGAAAATAAATCGAATGTTATAGACAAAATTAAATTAATGTAATATTTTCTGGGATCATTCCCTTGAGATTAAATTCTAGGAACCACAAATATCGCACCCTGTGTCACCTTGAAACAACTCTACTGGAGACAACTCACCAACATTTGATTACGCAATACGACGGCTGCATACTCTTATGGTAAATAAACAACTTACACTGAAATTAAACTTCACTTAAAAAAATCACTTATATTGAATTGGTACCTTTTAACTTCAATACAATAATTCCGAATAATTGACACTGAGCATTTTAAACAAATGACAAAAGTATTTTAAATTAATCATTCACGATAAAACTTGCTTACTGCGAGTGATCTTCGAAACGGTAAAAATAACAAAATGTAATTAATCGATCAGGATTCCGGAGGAAAAACACGGAGGCGAAACGCAAAAAGAAACAACGGATAAACACATTTGGATGTACAAGTGGCCCTGATTCAGGAGAAAAAATTCACATTAAAATTTTATCAAATATTTTAAGAAAGAAGAAACTCCATCTGTACCACTCAGCTGGCACTGGGGCCACCATACAGTTATATTAAAAAACTGGGATTTTACTACCCACTTGCTTTGTGGCTCAGCCAAGATCATGACTCACACTTTAACACAGGTAATGGAATATGACTATGAGCCAAAGGCTTCTTAAGTCCCTCCGAGAACCTTCCCGCTCCCTCTTGAGGTTGCAAACTGCCTTTTTCGTTTACTTTATTCGACTCATCACCTTGGTGCCCCTAATACTTGAATCTTACTACTTTATTCCCCAGAATATATTGCGCAAATATATCAATAACTTTTACGAGTATTACTGCAATTTTACTTTCGAATGGTCAGACTAATGATTAAACTTTTGGCTTACCAGTTCCAACGTTTCATGATTCTTTATCAAATATTACAACACAATCCAAAAAAGGTCAATTTTTAGAAGAAGTGTAAGTTTTTATTTGGGATAAAATATCTATGGCTGCACGATATACTTTAGAAATTAATTATAGAACATTAAAAAATATTATAAACAATATTCTTACTTTTATAGACAAAATAATGGTTTTAAGTGGTCAGTTAAGACAACTTTTAATTAAAGTTAATAGAACTTGTAAGAAAACAAACAAACCAAAAGCATGAGAGTATAAACACAAAAAGTCAAATTTGCACAATATTTAATAAATGTTAATAATGAAACTTTAATTAATCAGGACGATAACAAATAACTTCCTGATTATATTATTCTTGAACAAAATAAATGTATTGTACAAAAGGTTTTTTGGTACGTTAATTGATAAAAAAAAGTTCTAACAAACAAGTGAATATTATGTTATTTGCAAGAAATGTTGACGTTAACGAAATAAATGAGCAACTTACAGATATATTAGACCAGGCTGATCAACATTCTATATACAGAAACTGATAGTACTGAAAATTATGATAATGGAAATTTTAATTCAAGTACTCTATTACCAGAGTATCTCTATACTTTAAAACCACCAAGATTGCCTCTATATAAGTTGCGTTTCAAAAAAAATTGTATAGAAATGTTAATAAGAAACATAAGTAATAAGGGCTTGTGCTACATGAAAAAATAACAAATTTTTACTTTGTTAATTTATTTATAGGAATACAAAGTTTTAGTTGAAGGGATGTGTGATAAAATTATTTTTGTAAGTCGCATTACATTGTATTGTGAGAAAAAAATTTTCAGTTACTTTTAAAAAAGGCAAGATGTGAATTAAACTAACTTTTGCAATGACAATAAATAAATTTTAAGGACAAACTTTTAATAAAATAGGTATAGATCTTCGTAGAAATGTTTTTCACCTTAAACATCTATATGTAGCTATGTCTAGAGTGCAATCATAGGATTATTTAACAATTCATTTAGGTTGTCAAAGGAACAATAAAGAGAATAAAAATGTTGTTTACATAGGATAACATAATTTATAAATCAAAATATTGATTAAAAACTATAATAATTAAACCAAATGGTGATCATCAGCTAACAAGATATTATTTAAGTTTTGATATTTTTAAAACACATACAAATTATGGTTTATTCATTTTATTTGAAACAAAATACAGTGTAGTATTTACATGCAATTTGGCACGCAAAGCCTGCTCATGTGTTCTAGTATCAAAAAATAATGAATGATTTTATTGTGGCATAAAATAATGGATAACTTCTTGCCTACTGATTTTATTGAAACTTATTAAGGACATTAATGTATTGATGTTTATTATAAAAAGTATATGGGTTGAAATAATACAGTTTTGCGTTGCAGTAACACTTATTCAAAGGCCTATATTCGCTATATGAGAAATTGATGAGAATAAAAAATGTATCATCTACATTCACGAAAACAATTCTTATAGTTGAGCTGTAACTCAACCACTACCATACAGTGATTTTCAATGGGCTGAAAATATAGAACAACAATCGCATGACTTTAACAAAGTTAGCAAAAATAATGCTTGTGGTTATATTCAGATTTAGAATACCTGCAAAGCTTCCATGATTTTCATAATAATGAACCATTTTGTTTTGAACAAATTCCAGCTCCAGGATCAAAGCAAATAAAGTTACTGACAACGTCAAAGTATAAAATTAAATATGTGTTTTACTGTGAAGCATATAAACAAGCTTGAAGTCATGAATTGAAAATTTGAAAAATTTATCGTGCTTTCAAATTTTGGCAAAGTACTTGGTTTAATAAATATATCAATTTAAATAGTAGCAAACAGAAATAAATTAAAAATAAACTTTAAAAAACGCTTAGTTAATTAATTAACAACAAAATATTTTGAAAAACGATATAGCGTGAAAAAAAGTTTATCAATGTTAAACTTTCAGGCTATTAGAATATCTGATACGGAGAAGGAAAGTACATCACAAAACTTTAATTTTACAGCTGCGATACTTTCGATAAAAATTTGAAAGCCATTCAACTGGAAAGTACTAAAGTTTTAATGAGAACATACCTACGTACATTCGCCTCAGTATGTAAGATTTATTAAAGACACGTATATATTGCTTGTGCAATGATTATATGCTTTTTAAACTGTAGACTAACTGTCAACTTTTATTCACTGGCATTCATACTTTTACACATAAAGTAACAAAATATATTTATTAAATGATAAAAGCAGACAAACAAGGATTCAAAACGTCAGATTATCCAGACAAAAATAACTTCATACTGTCATTGAAACACAAGGAAGTTGTCGGACTTATGAACAAAAGCATAATAAGGACTTGTGTACAAATGTATGACAAAAATATCATGTTAAAATTTTCTGGTCTTATAAGCAAAATGTAGAGTATTCCAATAAACAAAAAAAATTGGACAAAAACAGCAAAGGGCATTAAAACATTGTGAAAGTTTCTATTGAACGTAAGGATTATACTGACGGTCTGCACAATATAAAAAAAATATCGAAGGAAGACCAAATAAGTATGAGACCTCATTATCATAAAATCTATACTGTAAAGCGAAATAAAGAGCTCTTAGTTTCCACGACCATAAGCAATATATTTTCACTGCTTTTACAGGTGCACTACCTTCAGGATATGATAAAATAGTGGATGAGAAAAAAGAAAATAATGAAAGAAAAAGTAACAAAGAAATCAACAGTGAAATATTGGGCAATGAAATGTCCCAGGAAATTTTTCAAAATTTTCTGAAGACAACGTGCAGGAATAAGTTAAATGCTTACGTGACCAAAACATATACATTTCAGAAATCGTAAGTAAAGAATTGTATAAAAAACTATTTTTTTATTGTAAAAGTAACAAATTAATGATAAGTTGATAAATATTTATCAATACACAAGAAAGCTGCTCTGCTAAAATAATTTCTAAGTTTTTGAACAAACATTTAACTAAAAAGTTATTGTACTAAGTAAACTATTAATAAATTGTATTTACAATGAAACCAAGTAAATAGTTATGTAGTAAATAATAATATAGTTTAAAAATAAGTTACGAACTAAAACATAAAAGGCAGTAATCGTATTTTCCATGATCGGACCAATCGTAGCAGAGTGGCTTAGAACTTTGGCTAGTGTGCAGGTGGTTAGAGGTTTAAATCTCTGTGGAAACCATTTTTTGAGGACGAAGTTCTTTATCTTGCGTTACTCGGGGGGCTGGAATTTTAAAACCGACATATTTTTTTTTTGAATCAGAAGTCTCTTCCTCTCAAGTTTCCCCCCTTACCCCATCCCCCTAACCTACTGTTCTCTACACACTTCCCCACTATATATGTATATCTCCCAATCCTGCCGTGTTACTCTTCTGCACACCTTTACCCACCATTCTATCTCACACTCCCAAGCAATTAATTTTTCAACAAATATTAATTTTATTTTTCCACAATAATTTTTCTTTTACTTTGAATTTTTTTCTTTTACAATTCTAAAAAAANTTTTATTTATTTGATTTGTAACCAAACCAAATAAATTAACGTGTATTAATTAGGAATTTCTGTAAAAAATGAGTTTTTGTTATTTTTTTTTAATTTTTAGAGTCAGTTGGAAGAAAATGAAATAAAATATAAAATGTGTGGCATGGTAATGCGATGTAACATCATGTAGTTAAGAGGAAACTGGAAGTACGTTACGAGGTGCGGGGAGAATCTATTTTTGTCACACTTTTTCTCAAGGTCAAAATCTGAAATCGTTGATTTACCCCCACGCATAATGCGCCTATAGAAATATAACTTAAAAAAGATCAAATTTTTAAAGACGAACTAATAATACGGAAACAGAAGCAAGATACTTATGACCACTTTAGTCCTCTTAATTAGAATTAATAAATCTTGGAATGAGTTACCTTTCTATGAATTGGTAAACAATCAGAGAAATTTAGAGTATCTCCGTCAACAGTTTATCAGTCTGTTAGCCACGCTTAACAGACGAAGATTTATTGTTATAGTCAAGGGTTTTCAGCTTATTTCAACTCAATTTTTTAACAAGCTATTTTTTTCTTTCCAAGAATCCAGCCACCGATAAAATTAAAGAGCGCATTAACGTTAAATGTCGTCAATCGCACTAAAACGCCCAGAAAAAGACTTTCATGGTGCTGAATCAAGAGGTTTTTTCTTAGTGACATCCCTCTCTCTTTTTATTTCAAGCCATTAAAGAAAATTAGTTAAGTACAGCCCCCCGTCTTGGCTTCGCCCGAGACTTACTAAATAAAACACCGTAGTGTGTTGACATGTAATGTGAAAGATTTTTCAGTTAGAAATTTTACACATATTCCTGATACACCTAATAACAAAAATCTTCTTATTAAAAACATATTTTTTCGGAATCCATATAGTTTATTTATTTAAATAATGCGGTGTAAAAATTCAAAAAAATTATTATGCTGAAAAGTACCGTGCGTTCTTTATGCCATAAAATAATCGGTGGCCATAAGAAGCCGTTGATTTACAGTTTCTCCCATGTAATTCACGAAAACGGCTATTTTTTAAAGCTGTTAAGATTATAACCCCCAAATAATTTATTTAACAATTCTTTTAGGTTGTCAAAGGAACAATAAAGAGAATAAAAATGTTGTTTACATAGGATAACATAATTTATAAATCAAAATATTGATTAAAAACTATAATAATTAAACCAAATGGTGATCATCAGCTAACAAGATATTATTTAAGTTTTGATATTTTTAAAACACATACAAATTATGGTTTATTCATTTTATTTGAAACAAAATACAGTGTAGTATTTACATGCAATTTGGCACGCAAAGCCTGCTCATGTGTTCTAGTATCAAAAAATAATGAATGATTTTATTGTGGCATAAAATAATGGATAACTTCTTGCCTACTGATTTTATTGAAACTTATTAAGGACATTAATGTATTGATGTTTATTATAAAAAGTATATGGGTTGAAATAATACAGTTTTGCGTTGCAGTAACACTTATTCAAAGGCCTATATTCGCTATATGAGAAATTGATGAGAATAAAAAATGTATCATCTACATTCACGAAAACAATTCTTATAGTTGAGCTGTAACTCAACCACTACCATACAGTGATTTTCAATGGGCTGAAAATATAGAACAACAATCGCATGACTTTAACAAAGTTAGCAAAAATAATGCTTGTGGTTATATTCAGATTTAGAATACCTGCAAAGCTTCCATGATTTTCATAATAATNTACCATAATGATTAACATGTTTTCATAAGTGATGGTTACACTTTTTGCTCTGGGAAAAATATAAGACATTTATGTGAAGTAGTCGTGCCTAATTATATTGTAGGAACAATAAATAATTTAAATTTTCAACAGTTTTCTAAAGTAGATAATGTACTTAAAAATAGCTAAAATAAGCAGATTGTAAATCTTATTGCGAGTTAATAAAAAGATGTATTATTCTCATTCGCCAGTTTTTAAATACAATAGTAAGTATTAATGTGCACACTTTAGCAGTACTTCATAACTTATGATTAAGTATCCTTCTATCACAAAATATTTCAACACTTCTTCATCGTTTGTGGATACATTACCAATATCGGACCATCTATCCAAATAGTTTATCCTGATGCGCAAAGGGATATTTTGTACATTACTAAACCGATCAATTGGGTATTTTGTCGATTTCCCAGTACTCACTCACTTAATCAGACGAAATGTCCCAATAGGCTGGGTGCACGCCGACTCCCGCGCCCTCCCAAGGCTTGATACTAAAACATCGCGGTGAAAAAAATTCGAAAAATACATTAACAAAGCTGATTGCCTAGAATAAATAATTTTTTTTTGCGTTTTAATGGAATCTTTTTAAAAATTTATAATTAGTCCTCGAATCTACCGTAGTAAGGTAAATGTACCAATTGACGCTGCAAATTCTGTCAGAAAACGTTTATATTAAAACACCATCTTACAACGCATGAGCGGACCCATACGGGCGAGAGACCCTTTGGATGCAAATCCTGTCCACAGACTTTTGCCCAAAAGATCACTCTTATTAGGCACGAGCGAACACATACTCATCGAGTTTCAGGGTTATTGGACACCTAGGTCCCTTCCCCCTTAGATAAGAGTGTCGTCCGTAACCGGGATACCCAGCTGCAAGACTATTATCAGCATTTTCAATACAGCTCGTTGAGTTGCCGAAGCTCGACTACAACGCTGTGGAGACGCTCCAGCCTTTTATAACCACACTTATTCAATTATGTTGCAGGTACCTTCGATTTTATGTCGACGCCACCTAGCGGATTTTACTGAACTAAAGTGAAAAGCTGGCGTATTTTTGCAAAACTTTGAGCTCATTTATTGCTATTGTTATTAAATTTTTTAAGATAAAAACTATACTAAAACCATCTAGGAAGTATCATGAATCAGTGTGCAAAATTTCAACAAAATCAGTTCAGTAGTTTTCGCGGTTAGCGATTACAACGGTTTTAGCGCTTCTGCTTTATATATTAGTAAGACAGAGAATTTTGAATACTCCCAAAGGTAATGTTAAGGCCCAAGTTCGTTAGTATTTTATTATCAAGAGATGCTTATGATCTGCCGCAACTATGTTCCTTCTTTAGAAAATCTTAAAAATAAAAACTCTTTATCGTATGTCTTGCACGTGCACAACGAAATGTTGAAAACAAAGAGCTATTTTGTGCACTGTATAAAGCATAGTTTCTAAAAGAATAGTGCATCAAGAGCTTATCGCCAAAATCCTTAAAGCAGGATTGTGATGTATTATTAGCGTACATTAATGATAAATACATTCTAAATAAAACGATAAAATATAATCGATAAAAATGCAATGTACACAACAACTACTCATAATTTATTGCAAAATGTCAATGACTATTATTTGCAGAAGTAGCTCCGTTAAAAAAGTAAAGTAATGATACAAATAGTAGTAAGGAAAGTAGAAATTAAAAAAAAAAATTTTGTACATTCAACCACTTTATTAAATAGAAAACTCAAAACTTTAGAATTAATTTCAGGGCTTTGAAAGTCCAAATTTGGGCCTTTTAAAACTAATTCTGTTTTTTATTGTGTATCTGTAATAGCTTTCGTATGAAATTTTTTAAAAAGAACATCGTTATTTCACATTCCTAATAAGTAAGTGATTTGCAGCTGATTGAATAATATATGTTGTGTTGTAATTACTCTAAACACAAAGGTATACTAAGAAGTTTATTTAATGAAAGTATATGTATAGAAAATAATGCATAAATGAGGTAACATTCATTAATTTATGGTTTTTTGTTACTTTGACTAAATGACTATATAATCTTATTAAAATTTTTATTCTTTACTGCTTATAAAAATGAATAGTTTATGCAAGTAATTGTAACATGTTAAACTTTCCTAACCTTTTTCTGCTTATAAAAGTAGCTTTTATAGACATAATACAATACCACTAGCAACATACGCCACTAAAGTATCGGTAGATAGTTTATTACAGTTTTAGCCTGTCTCTAGTACTAAAAAATAAAAGGATTAAACTAAAATTTTTTTAGGCAATAACTAATTTTTTTTTAAGAAACATAAAAGAAATGCCGTCATCTGACAATATATTTAAGTTTTGCAACGTTATTAATTAAACATTGTTAAATTTAATATTATGTATGAGTCTCAACTTTTTTACCTTGGCATTATATTGCTATTTATGTGCAGCTCTCCATCACTTATGAATTTTTTACCATCAAAAGATCCAGAAAGTTTGAAATTACATGCTGTTGAACCAGATAAGTCAAATCTAATAGGCATACCTGTAGTTGTAGGAACAACGTATGATGAATCTATAAACATAACAGTTTTTTCATAGTGCAGAATTTCTTTTCCAGATAAGATTTGCTGAATCTTAATCCATGGATTAAAGGAGGAAATTAACTTTTTAATTTCAAGATCGTTGTTAAAAATAAGAAATTGCATCTCGTTGCCAAAAATTTTGTAACTTAAACTAATGTAAGGCTGTTTAAAGTCATTTTCCAACACGTTAGGCAATCTTTTAATTTTTGACCAATAGTTTTCGTGATTTTCTTCTGTGGATCGAAAGTATCGCAAGAATTTTTGGATATGCTTTGTTGTTTTCATTTCACTTAACGGACCATTAGGTCCAAACATCTTTTCAGCATAATACTCAAGACCTTGAGCACGGATATGGAGATCAAAAATATTTATGGCTTCCCCAAAAATATCCAGCGTAAGATTTAAAAAAAATGTGCGAGGTATATAAGATTTTGGAGAAAAAACCAGGTTTACTTGATACCCAGCACCAATGTTATATTCTTCAGAAAAAAGAGAACGTTCGTAGTTACGGGAAAATTTTCTAAAATCGTTATTAAACTTATGGCCCAAATCTCGATTGGATAAAAGGCTTTGAATTTCTATAAGAAGTGGGGATGAAGAGGTTGCCATACTTCTCAAATGACTCCATACGTATGACCCAACTGAAAAAAAAAAAAAATGTTTTACAAATTTGTTACATTAACAGTGTCAATTTAAGTGTAAATACGCAGTTATATAATGCTCAACACCTTTTTTTAAACTTTCATCCTTGACTATAAAAAAATATAAAGTTTCTTATATTGAATAAAATGTTGGAATAAAGATGTCATAGGACTTTTGACTGCAAAAATACCTTAGGAATCTCCGTGTTTAAACTTTTCTTTAACTATAAAAGTAACACCTAATTTCAATTTTTTTTGGGGCTATTGCGGGAAAGCTTAAAAAAAAATTTTTAATTTCGAAATGTGTGGTCAAAAACCTCGACTTTTTGTTCTAAACTAGTTATTTTAGTGCAACTTGTGCAACTTGTGTGTGCGATAGTCATATACGTATTAAGAAAATTTTTGTGAAAGCAAGCGTCTTGCATCATAATATAGAACGTTGAGTGGTAAGAAAATAGTTATGAAATATTCTTGTACTGTTTTATTCAATCAGTTTACTTTTAATAGATGACGTGCATTTAGAAAACAAGTCTTACAAACACACATGTTAGACTATTATAAGTTAATTAATATATTATTCTTGAAAAACAATACATTCCTGCAGCTCTTCATTATTAAAATTATCGTCATTTACATCCACTCATTTTATATTAAAATAAAACTTTTTTTTTGTTTAAGATTATAAAGAGCATATAAGAACTTTAAGGTTCAGTTATGGCCTGCACAAGTACTAACCAATCTTGAGAGTTCAAACGGGGGAAAATATGTCATATCAGTGACTTAAAAGCCAAATCTTTCAAACCACTTTTGTCTCCAATCTGTAATAACAAGTATTTTAGTAGTATTTTTAAGATTCTCTGAAATATCTCCTATTTTCAAGTCCTTAATTTTTCTTTATAGCAAAGTTCAAGATATAAATTTTTATGTTTATAATTTTGCGGTAATTTTTGCCATGTAAGGGGCGCTTTAAAAAGAAATACTTGTGCTTCTTTATTGTTTGTACTAAGTATAAGGATGGCTAATTCTATAAGTACACAACCACTGCATAGTTTCTTAAAACCTTGCATCTCCACAAAATACTTTATGTTTAAATATTACATTATTTAATTTAATTTTAAAAATTTTTTCAGTACCTTAATTTTTTAAGATAAGATTTTTTGTCGGTAGTCTCACAGATTTGAGTTTTTGAACCTTGATATCTTTTTTCGCACATCTCTTCATAAATGTCTCCCACTTTTCTTGTTGTCATTTATCTTATGCTTTTTCTTTACTCCAGCTGTTGCCTTAATCCTTATCCATGGCAGTTAAAATTAAACTAGGATTAGCAAAGCTACGAATCTGCTCATGTATAGCCTCACACGAGTTTTTGAGCATCCTCACTTATTGGACTACACTGATCAATATCGTTATAAAAAATGAAGCAATAAGCTAATGTATTAAAAGAAACATTAATATGCAACTTAAACTCCAGCCTTACATCTACTAAGGTATTTTTTAATGTCTCGTTTTGTTTAAAACAATGAAGGACTCTTACAAGTATTAAGCAAGTGATGTTAACCGAATCAAAGTGCACAATCTTTACCATGATATAAATTTTAAAAATTAGCATACATATTATATAGAAATGCATACCGGTTGAGCGTTATATCGCAATTAAGATCTCCGAAAGGATAGTGTAACGTTTCAAAAAAGTTTAACATATTTTATGGAACAGCGATCAAATACACTAGCGCTTACATCTTCGTGATTGTTACAATAAGTTTGAAAGGCTTACATAACGTAACATCGCTATTCCAACTGATTAGATGCTTAAACTGTTTGTAAATGTTTAAATGTGCTAGGTAAGAAGGGATACTCATATAACCTCCAAGAAAGATATTAACTTGTCTTTTTCCAGATACTTCATAGAAGCATAATATGAAAGTAGCCGCTATTACTAGCAAACTCATCATCTTCTTCTCCAACATCAAGCCAACTTGCATTTATAAAAGATTTTTGATCAAGTTAAAGCGATAGACAATTTTTTATGAGGGTGGTTAATCCAACATTTTTGCACTTGTCCACCTCTATAGAATTGATATTTTATCTTATTTTCTTAAATAAGTGACAGATGGCATTGTCTATTAATGCAGC
Organism: Copidosoma floridanum; assembly: GCF_000648655.2. The sequence continues at coordinate 220,556 of NW_019379532.1, read as the reverse complement.
ATTTTTACTGCTCTATTTTTATATGCCTTCATCAATCTTTCATAAACATGTAACAAACTTCGAGTTAGTAAAAAACGCAAATCTCGATGTTGAATGGAAATACGAATTTTATCGCTGTTGCTATATGTTGATGATGCATACGGCAAATAAGCATGAATATTAAAATACGCAATAGATTCGTCTTATATGACTACAGTCCATATACTTTGAATTTTGTCCATTTCGTATGAATGAAAAAAATTTTTAACTCAGCTTAAACCATAGTCTTCTATGCTAGACAAAAATTTTTTTAAGCTGGATTTTTTAAGAGTCAGTTTTGGACGTATTAGTTGTTTTCTTGGATGTCTCGATGATTTGATGGACTTTTGTCTCTGCCGTCTCAATGCTTTGAGAGCTCGTTGTTGACTCATTACTGAAGTACAGATGTAGCTGCCTGTAAGATTTGTTTGATTTGGAACGAAATCCATAGTAGAGAGGGTTTTATGTGCAGACATATTTATTACTCCTTCACAAAAATTAACTTAATTACCATCCTGATCAACTATACGTAGTTGTATATGATTATTGATATGTCTAATAATTCATCTTTAAATAAATTGTTAATTAGACTTCAATAACCTCACATCACGATGGTACAGCAGGGAGAAATATATGAATCTTGTGCAGTTTGTTTCAATTTATGTAAGCTTTACTCATGATGTTACATTCATCTCTTCATGCGTTTATCTTTAGAATGCTATAGGTGAGTCAGATATATAAGTGGTAAGAGTAAAACCTAATAGACAGCCTACAGAATTTTTAAGGTCTAAAATCAATGGTATCACTACACTCGATAACCACTCTAAAGCATATTCATATTAGACTTAATATCAAGTGTTATGTTGTGATATTGTAACACCTCAATTAAAAATGACCTCATATCTTTGATCTCATTACTGTTGGTTGGTAATACAATAACTTAATTGTTGCCATTAAATCTATAACAATTTTGTTATTACTTAAATTCATTACAATTATCAGCAAAAGAAAGACGTTCTATGTCAGATAGCACAGACGAGGTAAGTAATAAAAAAAGTACAGATTGTTAAAGTGAGAACAAGTTAAGGCTAAAAAAATGCTTAGTGAAACTTTTAAACTAATTGCAGTCCCTCTAAGAAAAATTGCTGTTGGAACAAAAATCAAAAAAATAGTTATAGCTCCGTAATTCATTAATATTTTTCTAGTAAAAACCGTAAAATAATGAAGTTAATAAAGTGTTAAAAAAAAAAAAAAAAAAAACATTTAGCAAAAGTCAATACAACATGTAAGTTCTCGTCTTTTTCACGAGGACTTTTGGTAGGGCCAATGCGGATCGCTTAGGCGTACCGTTTCTCATGATGTAATAGTCGACTCCGAAATCCCTGAATTAATTCCAAGATTTATTTCTATTGGATTAATTAAGAAAAAGGACGTAACTAAATCAAAACGTATATTTCACAAGGCGTAATTGAAGAAACATAAACTTGATTTATTATATTTGGAACGTTTACAAACAAAAGAATAAAGATAGACTCATCAGCTATCGAGCGCATTTACAAATAAAGTTTATCTTATTCGGCGTAGTCAATCGAATACACTTCTCCTCACTAATATACTCGAGAGAGGAAATTCTGAAAATTATACAGGTCACACTATGTATAGTGTAGCAAATGCTTCGAGGAAGAGAGCACGCGCGCCTATCACCTTACAATTCAAGAATCGTATTTTTCACTAATACGGGTAAATTATTTTAAATACTTTAATTCTTTTTAACCNATGATGTATTTAAAGCGGGCGTATGTTCATCCCATCCATATAATCGGTAAGTCCGCGTATAAATCGCGTTGGATGATCATATGCCACTGCCGAAAATTTGGCAAGTCCATTTTAAGGGCTTATATTGCGCCCCCCCCCCCCCGATACTTCTTGGCGTATTTTGTTGCGCTCTTGTTGACCCAGAAACAAATTTTCACTCACGGTGCGGGGTGCACGATTAACATGTTCTAAGCGCCGTAAACGATTATCTTGATCTTGGGACTGATGGAGGAACTCTTGCCATGTTTGTTCAAGTAAATCGATGTGATTAGTAAGTGTCCTTTCGAGGTGAATATTGACCTCAGCTAAACGCTGACACACCGATACTAGTTCACGTAGTGAGTTGCGGCCGGAAAAATGGTCTGAGCTTAAATTATTCAATTCGCGCATATTCGCCGGTTACAGGTCGATGTTTAGACCGGATTCAAGCGCGTCATGATTTTGATCACGAATCGGGTTTATCCCGGGACTTCCAATCTCTTCGTTATTGAAATTGTACTCTAAATCGCGGGAGTGCTCGTGTGATCGTAGTACACACGAAGACAGCAATAGATTTTTGTTGTTGCTGTTATCATTGTTTTAACTTCTTTTTTTTTGCACCCACACCCGAAACTTCTGTGATCTGCTCAGGCAGATCAAGAGAATAATCAGTCGTCAGCCCCCTCGCTGCGCCAGGCGGTGTGTGTTGCATCATATGTATGGTTAAATGTATGCGGAAAAAATTCGAGTCCCGCCAGGAGTACCATGTAAGCTCTCGTCTTTTCCACGAGGACTTTTGGTGGGGCCAACGTGGATCGCTTAGGCGTACCGTTTCTCACGGTGTAATAGTTGACTCCGAAATCCCTGAATTAATTCCAAGATTTATTTCTATTGGATTAATTAAGGACAAGGACGTAATAAAATCAAAACGTATATTTCACAAGGCGTAATTAAAGAAACATAAACTTGATTTATTATATTTGGAACGTTTACTAACAAAAGAATAAAGATAGACTCATCAGCTATCGAGCGCATTTACAAACAAAGTTTATCTTATTCGGCGTAGTCAATCGAATACACTTCTCCTCACTAATATACTCAAGAGAGGAAATTCTGAGAATCATACAGGTCACACACTATGTATAGTGTAGCGAATGCTTCGAGGAAGAGAGCACGCGCGCCTATTACCTTACAATTCAAGAATCGTATTTTTCACTAATACGGGTAAATTATTTTAAATACTTTAATTCTTTTTAACCCTCACTTATAATTCGAAAACAAAGGTAATTATTTATTTTTCGGCTATTGACACCATATTCATCAATCACGAGTTGATTTTATATCACTTAAAATAATCCAATTTAAAATTACGCTACCAGATTTACGAAAAAAAATACACAGAGGCTCGACGCAAAAAAGAAAATCAATGATTTACCCGTCCAAAAATGCAATCGTCCCAGATTCAGGAAGGAGAATCAAAACACAGATTTAACGAGTACGTATATAAAAAAAAGAAAACACCATCTACACCACTCAGCTGGCACAGGGGCCACCACTCAGTTGATATATTAGACAACTGGGGTTTTACCACCCACTCGCCTTAATTAATTCGAGAACGAGTTGAATAGCCTCGTGGCTCAGACGGAATGTCTATTCGCACTCTTGAAACGAAAATTTCACCCTTGAAAGTTTATAGGTTACATTATAAATAACACGCGTAATTAGGAATGGCCCTTCGTAAAGATGTAGAAATTTCGCGGTTATTTCAGATTCGGCAATTAAAAAATTACATGTCTTAACTAAAACAGAGTCGTACAACTTATATTTGTCAGCTACGAGATTTATTATATTTATCGGCGCGCGTGATCCCCTTTTTTTGGATCCTGTTTACAGTGAAAATAAGTTTTTGTTTTCGATCGATATCCAGTTGAGGTTGATGTGGAAGATATTTTTTCCAAAACAAGTTGGGTTTCTCATTTAAATGCAACTTGACTGGGGTATATTCCGTCGTATCGTGGCAAGTTTCGTTCATAAGGTCTTGTATCAACGGCACGTACTTTGCCCAACTACTATGTTTACCGAAAATTAATGATCTAAAAAAACGTCCTAACTCCTTGATGACACGTTTCACCACGTTGCTTTGTGGGTGACGAATCGCTGAGAAAACGGATTTGACTCCTTGTTATGTAAGATATTCAGACCAATGTTTAGACGTAAATTGTGTCCCGTGATCACTTTGGATCCACTTGGAATTACCGTAATTGACAAAACAATGATCAGTAAGTCATTTTAACGTGATCATCGTAGTCGCCCTCCTCATTGGATACAAAGCAACAAATTTAGCAAAAACATCGACTGTTACCAATATATATCGGACTCTGCCACGTGATGCAGGTAATGGTTCGTAATAATCGATGGATAAAAGATCATGTGGCTCGTTTGCAACAATCAGGTGCGTTTCAAATGTCGTCAGTCCAGTATATGCTTTGGCCTTTTGGCATGAGTTGCAAGACTGGATCTCCTTCGTGATTATTCGCTTAAGTTTCGGGGCTACAAAAAACTCTCTCAACATATGTATACACTTTTAGTACTAAGGTGCCCGTAAACTGTATGGGTTCCTCAAGCAAGTTCCTTAAAAAACGTCTCTGGGAGAAGGATCTTTTGATAGTTTCCCACGGATTTATAAAGAATGTTTTTCTTTGTAAAGGTATCCTTCCACCCCGCCGTCAGGACGTATCTGATATTTTAATTTTTTTAACTTTTGATTCCGATCCTGTACACCTCCTAAATCCTTAAGACTATCGATAATGGATGCGTTAGGAATATGGGCCATTAAAGTAAAAATGGAAAATTGGTTCCCGAAATTCATCTTATCTACCTCCGTTTGTCTGCTTAGAGCATCAGCTGCCTTTTTTTCTATACCCTTGATATGTACAATTTTAATATCATAATTTTAAAGAGTTAGCATCCATCGCTCAAGTCTCCCAGTTAAATACCGACACGTAAGTAAATAAGACAACGCACGGTGATCAGTTTTTACGATAACTCGAGCTCCCAATAGAAACGACCGAAATTTTTCCAAGGACCAAACAATCACGAGGAGTTCCAGTTCAGTGGTAAAATAATTAATTTCGGCTCCTATTAAAGTACGACTGGCCATGTAAATCACGCGATCTTCACACATTTCATCCGGTTGACACAAAAGAGCTCCTAAACTGACGTTACTAGGATCGGTGTATAAGATAAATGGTCGATCTAGTCGTAGGTGGGCCAACATCATATCAGTCATAAAAATGTCTTTAATCCGTTGGAAAGCTGCAGCTTGTGCCTCTCCCCAATGCCAACGACTTGCGCCGCGGAGCAACTCGAGAAGCGGTTGTAGGTTGTGTGTCAACTCACTTGAGAATCAAGCGCAAAAATTGATTAATCCATTAAACGCTTGGAATTGTTTCACGTTGCGAGGGGAAAAAAATTGTTTTATTGCCTCCACCTTACCTGGGTCGATGCAAATTCCATCACGAGTAAGTATATGGCTTAAAAAATATAACTCAGATCGGAAAAATTTAACTTTGTTGAATTTAACAGTGATACCCGTTTGCTGATCATATGAAATAATTGATCCAAATGAGACAAATGATCCTTGAACGCTTGTGACACACAGAACCCAGTCGTCAACGAAATCGTGCACAAAATCTGATACTTCATTTAGTACCGCCTCAGATGCTCGTGATAAGGCAGCACTACTAATTTTTAAACCGAAGGGTACACGACGATTGTGATAAGTACGTCCCTTATGTAAAAAAGCAGTATATTTCCTCGACTCGACAGCTAACCGAACTTGCCAAAAACTCCTAGTTAAGTCGATACTAGTCATAAAACAAATCTTGTTACATCACCGAAATAGATCGTCAATATTGAGAGCACCATCGTGATCGCTTTGCAGATATTCATTAATTTCTCTCGCATAGAGACACATGCGTACACTACCATCAAACTTAATCACTGGCCTGAGAGGATTAATATATTGACTGTTGGAACGTTCAATAGTACCAAGTTCGAGCATCCGTTTAATCTCTTCGTCAACTTTATCTCGAAATTGCATAGGGACCGGGTAATTTTTAATAAGAAATGGCTTGGAATCGTTAATTTTGAGGGTGTATTTGAAATTTATAAAACATCCAGGGTGATCACAGAAAATAAAATGGTATTTTTTTATTAATTTTTGTAATAACACTTTTTCATCATATGTTGAATAAATTAATTTATCCACGTGCTCCGAGATTTCTTGATCAGATATTCTTTCCGCAGTATCAAAATATGGAACGTTTTTTTCGGACCCTTGGTTAGACATACTGACTTACTGTACGAGGGACACATAACCATCGAAGTGATCCTCTACGTTATACGAAACCGTGCAATCCGTACCGTGATTAGCGAAACGCACGACGTTCCGGCCAACATCAATCATCAACCGTATTTTTTTTGACTATCAATACCGATAATGCAATCGTGGACGAGATTGCGAATGACCAGGAAATCGAGCTCAAAAATACCCTCACCAATCTTAGTGGCACAACGAAATTGTTGTTTTATCTTAACAGATTTTTCCACAACAAATCCCGTTGCTTGCAACCCCACTTTCAGAAAAGACACACAATTTTTGAAATTATTCTTATATCGTTCGTATACATGGCCTAAAATGCACGTAATGAGGCTACCGGTACGATTAACGCATTGATGGTAGCGCCTTGTAATTCCACTATAATTTCTGGACAACACACTGATCGATTACAACGGTCGTTCGGAGAATTTTAATAATCTTGTTTGTTCAATAATTCCTCTTTAGTAACTAAATGAACCAAGTGAATGTTCGGACTGACGTCTTGTCCCCAATCTGTTTGCACAAGAACACTATGATTCTCACTTGGTTTGGCACAATTACACAGTTCCACAAAAAAAATCGAAAGTCTTAGTGCAGAGACCTGACATACCCTCCTATATGTAATCGACCACGCTGAATTCGAATCCAAGGTCAATTTTACTCTATCACGTCAGGATTTTTCATAACCTCAAAATTTAAGCCCAAAAACCCCATGACACAGAAACCATTGAATGCCCGAGTATCTTAACCCAAGTAACGCTATAAACTTATAATTCGATCATCCCTAAACTCCAATAACCCCAAAACCCTAAAACCTAATGACGCCATAACCTCTAAACCAGATGAGTAACAGAGGTTTGAGTCTCTAGTGCTGAGCCCTTTACTACATAATTCCCTTCCCTTTTAAAAAACCGTCCCCCATTGGCAACGTTGTATGGTTCGGGGCAATATTCAATACAACGTCGTTTAGTTTTCCTGGGGCTAGATTTTGATTTCAGCAATCTGCGGCCGCTGTTACCAATTTTTCCTTTCCGTTTGGTTATGACTTACTGGACCAGGGCTGTTAATATGACTACGTGAAAAATTCGTACCCGTGTGATTTCCGTTGAACCCCCCCTTGTTACCCTTCGGACGGTTCGCGGGGCGATTTAATACATGTAGATTATTACGTGAAGCCATTGTAGTATCACGATAATTATTTTTAACTCGGACTAATGAATCATTTCATATGGCGAATTCAAACCACTGACTGAATCAAACAAATCAAGTACAGTAATCAGCGCATCAAGGGTTTAGATATCTCGCATCATAATTAATTGTTGTACTTGACTGTCGAAATGACATGAGGATTGTCGCACAACATCGTGCTCCGCGGGTGCATACGTTCAATTCCGGACTTTATTGTACAGCAAAATAGTGTATTCGCTGCGAGATAGATTCATTCCCACCCGATACTAACCGAATTCAAGTTCCCGGCGAATAATCGATTGGATGCTATCGTTTCAGTACTTATCGTAGAAACTGATGGTAAACGTTGGATAGTCGTTAATTGCGCCAACGACGTACATCCACTAATCATACGCCGGTCCCTTTAAGGCTTGCCCGATGATGTATTTAAAGCGGGCGTATGTTCATCCCATCCATATAATCGGTAAGTCCGCGTATAAATCGCGTTGGATGATCATATGCCACTGCCGAAAATTTGGCAAGTCCATTTTAAGGGCTTATATTGCGCCCCCCCCCCCCCC
>NW_019379532.1:144091-199109 GCF_000648655.2 Copidosoma floridanum | reverse complement strand
ATAGTTATAATCATAATACAAGTAATATTATTAATAATAACAGTAATAATAATAACAATAATAACAATAACGATAACAATAATATTAGTAACAAAAATAATAAAAAATAATCTTAGTATATTACAATATTACTTATCGAGATTATCGTACAGCCAAAGTATAAATATTTTGGTCCTTTATTATACATCGCAAGATTAATTAAACAGTTTTTCTACATGTATACTTTATAAATAAAAATAATAGACTTAAGTATTTAAAAAATGTAAAAAAAAAATTAGGAATTAAGTGTTGTGGAAATATATTAGATGCATTAAAAAGAAGCGTGTCAAATATATAAGAAAATTTTGAAAATAAAGAGGAAACTAGAGACGTATGTATATTGCCATCAACGGATGTTGAAGGACCATGTTATGTGCAACAACAATGTTAAAATGTTGTAGCTATAATGAAAAAATGCGGTTGATCACATATATTTATAACAGTAATGGGCAAGCCTAAATAATCAATCCAGATTGTCGTGGGTGTGAGTGACTCTCAGAAGATGTGAAAACATACTTGAGGCACGACTAATATGTTATGCCTAAATGTTAACACGTTCGACTGCATATAAAAAATTTTTGGCATAATTTTTTTTTTCAGGGGGAGTACATGTTTTTGGGGGGACCATTATCGAGAAGTAGAAAAGTTCTAATCCTACCACAAATGGCTCTTCTGTACGAAAACTTTTTTTTTCTATTAGACTAGGTTGCCACAGTAATACCGTTTGGACTAAATTCTTCTTTCAATAATACAGTATAACTCATGATCAAAAGTAAGATCACAAAGATACTGTGGATGCATATGAATCATAATGTTCCCCAACGTTCCCCAACATAACAAAAACACAGTTTTTTTTTTTTTTTTTTATATTAGAGTGCTCTACGTCCGGCTCCTTTAATAAGGGCACTACTTTGGGCACTTAGCACTTTGGAGAAGGAAGGGAAGACGGATGGGAGGCCTCCCATGACTGTGAGGGGGGTAGGGGGAAATTAGGCAATTATACTGCGAGGAGGTCGCCTAAACCCTCCTCGAGGAGCATTGCGTGGTGAAAAAGCACATGTGAACAATCACAGAGGTACTTGCCCGTAAAGTCGTACTGGCTGGGAAAACAAAAACACATATCGAAAAGAATTGAAATCGATTCTATCTTACTGTTGACTTGTGCCTACTTTAGTAGACAAAGGAAAGACGGGTGGCCAAGTCAGTTGAATGTATATGTAGAGTAATAAAAACAATTTATTTATTTAACAACAACTTAGAAAAACAGTCAAAGAAAAAGATATCTAAAAATAAAAGGAAAGGTGCCTTGCTTCCACAGCATTAACTGACAACTATTTTGACTAATTTAACTGACAGGAGCCAATGATTAATTAATAATCACAAGATTAATTAACAATAACTAGTTGCACGTGGCTTTCATGCTTTCTTATACAAGAAGACTAGACTGTATAGTTTAAAATATGAAATTACGCGCTGATTTTAAATATTCAAAATATTGATTTTATTCAACTCTCGTCCACAATCAATTTTTCTTTCAAAGTTTTAAATAGCACTTTTGGTAATGGCTTTGTCATAATATCGGCCAATTGGTCTGCACTCTTGATATGTTGCAGTTCAATTGTAGATCCGATATGTTGTTGAATGAATCTTCTTGATATTTCAACGTGTTTTTACCCTTGGAGATTCTTCCTTCATCTGTGTTTTTGAGCATGTAAATAGCAAACTGATTATCTACAAACAGTGTTGTTGGCTGTTCTTTATTTAAAACTTTAAGTTCTGCAGCTAACCAACGTAACCAGCAGACTTCATCAATAGCAGTCACTGCAGCTCTATATTCAGCTTCTGCTGTTGTATTAGCTAAGACTCGTTATTTTTGTGTTAGCCAGACTATAGGTCCTCCTCGTTATACTAATACTCCTAACATAGAGTGATATGAGCTAACATCTCCTTCATAATCTGAGTCACAATAGGCTACCAAGTCTTTGCTGCCATCAAAAAAAATTCCGGAGTTTGTGGTAGACTTCACATAACCGAAAGTTCGTTTCACCATCTTCCAGTAATAAGACATTGGTGCGTTGTTGAACCGACTAAGATAGTTTACTAAAATACTAATATCTGGACGTAAAATGGTGGCTAAATACAGCAGACTTCCGATCGCTTCGCGATAGGGTTCAGACTTTTCTAGTTTTGTATGAACAAAATTTTCTGGATTGGTGATCATTCCTGGTTCAATAGGTATGTTGACAGGATTCAATTCGTTGAACTTAAAACGATCCAATATATCCCTTACCTATCTTGACTGACTTACAAATATACCATTTTTCTTTAATATAATTTGCATTTCTAAGTAGGATATTCCTCCTTTATTTGGTTTATCATTAGTTATTTCGAAATTTTTATTTAACTTTAACAGTATTTCATTCATACTATCAATATCTTTGCCTACATACAAGGTTATTATTATACTTCTGTTTTTATTATAATACACACATGGGTGGTCATCTGTGGACATATAATTCAATGATTCAAGAAAACTTGAAAACTTCATGTTTCAGTTTCTTGGAGCTTGCTTTAAACCATAAAGACTTTTCTGCAACAAACAAACTCGATCAGACTTGTCATCAAATCCTTCAGGCTGAAACACATAAATTTCTTCATCCAGATGATCATGTAGAAATGCTGATTTTACATCAAATGTGACAACATGAAATTTTTCTGAGGCTGCAATACTAAGAATTAAACGTACTGACATGTGACGAGCAACAGGGCTAAATATTTCAAGATAATCTTCTCTTTGTTTTTGTTCAAAGCCTCTGAGTACCAGTCTTGCTCTATACCTAACATTTTCCTTTTGACGTAGTACCCAGCGACAAGTTAATGGTTTAGCATCAGAAGGCTTGTTGACTAATTTCCAAGTCTTCATATCTGTCAAGGACTTGTATTCTTCAGACATGGCTTTTCGCCAATCACTATCGTTGAGATCTTGACTTACTGAATTATTTTTAACTTTACCAATCTTTGCTAAACTCTTGTACCATGAAGTTAGTGACAGGATTGTTGTATTTTTCTGGTGGTTTTAGATTTTGACAATTTCTTAAAACTCTCCTAGTTTCTTCTTGATCTTCAATCTGAGAGTTTTCAGTATCTGAACCATTTATACTTTCATAGTCTTCCTCTTGAATTTTGCTGTCTTGATTTTCACTATCCTGACCATCACTGTCTTGACTATCATTGTCTCGGTTGAGATCACTATTTATTTGTAAATCAAGTTTAGTAAAACTTTCCACTCCAATATTTTCATCGAATATTACATTACAAGAGGTGATTACTTCATCACTGTCCTTACAATATACTCTGAAACTTGGTGAATCTATGTCGTAGCCTGCAAAGATTCCCTTTCTTGACTTTCTATCAAATGTAACGGTGTTTGTAAGTTAGGGGATTTCGCGCCTATGTTTGAGGGGGGAGGCAGAGAGAGGGGGGAGGGGCGCCGCCATAAGCCGCCGAAAGTTGAATAGCTGTTTGCTTGCGCTCCAATTTTAAGAAAAAAAGTTAATTGAGCCTGGGAGAGTCCCACGCCTGCACCAACCGCAGAGAGGCATGACGTCAGAGACCGCAGCCACAGATCCAAAGAAAAGACCGTGTTCTGGTTGATATCCTGGAGGATCAGGAAAAGCAGCTCGAGGCGCAACCCGCGTAACAACCACAAGGGAAGGACCTCTTCCCTGCATTCTCAAGGAGATCCCTGGCAGAGTCCTACACCCAAGACGTCAACTAAGGCCATCCTGCTCGGGCTGTGCAAAAGTTACCATTTCCTCTGTCTCTCTGCGCTAGCGCCCCCCAAAAAGAAAAACAAAATACGTTAACGCCCCGACCAAGAAGCATTAGAAACCACGCTGTTAGATTACGCGATATTCCGGTTTTCTTTGTATTCAGTAGAATTTTGCGATTTATATCTAATGTGACGCGTTGAAATAATTGACTAACGATGAATGCTGTAAGCCGTAGTGTAGCTATAATTCAGAGATTTTGTTATGAATAAACCAAGAAAGTGTAATATAATCTAATATAATCTGTTCACGTTTATTTTTCATACGTTCTCACCAAAATCCCTGTATCAAGATTCTCTCAAATTTCTTCATAATCCAATAAAATATCTTTACCATACCACACTTTACATATATTGTGGTCACATCACCTATTAATTACACAGATTTACTTCTCTTATGATCTTTGAACAACACATAGCAATCACAAACAAAGGGCTTTAATTTACTTATTTTTAGTTTTCTACCAAACCATAAATTACCTGGACTCTTATTCTTGATACTACTAGTTCCTATTTGGTTGAGTGTAAACACTGCGTAATTTACTGCTTCTGCCCACAGGTTGGTATTTAAATTTTTGGTATGGATAGAAAATCTTGCAGCTTCCACGATGGTCCTCAATTCTCTTTCAATTCTCCCATTTTGTTGAGGAGTATAGGTACTTAATTTGCTATGAAAAATATCCAAACTGTCTAACAAGACTTTGGTATCTTTATTTTCAATTCAGTACCATGATCTGTTATCAAATGTTCAACTTGACTGCCAAATTGATTTTCTACTAATTTAAGAAATGTTTTTAACTTCTCTGGAGCTTTATTCTTGCTCTTCAGGAGGTACAATGTCTTGTAATAAGTGTTATCGTTCTTGAAAAGCGGAAAATACTTTGCTCCTCCTAAAGAGTGAACGTCCATTTCACACTAGTCAACATAAATTACTTTCAGTGGCTCTGACGATACTTTGATGTTCTCTGGCTGTGATATCGTATGCTTTTTTCCATAAATACATCCTTGACAAATGTTATTTTCCCAGTCGTCTATCTAATTTATGTTGTTCTTCTTTAAAACATTTCTGACCTGAGCTACATTCTGATGAGCAAATCTAAGAGTTGACCTTTTCTTAAAGCTATTGCACTGACTTCACCATTAAAATCTTTTAATACTGACTTGTTTGCATCAGCTGACTGAGTATAACCCTTATCTAAAGCTTGACTGACTGAAAACAGGTTGAATGGTATTTTTGATGTATACAAAACATCCTTCAAGATTTCTGCATTCCATCTTACACCATTAAATACTTCAAGTTCTATGTCTCCAGTACCAATAACTTCTATTTAAGTTGCATCACCTATAAGTACAGTTGCTGGCTCATTTAACTTTACAAAATTCACAAACCATTCTCTAAGTGACGTCATGCGTTGGGATGCACCGCTGTCTTGAAACCAACATTTTTTTATATTTCCTCTTAAAACATCATTGCTACTTGAAATAGATAAACTTACTGTAATAAAAGCTTTCTTATTTTTATCATTGTTTTCATTTACTTTACCAGGTACTTTGGAATTCTAATTATCATTGTTTGGACATTCTTTAGCAAAATGTCCCTTACATTTGCACAGTTTGCAACCATATTTGTTTTTACAATACTCAATATACTTGGCACAAGGCTTTCTCTTGCAATCAACCTTCTTATGACCTTTCAAACCACATTTAAAACATTCTACAGACTGCTCACAATTATCTTACTTATGACTTGACGTTGCTGCTAGAGCATTTTGTACTATACTTTTATTTGCTTGGATTTCGTTTAATCTGTCTTCCTCTAATCTTAACTTATCAAACATGTTGCTAAGATTTTTATCTGCAGCTATTACATTGTTCCATGCAGTCCTAAAGTGTTGCAGCTTGTTTGAGAGTATTCTTAAAATTCTTTGCATGATCCAAGATTCTTTGACTTGTTTTCCTTTAGCTAAGAGACAATCTGCATATTCTTGCCCTTGCAAACAATTTTCAATGACTGTTTTATGACTATCATATTTATCATTGAAAAAAAGTCTTTGCAGACCTTCATGGTCATATCTGACTTTTTGCCATATAGAGTCTCCAATTTCAGTAGCATTGTGTTTGCTGAGGTGCATTTAAGAATTTTCTTAGCTATTGAGCTACTGCAATTCAATCCAATCAAGGTTTGTGCTTATAAGTCTTTGTTATACCAAGCTTCTACTTCTGCATTTATATAATCACCTTCTGGTCTCATTTTTCGACCATAGGCTACATCATATAGACTTTTGACTTTAAAAGTTAGATCCAGTTTAAATTTCCATGACTCAAAATTTACTTTTCCTTGTGAATCTTCGACTAGCTGCTCCAATTGATTTCTGACGCTGTCCATTATGGTATGTATACTGACTACTGACTGTATACTTAAACTTTATCTATTTAATACTTATTATATGCTGACTGTATATACTTACTATATGTGTGTCTAACATTCTACATGTGCTAACTATATGTGTTCTGATTAAATTGCTTATTCTCTACCTGACCCTTCAACTGCCTGATGCCATGCCTGGACACATAACCTGTTGACTTGTGCCTACTTTAGTAGACAACAGAGAGACGGGTGGCCAAGTCAGTTAAATATATAATTATGTAGAGTAATAAGAACAATTTGTTTAATTAACAACAACTTAGAAAAACAGTCAAAGAAAAAGATTTCAAAAAATAAAAGATAAGGCGCCTTCTTATCACAGAGCAAATGATTAAATAATAATTACAAGATTAATTGACAATAAATAGTTGCACGTGGCTTTTATGCTTTCTCAAACAAAAAAAAAAGACTGTATAATTTTAAATATGAAAGTATGCACTGATTTTAAATATTCAAAATATTGATTTTATTCAACACTAACTTTTCGAAAAAAACAGTGCCAAACTATACACCTAATTAAACTGCTCGACTATTCTACACAAAATTATTATTAATATAAGACGATATAATGCGTAAAAAGATTTAAGGTAATATATAAGCTTATGTTTACACAAAAGAGTTCCAAAAATATGGACTACCGCATGCACACTTGGTTATAAAATAACATTCTGATGGTAAAATAATTACTTTTAAAGAAATAAATAATATAATTTTTGCTTTTATTACTTTGAATAACGAAAAACTGACAAAATTATTCATTGCTTAAAAATATAGACACATAAAAAATGATTAAGAGAGTGGTAGAAAGTAGCCGAAAAGGGCTAGAACAAATATTGAAGCGTTTTTTAAACAATACGTTTAGAAATTGTGAGGGGACTAAGAAGTTTTCTTGAAAATGTGAAGAGTGCATAAGGGGGAGGCGCAAACAGTATTATTACTGAAATTGACATGAAATTAAATATAATTTCATCTGAAAAATGTGGCTGAAGGATAGTAGGAGGGAGATCTTTTATATTGTGTTTGAATGTACTGTTATTGAGTTATTAAATAAGGTGGGGGTAAAGGGGGGTAGTTAGGGACTGAACAAAATGGTGTTGGGCCAAACTGTTATAAAATCATAAAATTATGAGGAGGGGGGGCAACTAAAATTTCAACCCAATAAAAATAACGATGAAACTGTCACAATTTTACCTAATTTGGAGCGGAAGCTGAAGGGTGGCTGAGGGGCGATAGAGAAGGGTAGTGTGGAATTACCTTTCAAAATTACGACATAGTATAGAAAGACATACATGTAGTTATATGTATGGAATATTAGTCACTTAATGTGTAAGACGGTCTGTATTGGTATACAAAAGATTGCTCTGATCTCCAAAACAGCTTTGCACAAAACCATAGTAAAATCTGTAGACCAATGTCTCAAATAGGTTCAAAACACTTAGACCTTAGTAAATTGGTATTTTAAAACAAATTTAGCTACATTGTATCGCAGAACTACTAGTTTGTTATTAATATCACAGCTATATAAATATGGACGAGAAATCAGCACTTCTGAATAAATGTTTTATGGGATCCATCGCTTTGAAAATTTTTGTTTTAAAACATTGTGCATTTATATTCGTTACATCCATGCATGCCTTTTTATTTTTGATGTATTTTTATAAAAAATTATAGAAGCTGATTCTCACGGGGTTAAATTTGTTTCTATTGACATCTAAGTTAGTCATTAGGAGCAAAGACCATCCTGATTTCTTGCCTTGAAAATCTTTTATATCTCACTTAATTAGTTGTTGCACATATGTTTCAAACCACTTATCTATAGTGGTTGTTGGATAAATGGTTCTCGATTTTGTATTATAGTATTTTTTTAATACTTTTGGAGTAAAAAAAGCTTAGATTATTATTACATTCGATCTGGGCACGAGATCATAAGAGCAAGAAAACGATAGATAATAAGCGGCTACGTAGTTCTCATACAGAGGCGAGAATTCCTTAGCAAATAACAAAAGGCTCATCTGCCCTAAGACTTAATTTTCACGCATAATTCCGCTTTTTAAGTTTTGCAAATATAATTTCCTTAAACTTTATGTTGGCTAAAAACTTGGCAAAGGCTTTGTCTTTTTATAAAATCAAGAACAAAGCTCACTCGCGAGAAAACAGAAAACAACTGCCCGTCAACAATTGATCACATTGGCAGAACTGCACAGGCTGAAACTCGTGTTAATGAGTCGCATACTAACGAGAAAAACAAATGGGGGGGGGGGTGACGGATGGCATCACTGAATTCTTGTCTTCTCCCACCTCTCATATGCATATGAAGAAAACTGTAATTGGTTGTGTTCAGTATCTGTTATTTTGATATTTTTGTTATTTATGGTAATCCGAAAGTCGAAACTGTGGTTATACTTCCTCATATGTAGATAAAAGACAGACTTCTTACACTTATATTTTTGTAGTCTCTCATGTTTTTTTAATCTGCTCGTAAGTTTTCATGAACTTTGGCCATTATAGATTTTGCTACATTTTTGACATTTAATTGAGTATATCACGTTTGTTTTTGTCTTGTATCTAAGGTGTCTTTTCCCAATGTGATAATTACAGGTAATTTGTTATTTATACTGTTGATTACACTAAAATTTTTTAATTTCAAGAAATTATTGAACTTAGGAGCAATAATTTGACAGTAAGGTATAAATAAAAGTTGCTTTTTAGGTTCCTGAATAAAATTTAGTTGATTCTTATTACTATAATAGTATTTTTTAAATCTATTTTTTATTATTTTTGCAACAAAGTCTTCTGGATAACAGTTTCCAGACGAAACACGTCACATGTACAGAATGTTTTTAGATTTGAGTTTACTATCATAGAGTTTGAAAATTTTGTCAATCATATTTGAAACAATGCCTTTTTTACCAATATTGGGCAGTGTCTGTGGTAATTTAATACATAGTTAGTACTGCTAGGTTTTTTGTACCAATCAAGGAAGCAACTTTTGTTGTCATGTCTAATGATCAACATGTCTAAAAAGGGTAAAGAGTTGTCAACTTCGTTCTCGACTGTATCAATTCCCTAAATAAATCTACTTAAATAAATAAGTAACACTATTAGAAGAAAACTCGTATTAACAAAAGAAACTATTTATTAAACAACCAGGAATGAAACTTATGGTTCTTAACAATTCAGAATTTACTTTTAATAATATAAGTAATTATGATTAGCTAAATGAATTAAAAAAAAAGAGGTATGAGCCAATAATGTGTACTTATGTGTGTGCGTTGATGTCTGATGAGTGTGTCTTGATGGACGTCCGTAGGAACGACTTAAGTTTGTTGATCAACAGTAAGAGATCGACTTGGCCGCGGCACCAGATAAGTGGCTGTAGTATGAGATTCGCTGGTTACTCGAAGCTATTGGTCGTCAGTGATGTGCCGAAAATGCAAGGTGCTTGGTGGTAGTCCCTAGGATACCGTGAATCTTTGGCGATTGATATGCGGACTATTGGTTTTATGAGATTAAGAGAAGGATAAAGACAAGAGAAATTTATTACGTGTGACTTCAAAGTTATAAGCGAAAATCAAAGATGGATATATACTTGCGTCTGTATCTCAAAAGAACCAGAACAATAATGTCGTTGCCTAGAAAAAAAAAGGTAAGTTGAATTATTTAGGTAGTAGACGTTAAACCCCTTTCTCCTGTCATTACTTTTAATGTGATAAGGGCTCGTGACCAAGGCTAAGCTAATCGATGTGTGCTCCTCTCTCTCCCACTCTTAAGTCGATAAAGATAATTATAGGTGTATTGATTTGTGTGTACGTATACATTAAAGCGCAGGTGTAGTGAATAATTATGTATGAAATATATTTATAAAACAGAGTTGACCATACACGTATATAAAAATTATATATTCTCTTTAAGTGTTAATAATGCTGTTAATGCGTAATAATTCTGGTACTTTATAGCAGCAAAAGGCTTTGGCCAAAAGCTGACTAGAATTAATGTAAATAGTCAGTCCAAAACGAACTTTGATTTCATACAAACCAATTAAAATTCAACGTCGAGAAAAGAGAAGTTTGACAGGTATGATAGGCTTAAATATCGCTTCTCTCTTACAGGTTTGTAGATAATACTATTGATTACGCAACTGAATGAATAAAAAACTATTAATACTCTTTTACAAAAAAATATAAATGACTTCTTTAAATTGAAATTTCTATCATGATACAACACATTATAAACCAACTTTTTTGACAAAAAACAACGGAGAAGCTTCTATTTAAATTCTCAGTGATTGGATCGGAAGATGCAAAAATGAATACATAACATATTACCTTAAATATAACAGAAGAAAAAAAAATCTTTAAGATTCCAAATTATTGGCAGTAAGCAAACTTGCATACAGCTCTTATAAACAGAACTACTTCTTGGTAAATAGAGAGTATTGAAAAAAAAAAAAATCAATTAAAAAAACTGTGGATAAAATTGACTGACAAACCAAAAAAGTGTTATTTAAAACAATCTATAACTTTCCAAATAGTATGTCGGAGATTTTACAGATAAAATAAGCTTAATTCCAGTGTAAGTGACTATAGTTATGGACTACTCCAAATGCTTCAAGCAAAAAACAAAAGTAAATAAACATCTTAAAATATTTAAAATAATAACTTGAGTGGTAGTAGTATCAAGAATTTTTTGATTTAGATAACTTTCGACGTTTTGGCCAATACAGTAATATGGATGATATGGTTCTCATCAGGTACACTGAAAAAAAAATAGTGTCCCTGCTCAACTAGAGGTTAAGCAGTTGTTACCTCGCTCACACTAAAGCAGAAGTGGCCCAAGACTAGTGCCGTTGCTGCGCGAGACTTGGGCAGCAGCTGCACAAGTCGTATGGTGTACGTGTTGAGCAAACTGCAGGGTGCAGCAGCAACGCTATAGTCATGTGGTATTTCCAGAAAGCTACATGACAATATACGCATTAAGAGAAATCGGTATAAATTCATAACACGCTTACGCATAAAAGTATAGTGCATGGTGTAACGCACAATTTAAGAGATAATTGATTGGTCAGCCTAGATAAATAAATATTTAATTGTATATATCCATGTATAAATAAATAAATCTACAAATATTCACTGATCAGTTTGTTATTTTACGTCTGCTTGCGTCTTGACTTGTACTTTGTTAATTATATTAAATTTGGATGTTGAATAATTCGCGCATAATGTGTCAAAAAGTGAAATTTTGGCTTTAATGAACCAACATTTTCAATATATATTTTATTCATTTTTTCAACTAGAATCATCAAATCTATTGAATCTTTTTTACTTATTCTTGGCGTGTGCAACATTACTAACATTGCACTGATGTTAATAAAAAATTTAGTTTATGAGATTTGAAATCTCGTGGTTCAGGATATTTTCTTACCTATAAGGGCGAATCATCATCGTGCGCGCGTCTATTAATACACCAATAGACTCGGTTTATACTTACCTTTGTCCAGCAGCTTGCTGCTGCTGCAGTTATCGTTAGTCAACCTCAATTGCCCTTTACGGTAAGTCACTTTGCAATCGTGTTTATAATTTTCACGTGTATCGTTTTATGTACGATTGTTGTAACGAAAACGATTTACAATTTCGATTGACACGTAATTTCTCCGTCTAACTCAAAAATTAGTTCTGCCTTTTTTTTATCTTCCATGGAAGCAAGTATTATGACTTGTTAAAGTAGAATTGAATAGAAAGATTGTTTTTTCTAATCAACAACTAAAGTGTTTAAAAGTGTGTTGTGCATTTATTATTGTGTCCTTTTATTACATCCTTTTTTCACGCTCCCCCAAATCCAGCGTGAGATATAAAAAATATACAGTCCACTATCTTACTGAGTTCAATTTCAAACGTGGTCCTTCGAGCCGCATGTGGAAAGGTGAAATATAGGTGTAGGACATTTTCCTTTTGTGTAAGACACGTGGTCGTTTTATCGGCCATCTTGGCTTCTTTTCACGTTCTCGGGCGACGAGGCTGACGCGGTCAACGCGCCGGCGCGTAGTCCGTACGCCCACACACACACACAAACATATAGCCATATCTCTTTCTCTGCTGCTCGTGCTTTAAGCGTCATCAGCGTGTGCTACTGCCTGCCTCTGCAGGCTATTGGAACAACACCACTGCTGCTGCTGGCTTCACGGGTCCTTTCGTCGTCAGCGTGTGCTGCTGCCTGCCTCTGCTATTGGAACAACACCACTGCTGCTGCTGGCTTCACGGGTCCTTTCGTCGTCAGCGTGTGCTGCTGCCTGCCTCTGTAGGCTATTGGGACAACACCGCTGCTTCTGCTAGCTTCACCGGTCCTTTCGTCGTCTGCGTGTGCTGTTGCCTGCGTCTGCCGGCTATTAGGACAACACTGCTGCTGCTGCTGGTTTCATGGGTTCTTTCGTCGTCATTGTGTGCTGCTGCCTGCCTCTGCAGGGTATTGTGACAACATCGCTGCTACTGCTCGTGCTTTAGTCGTCATCAGCGTGTGCTGCTGCCTGCCTCTACAGGCTATTGTGACAACAGCGCTACTACTGCTCGTGCTTTGGTCGTCATTATCAGGAGCTGCTGCCTGCTTCTGCAGACTATTGAGACAACTTTGCGGCTGCTGCTGGCTTCACGGGTTCTATCGTCGTCAGCGTGTGCTGCTGCCTGCCTCTGCAGGCTATTGTGACAAAATCGCTGCTACTGCTCGTGCTTTGGTCGTCATTAGCGTGTGCTGCTGCCTGCCTCTGCAGGCTTTTGGGACAACATTGCTGCTGCTGCTGGCTTTACGGGTTCTATCGTCATCAGCGTGTGCTGCTGCCTGCCTCTGCAGGCTATTAAGACAACACCACTGCTTTTTCTCAGGCTTTGGTCGTCATCAGCGTGTGCTGCTGCCTGCCTCTGCAGGCTATTGTGACAACCCCGCTGCGACTGCTCGTGTTTTGGTCGTCATCAGCGTGTGCTGCTGCCTGCCTCTGAAGGCTATTGAGACAACACCGCTGCTTCTGCTAGCTTCACCGGTTTTTTCGTCGTCAGAGTGTGCTGTTGCCTGCCTCTGCAGTCTATTGTGACAACATAGCTGCTACTGCTCGTGCTTTGGTCGTCATTATCAGGAGCTGCTGCCTGCTTCTGTAGACTATTGAGACAACTTTGCGGCTGCTGCTGGCTTCACGGGTCCTTTTGTCGTCAGCGTTTGCTGCTGCCTTCCTCTGCAGGCTAGTGAGTCGGGACCGCTGCTGTCAAGTCTTGCAGGTCTGTCGAACTTAACATAACTACGAAGACTTGGTCCTGTTTACACGATTTTGTTAAATTGTATATTTTTGGTTTGTAACATTAGTTTCTCATAGTTTTTCGTTTTTTTGTTTGCCGATTGACTTGAATATATTTTTGCGAGCTCAACTTCATGTCAGCACTTGTAAAAATTTAGAACACTACTGTCGTTTAGCATCATTTTTGAATTAGTTAGCTTTCGTCTGACTTAAGTTTGGCTACGGTGCGCGGTTTGTATTTGTTTATTGAATATTTTTACTTAAATTGAAATATACCTTATTGAAATGGATAACCTTTATGAGGTACAAGTTAAACTGTTCAACAAAATTGAAGGTTTCTTTACAAACTTTAAGAAACTTGGCCAGGTAAAAATGACCAGGGGTCAGTCTGACTCTAGGCTTCAACAACTCAGAGATACTTTTGAACAGTTTAAATCTACTCATGATGATATTATAAATATAAAATCTTTACCCAGAACTCATGATTTTTTAAAAAATGAGTGTTTTGAAGTGGGAGAGGATACTTTTTATTTAGTTCAGGGTGATTTTAACGATTTTTTTAATTTGCTTAATGATCATTCGAATCCAACAGGCACCTTGAATCCTGCTAATGCCAATATTAGTTCGTTTCAGAGTTTCTCTTCTTTACCTCCAATAGACCCGCCATTCTTTGATGGTGATTTTGCTAGTTGGGAGAATTTTCGCGATGTTTATAGGGCTATAGTCCATAGGAATCAAGAATTACCAGCTATTATTAAATATCAACATTTTAGGGCGCATGTAAAGGGTGAAGCTTTAGACCTAAATAAAAATATACCCTTGTCTGAAGAGAGGTATATACAGGCCTGGAATACCATAACCCGGTATTATGAAAATAAACGTCGTCTCATTAATACGTATACAACTACTATTCTCAGTTGTCAAGCTATGAAAGGCAGTTCTTGCTCTGAAATGAAGCGCATATATAAGGAGATAAGAAGTTCTGTTGATTCCTTGATATCTTTAGAGAGAGCAGTAGGAGATGCTGACATATTTATCGCTCTTGTTGTTAGTAGATTTGATTTTCAAACGAACAAGGATTGGCAAAAAATGTTAGGTAGTAGCAGTAATCCTCCTACTTTAGGTCAACTACGAGACTTCATTTTGGCACAAATCATTACAATGGAATCGTTTCCTTGTAAACCTGTGAATCAGATTGTAAATATTCGCGCAACTACTCCGCTTAAAAATATGGGATCTTCTAGTAGTAAGCCTATCTCTGGTATTACGGCACATCAGACAGTTGTTTCAGATTCCATTGTTTGCCAATTTTGTAATCGAAAACATCATCTTGTCCCTTGTGATTCATTTAAATCACAGGAGTGGAGCAATCAATGGAAATTTCTGAAGTCCCATCGTCTCTAAGTGAATTGTTTTGATTCTCACCTTAATCGAGAGTGCTCTGGTAATAGTAAGTGTTCACACTGCAACCAAAAGCATCACACCATTATGCACAGAAGGGATAAGTCCAGCTCTACATCTGTCTCTGCTAATAATAAGCAAACAAAATCTGTAAATAACTTGATGAACTTCTTTACAATACAAAACCAAGCTCAGATTTCTTCAAAGTCTAGTGTGAATGTACAGTCATGTAGTAGTAATAAAATCGTCTCACCCAAGGTGCTTTTAGCTACTGCTCGTGTTTTCGTGTATGCCACTGATGGATCTCGCATATTGGTACGAGCTCTGATTGATCAGTGCTCACAGAGTTGTCTTATTACTAAATCTCTCTGTGATATGCTGCATTTGAAACCGAGACCAGTTTGTACGACTCTGTCAGGGGTGGACTGATTTCCATAGATGCTAGTAAATCAGTTGCTTTTAAATTTAGGCCTCATTTTGAGTCTGGTTTTGAGCACTTTGTTGATGCGTTAGTCATGCCAAAAATTTCTTCCTACGAACCACCTCTAGGATCGTTTGGCAAATTTAGATTATGGGAAGGATGTAATTCTAGCAGATCCAGAATTTTACAGTTTAGATAAAAATGATATTTTGTTAGATGCATCTGTCCATGCAATTATTATCGGTCAGGAAGTTCGCAAATTATCCCCTGACTTCCCAATTGCCTCTGCTTCGCAAATTGGTTGGTTGTTATCGGGTCAGATTCCCTTTGGTTCAGAATCCAACTTGTCACAAAAATCATAAGTTATGGTTAATGTTGAGGAAACTCAGCTTAATGAGTTAGTTCAGCGGTTTTGGATTATTGAGGAACCTCTCAAGCCTCGGAAAATTTTGAGTAAAGACGAGATAGCCTGTGATGAGATTTTCATCAATTCACACTCTCGAGATTCTACCGGCAGGTATGTTGTACGGCTTCCTTTCAAAGTTAATCCTAAAACTCTTCCTGAACTACAAAGACAATTGTACCAATCAGCGTTGGCAGTTTTTCACCATTTAGAACGGAGGTTTCTAAGAGATAAGTCTCTACATAATGCTTATTTAGCATTCATGTCTGATTATATATCTTTGGGCCATATAAAGGAATTACTGGTTGACAAATTAGCAGCTTGTTATCTACCTCATCATGGAGTTTTTAAAAACAACAAGTTGCGAGTAGTTTTTAATGGATCAGCTTCTAGTACTGTTTAGTACAGATTCTAGTCTTGAAATTCTAGTTCCTCGCTCAATTCTATTCTACACTCTGAAGAGAATTTGTTGCTTAGCTTATTTAATATTATTATCAGATGGAGATTTTACCAATTCGTCTTTACTACTGACATTGAGAAAACGTTCCGACAAGTTTTGGTAGCTCCTGAAGATCACGAGTTTCAGGCCATTTTATGGAGACCTAATGCATCTGTACCTATTTGATCTTACGTCTTAAACACTGTTACATATGTTTTGACAAGTTCACCTTACTTGGCCACACGTGTTTTAAGACAACTTGCCAAGGATTACACTGAATCTCATCCTGTAGCTGCTCAAGTTCTTTGTGAAGACTTCTATATAGATGATTGTTTGTCTGGTAGCCATACGTTAGAAGATGCTAAGATTAAATGTCCGCAACTAGTTGAATTGTGTGAATTAGGTCAATTTTCACTGAGAAAATGGTCAGCCAATTCATCTGAATTGATAGCTGAGTTACTAGTAACCCACTTATCTAGTAAGCCAAAGATCCTAAGTTATGATGAACCAATTGTTTCTGTTTTAGGCTTATATTGGAATCCTAGTAGTGACAAGTTTCAATTTTGCGTTACAGTAAACGTTGACACACCCATTCACTGAACCAAACGTACTTTATTAGCGCAGTTGTCAAAATTTTTTGACCCTTTAGGATGGTTGGCTCCAAGGATAATTCTTGCTAAAATACTATTTCAATCTCTTTGGTTGTTGCTAGTGTCTTGAGATGATTCTCTGTCACCTGATTTGGTTAAAACCTGAACTCATCGGTTAAATTAAACACCTTTGTTGAACGAAATTCGAATACTTAGATGGAATCATTTTTCGCTAGATTGTGAATCTCTCGAACTTCATGGTTTTGCCGACGCTTCTAAAAACGCCTATGCAGCGGCTGTTTATTTACGCGTTGTACGCGAGGGTGAGATTTTTGTACATCTTCAATTAGCCAAAACGAAAGTAGCTCATATTAAAGCGCTAAGTATTCCAAGACTAGAGCTATGTGCTGCAGAATTGTTTTCCACAGTAGTTACTCATTTCGTTGATGTTAATTCATTAAAAGAAATACCGGTTCACATGTGGTCCGATTCTAGGAATGTACTATATTGGCTCAATGGACTTCCTTCCAAATGGCCAGTTTTCATAGCTAATAGGTGTTTAAAGATTCATGAATTGACTCCATTTGCTAAGTGGCATTATATCACGTCAAAGCAAAATCCAGCTGATGTAGCTCCTAGAGGTGTTTTTCCGGGCCAATCGCTGAATCAAATATCATGGTTTCAGGGCCCTAAGATTCTTTATGAATTGCACCCTCATTATCCAGAGTTTGGAGTAGAAATGATTGCCCCAACCTCTATAAATGTAAATAGTTCAATGCCTTCTGTAAATAGTTTTGTGAATAGTTCTGAGTCCTTTTATATGACTCTATTAACTCGTTGTTCCAAGTGGGAACGGTTGCTAAGAGTAACAGCATATCGCCTTCGTTTTACATACCGTTGTTTACATAAAGTTAAACAAAAGAATTCATATTTACCTATAGCTGGAGATCTTAAGCCCCCTTTACAGGCTAGTTTGCAGTTTATAGACTTGTATTCTTTTATTGAAGTTGACTCGATTCACCTTTCAACATCAGAAATTGATTGTGTTAGACTGTGTCTTGTATATCAGCATCAACAATGTCACTTTTCCGCTGAGTTCAAGGTACTAACTCAAAATCAAGATCGTAGTTTAGAAGATAGCTTACCACTACTTCGATCTAGCCGTTTTCTTAATCTTACGCCGTTTATAAACTGCGGATTGATAAGAGTTGGGGGTAGATTGAGTAGAGCCCTACTTGATGATGATGCCAAACATCCCTTGATACTAACAGATAGAGATCAGTTGACATTTATGCTTATTGACTATTATCACCGATTAACTTTATATGGTGGAGTGCAGTTGACGATTTTTACACTCCGTCAAACGTACTGGATTGTAAGTGGTAGACGGACTGTAAGAGCTGAGCTTACTCGTTGCATCACTTGTAAAAGATGTCAGTTTTAATCACAAACTCAGTTAATGGGAGACTTGCCTTGTTCTCGTGTTACTCAGAGTCCTCCTTTTCAAAAATCAGGGATCGATTATGCTGGCCCCTTTCCAATACGCTTGTCAAAACACAAGGATAAATGAACTTTCAAGGGTTACATTGCAGTTTTCATCTGCATGTCAACTCGTGTAGTACATCTTGAAGTTGTGAAGGATTATACAAAGGAGGCAATTATAGCTGCCTTTCACATATTTATTTCTAGACGTGGCCACTGCACTGATTTATTCAGTGATCATGGCACGAATTTCATCGGTGCTGATACTGAGTTGAAAAGAATGTTGGTAGAACGTAGTCGTGACCCTAATTTTGTCTATGAATTAGGTAAATTAGGTACACAGTGGCACTTTATTCCTGCTTCTGCTCCACATTTTGGGGGTTTATGGGAATCAGCAGTCAGATCCGCTCAACATCATTTGAAGCGTGCAGTCGGTGATCAGATTTTGACAGTAGTTGAATTTTCTACTTTATTATGTAGAACAGAGGCATACCTCAACTCTTGGCCCTTGGCTCGCCTTAATGATGATTCCTCTGAGCTTGATCCTCTTACCCCTGCTCATTTTTTGATCATGAGGTCTTTATTTCTTGTGCCAGAGCCCGATATTTCTACTGAAAAGGTATCGTCACTTAAACGGTGGAAGCTAGTGACACAATCTCTCCAAGTCTTCTGGAGAAGGTGGTAACTTGAATACCTTTCTACTTTACAAAGTCGTTGCAAGTGGTTGAATCTTCAACACTTGGTTAAGCCTGGTGATCTCGTGCTCATAAAAAACGAGTCTTCTCCACCTGGTCAATTGCCTTTAGGCATGGTTGTTGAAGTCTATAAGGATGCCAAGTCTCTCGTCAGAGTCACCAAGATTAGAACCGTTTCATCTATTTTTGTAAGACCAATACACAAACTAATATTATTGCGTACCGTATCTGAGCTTGAGTCAGGACACAATAATAATTAGTCTTATTTAGATCAATTTATTTTCTTTCATTTACTATTATGATTATTAAATTTCATATCTAAAAGTTACAAATTTTGCGAAAATATATATAAAATTATCAGTAATTTGTTTATTATGTATTTTTTATTTTATTTTTCGAATTATTTGCTATTGTACGTGGAAAGCATTCCACTGCTTTATTCACACGGTACTTAATTGTATATTATTTCATCTACCTGTCCATCAACCTTGGGACTATGTAAGACATCAGTATTACTGATTGTTACCAGCTAAATGTCATTATATTTGAAAAAAAACTTTCATTATTTCGAATTTTTGTAAGTGGAATGCGATCCACCCCTTTATCCTTCTAAGACTTGTTATTGATATACATTCGTTACACTTCTGTCTATTAACCTTGGGACTATGTGCAACATCAGTAACATTGTACTGATGTAAATAGAAAATTTAGTTTATGAGATTTGAGATCTCGCGCTTTAGGATATTCTCTTACCTATAAGGGCCAATCTTAAGCGTGCGCGTGTCTATAAATACACCAATAGACTCTGTTTATACTTACCTTTATCCAGCAGCTTGCTGCTGCTGCGGTTATCGTTAGTCAGCCTCAAACGCCCTTTTTGGTAAGTCGCTTTGCGCTCGTGTTTATAATTTTCACGTGTATCGTTTTATGTACGATTATTGTAACGAAAACGATTCACAATTTCGATTGACACGTAATTTCTCCGTCTGACTCAAAAATTAGTTCTGCCTTTTTTTTATCTTGCATGTTAGCAAGTATTATGACTTGTTAAAGTAGAATTGAATAGAGAGATTGTTTTTTCTAATCATCAACTAAAGTGTTTAAAAGTGTGTTGTGCATTTATTATTGTGTTTTTTTATTACATCCTTTTTTCACGCTCCCCCAAATCTGGCGTGCGATATAAAAAATATACAGTCTACTATCTTACTGAGTTCAATTTCAAACATGGAGACATAAGAATGTCAACAATTTGAGGCAACGTTTCCATGGTACCTTCTTTGTGGCACGTTTATGAATAGAAAAAATAGTTTCTTACAAGGTTCACGCTCTGATTGCACAGCACACAAGAGACAAGAAGCATCTGAAGATCAAGAATAAATCGTATTGTATGTATGAATGAATAGTTACTTGCTCATTAATTGTTCAACTCTGAAGATACGTACTTATTTAAAATTTGTAATTCACACATTACTTCATTATATTCAAAATTTATTGTAAAATCCCCAGAAGGATTAATTTCGAAATTTGTAAGCTTATTGTCACAATTAAACTTGTATTTGGCGCTCTTATGTTGCTGATGCGAGCTTTCATCATAACTGACCCAAAAAACTTAATCACACTTGTCAGAAAAATGCGATTGGTACTGTTGTATTGGTATTTCCTAATATATGAAATGATAACATGTAACATCATCGTGTAAGCCTACTGTTTTACTGACATCACAGTTTGCAAAAACATCGCCCATTGGTTGACCTAATTTAACCAAAGGCCTTTTTTACTCTCTCTCTGATGGTATAAAAACGCACCATCAAGAGGAGATCGAAACTGCTCTCTTTACGTCTGTCACCTGTCCTCTAAAGTGTTCGTCAACTCTTGACTCTCGCGACTCATGAGTACCTTATACACGTAAGGCATAACGTGTTGACTAAGGCAACTTGAGTGCGTATCGAGAAGATCAATAGTATCGGACTAAGCTAAAGAGCGAGGTACAGCAAAGGAGGCCCACCAAAAGTGGTTCCAGCGATAGCAGAGAAAGCAGAAATTGCAACATCCTATTGGTCATGAACTAATACTTCTTTTAGAGGTATACGAGCAATATAAATACATTAATCATTGCAACGATTAACACCTATGTAGATGATGTAAATTTTGTATAAGCACTCCAAAAACTATCCATGCCCTTTTTCGATAACAAATGTATGGTCTGATATATTAGTAGTTTTTTGATTAGAGACTCTGAGCAATGGTAGCTTAGGGGTGTTCAATTTAGTTAACCATATTTTCCTTGGAATCAGTGATACTTGACTATCAATATTAAGCAAGTAATAAACAAATCTCGTTAATATTTTACTGAAGTGTCACGTAGTAAAACTCAATTCATCCAATAGTATCTTTCCTAATAAAAATATGTGACGTGATAGTCGATTAAGACAAAGACTTTTTAACAACAATATTTCAATAGATAACTACTTCGTAGAATACTTTATTTCTATATGATCACATACACACATACACACAGATACACTTACAAACAAATTGGTGTGTGAGACATTTTACGTAAGCCAAGACAGAAAAAATTTTTTTCTTTGAATTTTGAGGATTGGTAGTACTCCATGAAAACGCTATAATGTTTTGTTTTAAGATTTTTTACCAACATCTTTACCGTTAGCCACGGTCACAAACATTAAATTTTTAACGTTGACCATAACCTTGTGAATTTTAGAAAGAAAATTATGCAGGTCAAAAAGTAAGAAAAAGTACATTTTCGTTAACATTTTTTTTTGTATAATATGATAAAATTATTTTAAAATTTTGAAGGTAAGGTTTTCAGCATATTACGGTCGTTTTTAACATTGAATTCAAAGTTAAGGAAAGTATGAAAGCTTTATAACCTCTTTTTTTTCTTTTTTTTCAAGCGTAAGTCATGAACTTTTCTTTTAAGCCCTTTTTGTCCCAAAATGGGCAGCGGATCAGTGTGACCACTAGACGGCTCTAAAGGTGCACTTTTCTTCTAGTTTTTCCATTTGTTATAATCATAAGAATTTTCTAAAAAAAGCTGTATTTTAATACGTTTTTAAGGTTGATGGTGAATATCGTGATCTTAAAAAATTTAATTTAAAAAAAGGCAAATCCCATATGGCAGAGCGATACTCAGTATTTTACAGATTTTGCATTTTCCAAAAATATACAGTGATTTTTATACAATTTGTAGTAGACAGTATATGTTGTCATTTTTCGATTAAGTACATACCCATTTTAAAATGTATACGTAGTTCCGTTACGTATTTTAATAAGTATCAAAAAATACGTTATATCAATATGTAACATTTGTTTAAAACCTTTCGTCACCTCATTGTAAATCAGCACCTTTTATTATTTAAAGCAGATAGCATGAAATGAGCAATTAGTTAGAGGCAAATCCGACAACAAGTCGTATACTATTTTCTTTGTTTAGTGAATCGCTTGATGTTAAGTACAAATGAGAAAAATATCCTCTTTGGGGGCGAATTAAGCACAGAACTTCCTGTGTATTAGACAGTTGCTCTACCACTTGTGCTAATAAAGAGCCGTACATTCACTCGCACCGCAGGTTTTGATACTTTTTCATTCTCAGTTTTGAACTGTTTTCACCTTGAGTTCGATATTAAAATATATATTAGAAATTGATTCTAATGCTTGTAAATAAAAAAAAATGTAATATTACTCAAGATGTATACAAATAATATTGATACATTAATCATCGCAATAAATAATATGTATGTAGATCGCGGCACTGTTATACAAGCCCTCTTAAAATTATTTATGCTCTTCATCAATAACAAATGTATGGTCTGATATACGAGTCGTTTTCTGATTCGAGAATTCGAACTTATCCAAACCTATGGTGCAAGTGACTAAACAGCTCCATGGTAGCTCAGATGGTTGAGCAACTGTCTAGTAAATAGAAGGTTGTGTGTTTGATCCTCACCTGGAAAGGCTATTTCTGTCATTCTTACTTGGAAGTAAGTGATTTATCGAGCAAAGAAAGTAACGTACAATTTATTTTCTAATTTTCCTCCAACTGATTGTTAATTATATCTTATGTGTATGACATTATAGAGGGCACTGATTTATTCTATTTTGTTGATACTCTAAGTCTCCAATCACAATACAACTCGTAATTCAGACCATACAACATTTGTTATCAAAAAAGGGCATTAATGGTTTTAAGAGTGCTTACATGAAAGCACCGCCATCTTCATATGTAGCAGAACTAACAGGCTCAAAGAGAATTAAAAAAATACCAATTACCATGTAACTGGCGAGCTCACATTTTAAGCTTGAAGGTGACTAACGAAAACTGTAAGCTGCAGAGATTGACGAAACAGACAGGCTGTGAATGCTCGATGTGTGCTGCAGATATTGGTGGAACTAACAGGCTAGAAATAAAAATTGTTAGAAGAAAAAATTACCATGTGACCCGGAACACTTATTGGTTTGTAGATGATTAACTGGAGCTCCAATCATCAATTAACTTGGGGCTCTAGAATTTTGCTCGAAGATGATTAACGAAAGCTCTTAGTACTAAATCTTTGCTGCAGAGATCAGTGAAACAGACAAGCAGTATGTACTGATTGCTGCTGCAGATATCGGTAAAACTGACAGGCTCAAAGATGATTAGGAGAAACTTTATCTACCAAGTTTCTTTCCAGGTTTACTTTCTACGCTCAAAGATGATTAACAAAAGCTTAAGCTATAAAGATCAGTGGAGCAGTTGAGCTGCATTCGCTCCATTTCTGCCACAGAGATCGTCGAAACAGAAAATATGAGTACATTTGATCCATGCTGCAGAAATCGGTGGAACCGAAAAGCTTGAACATAATTTGGAGAAGTGCCAATCACCCCGTAACTTGGGGTGAATACTGTCTTCTCTTATAAATTATGAAAAGAATCTGTAATCATTAAGCAATCTGGACCACTCACTCTCTGAAAAGCAAATATTTTTAACTTTCCTCTACTCTTAAAATGGAAAACCTTATGACCCTAAGCAAAAAAGATAATTTTACTAAAAAATTATATAATTCTTTATTTTAAAAACCAAAACTGTTTGTATAGGATACAACTAACTGATCGTATATCTTTGTTTAATTTCTTAAATACGTTTTTTTTGATGAGCAAGCTTTGACGATAAAAGTTTAAAAAATAAGATTTTTTGCCATTATTTGAATATAATAAAGTACTTTGGTAAGCTAGCTCTAGTGCTAAAGAACGAAATAATTAGACCTTGCCTCTATTTATTGAAATGATCACATACTTCGGCGAGCAAGCTCTGGCACCAATTCAAGTCAAGCTTGACCAGTACGATGCATACGTATACTCTAAGCCAGTACGGTATATTTGCCTACTGTACTTGCTATTATACTTCCAACAGAACCAGTTTGCTATGTCAATATTGTGTGTAAATAAACATATACACACATAATCAGAGTGGTACGTATGATAAGTGTAGTTTTTATGTACTTACTTGCCAGTTCCAGCGTGGTGGCGTGGCAGCATGTGGTCTATGTAGGGTTTTCTCAAACACAAGCGTCCACTTTTCACTTTTTCGCAAAAATTAATTTGTTTATATATTTACGTAAGTTGAATTTTATGACGATGCTTTCTTTCACGACAGATGTTAGACTTTACTCTTGAGTGTCGTAGCTCTGCTCTTTCAACATAAGTACTGTTTTTTTTTGTTTATTGTGTTTCTGTTTGAATTAAGTACTAATAAATACCTCAACGCAAAGGAGGGCTACTCAAATTATTTACGAGAAATTTACAAATCTAGATTAAAGTATACAGAGATCTTTTGTAACTGTTTGAACCAGTATTTTTTTTTTTTAACAATTACTTTGCGGTATGTATTACATAGCTTTTTTTTGCTACAAAGCAAAACATAAGAACCAAGTGGATCAATACCCTGAGACGGCTTCACTAACACCAGACGGAAAGCTTTACCTTTTTAAATACACATATAAACACCAAATATTCATCAATAAAAGATTGAGGCCCTTAAAAAGGAATCGAAGAAAGGGTGCAACGGCCTGGAGATGGTAATGTGAATCGAACATTCGATACTGTGCAAACTAAGTAAGAACATTTTTAAAACTTGTCATATGCAAAACTATGATTAATGTGGTATCAGGCTGTTTATTTGTACTGTTGTACATAAATTTTTCTCATACAACTTTAGTGAGTATATTAAGTTAACATAAGAATTTATGAATACTTTAACGGCTACGGGAAAGTCTGCTCTCATCACGCTTATACAGTATTGAATTCATCATTATTAATAGATCTGCATTCTGAAATCTGTGAGTTCAGAGATATTGTTTTGAGAGAAAGAGGTACTCCGTTAATCCAAAAATTAGTTCTATTAAATTAACATTATGACAAGTGCGTTCATTTCAAAATTTGAAAAACTCATAAAAGACCTACATCTTTTTATCTTCTTATTCAATTTTACTTTTGCAAAGCTCATTTTACTCCTTGATAGTAAGATATTATTCAATATATACATGAGAAATCCAGAAGCTGGAAAACACATTAGTTTCAAACGAATGGAGGGGAGCTTCTTTTTGTGGTAAGCCAAGGTTTACACTTTGAAACATATTTCTAACAGTACATCTCTGAAACCTCTGCACAGGGAATTCGATAATGGAAAAATTTCCTAGTTAGTGTGATTATTCTGTCTTGCAAGTGGAGATCCATTTTCTATTAAAAAAGGAAAAATCTACATCGTATTTTTTGAACGGAGCTTGGTCAAGGAATGAAATAATCGAACTTTTGTCTTCCATTTTAATGGTACATTTTATTTTTTTCTGAAACTGGAAGGGTTACTCAGTTATTTACATAGTTAGCTGTATAGAGTAAAGAAATAAATTCTTTTAATTCATAATTGTTGTTTATTATTACATATTTTTTTTTTTTTTTATGGAAATTGTTAGAATCGCTCATGGAATAGCAATTTGTAGCCCAATTACTCATCCTTTGCCTGTAATTAAGCTTCTGGAATATAATTCTATGAATTTACATTACAGTATAACTTATGTACATGTACAATTTTTTTTACGCATACATCTATTGATTGATTTAGCCAACGTCATGTTTTGTGCTTCAAAAATTTTTTTTAACGAGAGTTTCATAATATTATTGCTAAAATAATACAAAAAAAATCAAGCCACGCAAATCAATTTTTTGCACACGGAGTAAAATAGTTTGTTTGATACTTGGACGTGTTACTTATGCCCTTATATTAAAATTAATTCTTCTAATGTACAGATTCACCAGTACATGTTTACTTTATTTTTAGCGTTATCCAATAATGTTTTCTTTTCTGACGTTAAAGACGCAAAAAGCTTCCGAGGTTCTACTCCTAGATATCCAGAATGACTTTTCCAATATAAAACCTGTCAGTGCAACGACAGATTTTGAAGTGCGGATGCAAAATGCGTTATGCATTGTTTTTGGCCATAGAGTATGTTGATGCTTCTTCCGCATTGATCACGTATGTGAATGTAGTGTATTATAAAAATAAGGTGCGAGGTAAATTATAACATCGAGGTTGAAGTATTACTATGGATAATACTATTATTATAAGAAAACAGAGAAACATGTTTCATGGCTTACGCACAAGGCTTGACTGACTCAGCACTCCCACAACTCATACGATTATAGCTTATTGTACTACGCACAAACACAACGACTTTTCTCTCTTTCAAGATACAGTAAGGCACTGTGATTTAATATTCTTACTAGCTTGTCAAGGTAAATGACGAGGTAGCAGGGATCACTTACTTCCTTCGTTTATTATTTAATCGGAATAACACTTACATGTAATGCCCGAAGCTACTTCTACTTCAAAGGTAGATGGTAAAAACTATCTATTCTCGGAATGCCATTAAAATTTAGAGAAGAGATCAATGAACACCTCTTATACTTCTAAGCCAGTGCTTAGAAAGGACCACTTCACAAAATTTCAGCGTGTTATGTTTATGTTTGAAAATTTTTAACTACGATTTACTTTTAAAGATTAATTATAACAGGAATTGTGCTTTTTTGTTCGTTACGTAAGTGTTTCACGCAAATTACGTATTTGGCTACATTTTTTTAAAGTCATTGAAAGTAAGATGTAGCAAAACTTAATACTGCACCCTGCAATAATATGTAAATAATAAATACAAACAGTATTTCACGTAAATGTTTGTAAAATTTTTGTAAACGAAAGAGACAAGAAATCGTGCTCGAGCATTATAATATAAGCTGAAACTAGACATATTATGTAGTTCTTTTACGTACTTTTGTAAATACTGTAGTATTCATTAGGAATGTTTCTATACAGACGTAAAGAACAGAGTCAGTAACTAGTAGCAAATCAAACTTTTTTAAGTTATACTTCTCTAGCTGCGTTATGCGTGAGAGCAACTCAACGATTTCAGATTAGTAACCTTGAGAAAAAGTGTAATGGAAGATGATTTTGCATTCAACTACTCCTTGCCGTACTACCCCGCACGTTTTCTCTTTCACACGATTCCACACTAGTTTTTAAGATGATTGAGTTTATAATATCATGTTTTATAATAGGTTGTGATATAATTTAGCAATAACAGCTCAAGAGACGTACGTAACAGATCGAGCTAATTTTTGAAAGAAAATTCAACAAATATTTAGAATTTTTACTTGATAACCACGTGCAAAGTGCGCCTAAAATATATGTAACTTTTAAATTGTATACTTGATTATCGGTTAAAAACGTCATTCAACAGGTCAGCTCTTGGACCATGTAAAAGCAAAATAGCTCGTTTTGTAGTCAGAATTTGAGGTAATACTTTGTAACGAGGCGTTTACCAGGCCCCTAGACGTAAATATCTAGACCAGGCCGTCCCGATCACCTCGCACGAAGAAAATTCTCGTACGTATGCCGTCCCGTCCTTCACACCTCCTGGGCTACACCGCACAGCTCTACCCAGCTGTCCCAACCTGAAATTCATGCAAAGAAAAAGGGGGGTCCCATCGCGGGCGGCTAGTTGGGCACTAGCCGCTAAAAAAGAAAGAAACAACAGGTATTATACCTAGACACACGTTTATTTTTATCGGCACCAAGCTTACACTTCACCGGGTCACTGGCGCCATCCGGCGCAACGCATCGCCGATCCCAAACCCTCATGCACTCCGGTGAAAATTCCCACCCTGATGGTTCCCTCTCTGGGGAAGTCCTCGCGGACGGCGCAGCACTCTCTCTCTCTCTCTCTCTCTATCACTTCATAAGCCCCGGAAATCCCTACAGGTACTCACGCACACAATCGCTCGTTCTCTCGCGTTACCCAAACCCTTCGTACCGCTCCCTACGCACGGTGTCGCTTTACCTTGATACGGGCCATTGAGGCGATTCCTGGATTCTCTCTCTTTCTCGCGGCCTTCCTCGTCTCTCGGCTCTACTCTCTCTACCTCAGACAGTTCCGGCGTCTAGGTCTCGGGCCTCGGGGAGGATGTCCAAGGGCTGTTGCTGATCTGAGGCTGGTGAAGTCGTTGACAGGATGGCGGTTGAGCTACTGTATCTAGAGTAGTATAGAAGCGCCCGCGTATTTGTTCTTTACTGCTCGGAAGCTAGTTCAGAAGTGGTCCTCCTTGCGGGCCCACTGGCTCGCGCAAATTTTCCTAATTACCGGTCTCTCTCACTCTCATTCATACTGCCTAGCCCGCCGCTGATTCGCCATGCATCTTGGCCTATTGGCACCATTCGTCCACACCTCGCGCATTTCCCTGATTTTCCCCGACGCTATACTCCACACTAGCCAGTCTTGTACATTCTTTTACCTTTAGAACAATACAACTCTATATTTAATTTGACGTCGGTCGTTACAAGCTAATTCGTACATTTCGCGTTCCTTATTATATTTTCATATTCCCACA
The DNA here is from genome assembly GCF_000648655.2 of Copidosoma floridanum. The sequence continues at coordinate 170,176 of NW_019379532.1, read as the reverse complement.
ATCTTCTTTCCGATGTCCTGGTAACCGGCGCCGTATGATTCCTCGTCGCTGTCTCCTTCCCTCTCGTCTCACCCAAAATCAAATCAGACACACAATGGCATTAGCGAAAAAAAAAAGAACGTTGGAGTATTTTGCGATCGAATCGAATTCTGGCGCTCTAGGCTCGGAGGAGAAAAAGTGACTCCATCACAACTTTTAATATTACACGAGACGAGGATTTTAAGAGATAACGATCAAAAGTACTGGGATCTCTGAGAAAATACCTCTATTGGATAGTTCCTTAGTGTGGTGTCCTATTTTGCAAAAAAAAATACTAAAGGATCTGGTTGATGAAATATTTTTTTTTTTTAGAATATAAGACACTAAATTGTACTACTACATTACTTGTTTTATTTTATAAGTACGTTTGTAACATGTGTTTACTATACGTAGCAAAACGTCTTTTCTTTAAAGAGTAGTATTTATATCAGCTTAATGGTTTTATAATATAAAAACAGTTTTCAGGTTTTAAAAAAACGCTCAACGCAGCAAATATGACATCATTTAACTGCGTCTCCTACTATACCAGGACGACTGCAGAAGTAGTGCAAAAGCTAAAAAATTCACTGCTCAAGATATCGAAAATGATTTACTTATATAGCTAGGTAAAGCTCCTACTAAAAATCAGTGCTTAACAGTCTTAATATGCTATTAAATTTGCCACAAAATGTCACATTTTGGGATAGGGCCGTGTATCTATAAAATAGTGATGCATGCTAGAAGATATTTTTTCGACGATGAAATAGCATGGTTGATTGGTCTCTTAGTCTTGGAGCTAGTTTGCCAAAGTATGTTTTTATTTTAGTTAATAGCTGAAAGAATTAGCACTGCAGGTTACCTAGTAATTAGCGCTTCTGTTATTCGTCTACGAGACAAATAAGTAACCACCTCGTTTTACTGATCTCTGCTGCTTAGGGCTTCTGTTAAGGACATTCACAATCTTTGTGGCGGGGGAGGGTGATAGACTTGTAAGCAAGAAATTATTGGTATTGAGTATAGCGTAGCCATGCAAGTATTAGGCATATAGGTGGTGTCATATATTATACATATACAAGTGAAAAAAAGAGAGAGACAGAAATCGGTTGCTTATATTTAAGTCAGCTCAAAAATAAATAGTATTTTGTTACTTGTAAAACAACTACGTGGTAAGCAATGTTTTTTTTTACATTCTATATCTGGGTCAAAAGATGTAAGCTCTTTGAAAATTGTCTTAAGAGCCAGTGTTTAAGCTTTAACTTTGTCAGATTCTAAATTGGGCATGTAAAACATGTTTTCATACGAATTTTTGGTGCCGAATCTGAATTCAAAGTCGGAATGGGAAGTCTCGTGAGAAAGTTTTGAGTTAATCGTTGTTTAATGTGGAAAAATTTAGAAAATCAGTTTAAAACACCTTATCCATCATTTTAAAATGTTTAATGTGCAAAGATCATTAATATCTTAACTTCCAGTGTCCAAAAAAAAAGCTTCCAGATAATCTACCAAACGAGTTAAAAAAGATAAAGAATTCCGATGACCCCAAAGCTCCAGCTGGCTTGAGGCTTATGCCTCCAATTTTTTTATCGCTCACATATCTTTTCATCCTCAAAAGATCTATAAAAGGGATTTCTCTTACGGTTTTTTCTTTTCTTCTCATTCGTTTCCTTTTCAATATCCAGAAAAAGTCAGCCATCATATTAGTATCCCACTGTCCTTAATGCCATCTCTCAATTTCTTTTATATCCTGATGAAATCATTTATCCTGCTCTTCGCTAAAATGTCCAAAATTTTCTGGGAAAGAGTCCAGGTAAGAGTTGAGGAAATGTTATTTAAGATTCGTGGGGCATCCTAATTCTTGGAAACTCTCTATCATTTTCTCCACAGTTTTGTGATATTGTTTACTCCTAGTGCTTCCAAAAAAATTTTCCACGACATCATTGAATCCAAGCCATGCTGCTTTTTCAGTAGCAGTCATAGTAGTCACAAAAGTCTCATCTCTCAACTAAGTACAGGTCTGTGGTCCATCAAATGTACCTTGTTGGACTTAAGCATTTAACAACTTAGGAAGGGCACAAATGATATATCTAGATCATTCCCTATCCTTATCTAGAGCCTAGACAAACTATTTTATCAATTTTAATTAAACATGTAAAGGAGATCGAAGAATTTAACTTGGTTTAACTAATTGCTGCTTTGTGATATTTTCTAAACCAGGTTTCAAAGATGTTCTATGTGCCCATTTCTTTTTAAAGTAATGGTTTTGTCGATCTCGGCCCATTTACGCAAGAAACGTGGATACTTTGTAAATCGTAACTGCTGACTGAGAATCATTGATAAAATTTTTAAATCCCTGCACATCAACCATTTGTGCCCATCATCATTAAGTTTTCTCAATACCATTTCTATGTTTGTATATTCCCCTTTTAATACAATGGAGTGAGCAACTGAAATCAAGAAAAATTTATTGGTGTTATGCAATAAGNTGATTAATCAACTGGTCTTGTAAGATTATGATCTAGATTTTCTTGTTTAGCCCTTTGATCTAAGATAATCTTCTGTATATTTCTTAAAAATACTTTTTACATGTTTTCTCAGATTTATGGTCGTATGGAGTGAACTTGTCTGTATATTTTTTTTTCTTCTTCTTTTTCTTTTTCTTCTCCTTTTTTTTTCTTTTTTCGATCCTTTTTTTCTCCGCTTTATTTATCGCTATATATTTTATCTATCTTTAACATCATAGGTGGATAATTCACTATTGGATGACCATCACTATTTTTCTCTGATGTAAATGTAAGTTTCAATACATTGTGGTAGTTGATTGCCAATCACTCTGACTTTAACAGTGCCTTATCTGTCCTCTGATCTGTAAGATATTGACGTCTTCGATAAGTTGAACAATACAAGTCAATTCTGCTATCACGGTGAATAGTGGAAGTGATGACAGCTACTCCATATGAAGATGTGTACAATGATTTGCTTACCACTTATCCATATGCTAATAAAGCCAGCGAAGGGGCACTGCCTTGTAGGGATGTCAAGATGGGAGAATGATACCGTAGTGTGTCCGACAATGAATTGACAACGTACTCGTCAAAGTTGGAAAGCCCTTATACTTAGACCTGGAAAGGTATGAGGGTTATTACCCTCAGGATGGCTGACTTGCCTGCGATTCTATTATGATCTCTGACGCATGGATATTAACATCATTTGTGCATTAAAAAAAATCTTTCTTTGCAACACATCGCTAATCATGAATGTACTAAATCTCTGGATACATTTTGCTTCCTCTGTGGTGACTAGAAAGTTGCTAAGAAACTACCAAAGTTGACAAGTACATTGAGAAACGTGTATAAGTCTTGCTTTGATTTCATCGCTCCTGATAAAAATGCATGGGCCCCTAGAATAATTTGTAGAACATGCTCATCTATGTTGAACAGATGGAAGACTGCTGGAAAGGAAAAATTAAGGCTCATCTATCTTACAATATGAAGAGAGCCAAGCAGCACAGTGGATTGTTACTTTTATAACACGATGTAAGTGTAAGAAAAAAAATCAAAACTTAGCTTATAGTTTATCCTGAAGATTCAACAGTTACGAGAGCTATTCTTGCATCAGAGGAAAATAGTAACAGTTCAACAAGTGAGAGGCTTGTTACTATCTTAAAAGAACTAAACATTACGAAGAATTTTAGAAAAACATGAGCTCTTATGACGGAATAGGAGACAAAATAGACGGTAATGAGGTTCATTCGATGGACCACAGAAACATACTTTATCAAGAGATAAAACTTTTGCGACTACTATGACTGCTACTAAAAGAGCAGCATGGATTGGATTCAAAGATATTGTGGAAAATTTTTTTGGAAGTACTAAGGGTAAACAATACCACAACACTGTAGAGAAAATGATAGAGAGTTTTCAAGAATTAGGATGACTCATTAGTATTAAATAACATTTCCTTAACTCTTACCTGGATTCTTTTGAAACCAGGAAATTCGGGACATCTCAGCGAAAAGCAGGATAAATGATTTCATCAGGATATTAAAGAAATAGAGAGACGGTATTAAGGACGGTGGAATATTATTATGATAGCTGACTTCTGCTAGTAATTGAAAAGGAAAACGAATGAGAAGAAAAGAAAAAACCTAAGAGAAGTTCCTTTCACAGATCTTTTGAGGATAAAAAGATATGGGAACGATAGAAAAATTAGAGGCATAAGCCTACAGCCAGCTGGAGCTTTGGGGTCATCGGAATTCATAATCTTTTTCTTACTCGTTTGGTAGATTATCTTCAAGTCTTTTTTCTGTACACTGGAAAATGGGTCATTAATGATCTTTGCACATTAAGCATTTAAAAATGATAGATAAGGTGTTTTAAACTGATTTTCTGAATTTTTTGACTTCAAACAATAATTCACTTAAAATTTTCTGACGATATGTCAGCATATTAGTATAAGTTTAATGCAGTGACTCATTATTGAAAGAGTTACTCACCCAGTGTATGTAGAACACCTACCCTAAATCACATGGAAGCATAATTATATCTCTTACAGAAGAGTATAGCATTCTTATTCACAGGTAAAGAGTATAGTTAGGTGGTATATAAGTTAGGAGTTAACTCATTTAATAGTTAGGAGTAAGGACTGTCTCTCTATAATTATGTTGTATTCACACGTAAAGTATATGTGTATGTATAAATATGCGCTTTAATTCTTATTTTTGCAAAATATAATTAACATTTTTAAGCTGTATCAGTTCTGACAGGCCGTCTAGACGCAGTATAAATTCACTCTAATTTTGAGTATAAACATTTACATTACTTAGATTCGTTTTTTTTTATTGTTATGTATTATCATGTAGTCGAGTCAAAAGACTAAGAAGAAAATTCTTTCTTTTTAGAAAATAAAAGTCGATGTGCTTAACTTACTTCATAACACCATAACCTTATAAGACAAAAATAACTCAAATCTCAAAAAGAGATGTTAAATACAACCAAAATAGTAACTTTTACTATTTTTTTTTTGGTGTAAAATCGTATAAAGGCAATAAGATAAGAGTTTTTATCAAAAGTGTAACACAACTTTAATGTTTTATTATTCAATTATATTATGATACAATTAGAGTAAATAACGACATAAAAATATAGTATATTACATTTATATACAAAAAATATAGAATAGTAAATTATAGTATATTACGGTTATACAAGTGCATAGATTATTACAGAAGTATGTTTAAATAACGTATATTGAGACTTCTTACACCAAACTTACAACAGAAACTTAAGATATGAGAAATATACACCCAAAAGCAAAGTTTTGTTTGAATAAGCCTCTGGTCTTGTAAGATTATGATCTAGATTTTCTTGTTTAGCCCTTTGATCTAAGATAATCTTCTGTAGATAACTTAATAAGGCCAAAGCAAATAATCAACGAATCTTGGACTTATTATTCTAAAATCACTACTTTTTTAACTCTTAGAACTTTTTTTCCCTTGAAGTCTTGAAATTATCCTAGAATTAGTTTTATTTTCTTATGAATGTAAATCATCACTCAAAAGCTTAACCAAATTACGTTTAGAGGCTTGTATGCCTTTGAAACTAATGGACAGAGGGTGCTTGGGTACCCAAGTATAAAGTTATACTGCTATGAAATTTTATGGCAGACATTATAATTAGGCACATAAATATACGTTTTATAATACAATATTGTGTACAAAGGTCGTGCAGCTATTATTGGAATCAGCATACCTATACGTTTATTGGGTATGGTTTTAATAAATATTATACTATTTAATAAATAAACTATTGTGAATAATATATTATGGCCCAATACAATATAAGCAATATTTTGTTAAGCCAGTGCAAGACTGAACTTTCATTAAATCTTCTTATAATTTTTAAACTCAAAATTTTTTCCTGACGGTTTTAGAATTGTCTTACAGTTAGTTTTATTTTTCTTAAAAATGTAGACCATTACTAAAAAGCTTGACAAAACTACTTCTAGAGACTTGTATGCCTTTAAAATCAGTTGACAGTGGCTGCTTGGATACTTAAGTATGACGTTATACTTCTGTGAAACTGTATCGGAGACAACATAATTAGGTGTATAAATATTACTTTTATAAAAGGATATTGCATATAAAGGGGGTGTAATTATTATTGGAATGAGCATATCAACTTTAATTGGATGTGATTTTAATAAATTTTTAAGTACTTAAGGAATAATCAATGATAAACAATACATTACGGTGCAATACAATATAAAGACTATGTATGCTGGCCCGTTGAAAACTGTAAACTTTCATAAAATCTACTTAGGAGGACTCCAATGATGTAAAAACTATTAACTTCTGCATTTGGGTTCACAATAAATTAATGAACTAAATGCGAACAATCTTGGTGAAAAGAGAGCAGCATTCCTTATTTTATAATATCAGACGTTTTATCTAACCATATCGACCTTTTTAAAAACTGTAACAAAAAATGTCTCTCCGTCTACTTTAAAATAATAATGTAGTTGTATATCGACTTACAAATAAAATTGATCTCAAAAGATCGAGTAATCCAGATGGATGCTTTTAAACAGCCACGTAGTACCTCTTTTTAATACACTAAAAGTTGCTTTTGTACTTACGGTGAGTAGTCTCCATTCATCAAGTGGTTAGTAGTACCATAAGACGCTAAGTTCAAAGTTGTAAAAAGGGGTGATGTTATAGAATCAAATTTATATAAAATGTTAAAAAATAAAAGTTAGTACTATTTTAACTGATTTATAATTAATAAAATGTTACCCCAGGTAATGACAAACTGTTGTGGAAAAAAATCACGACAGTTTAAATAAATCACAGAAGTCATTGAGGGTAATTTTTTTAATATTTAAAAGTCATCTAAATGTGACTTGGAGTGCGCAAAGGATTGACCGAGTAATAGTATAAATAATGTTTATAACCATACATGTAACAACAAAACTTGGTCTGCCTGCAAATCCTACAGAAATACTTTTCTTACAAATAGTAATGAAATTTGAATACCTGATTCAAATCAAAGTTGTGACCTGTTACCAGTACTAATTTTAATTAAACTTTTTTTGTGCGTTTATTTACTATAATGCCAATTTTATTTACTTGCAGGTAGTCTATTTTTTTTTGAGCGTGCGAAACAAATTATTACCATTATATTTTTTCTACCTACTGAGTATCTTATTAGGGTAAACAAAGTGATTGAGAGCTTTGACGCTATTTCTAGTGGTAAATATCCAATTATCGTGGATAAAGCTCTAAATTTATTGATTCCAGGGCATCCTCGAACCGTATTACCACATGCTATGTCATCGAAAAAGATAAGCAGTAGTAATCCTATACTGCCTTAGTACTTCTTGTAAAATTTTTGCACACGTTCAAAATTTATTTTATATATTTCAGGATTTTTAGAAAAAATTTCAATGATCTGTTTAGTGAAACGTAAACAGAAATTTTTTCTCCTGTACAGAGCCTTATTTTATTACTTTTTTTTAGAAATACTGTATCAATGAAAATATTTCCATACAGAATGTAATCTTTTGTTTGGAATATTTTAATACGTAGAGACTATGTTCATAACTAATTAAATACTATACTGCACTCTTTAAAAATTTCTTTCGCGATTGCATGACAATCGCGATTCAAAAGGTTACATTTTCTAAGCATACGTAGGATATCGTTGTTGATAGATGCTAATAAATACTTTTAAAATAAGTCATGTACATGTTCAGGGACAACTTAAATGACATTTCTGGAGAGCTCAGGGTCAGCATACATAGACAAGACTGAGAAATATAATAGAGTTGACTATAGCTAAAATTAAAAATCACAATACGTTTGCTACAGAAAAAAATCTGAAAGCAGTAAAATTCTAACAACCTTTTTTGTAAAAAAAAAGCGACATCTTGGCTTAGATTAACAAAGCATTACAACAATTTAGAGCTAATAAGATCATTACCTGAAGAACAGGGCATTAATGTTTTCGATGCTCAAATACATCATGTTAATGAGAATCCTATCATTAATGATCACTCACAACGCTCACAATCATTGCCATTTAGATAGAGAGATAGACATTCATTACTTTCAAGAGTACAAAATTTTTTTTTTTTTAATAAAAATTTGCTTTTTATACTCAGATATCAAGACCCAGCTATAAGTAATTACAAGTATCAAAACTCTCAGGCAGTTACCAGTAATTTTTTGTAATCACAACAATTATGATCCCCACTTATGAACACAAGAACTTGTAACTTGCTTTCCCGGGAAAGTTTAATTTATTCCTCAAACAAATAAAAAATGTATTCTTCTTACGAAATATGTTAAAGGGACAAGTATAGGCTTGCCTGCATACACTCGTATGCTCTCTAACCATCGTTGCTCAAGAGAGTTGGATCGCTTCTGAAGGGAGGGGGGGGTAAAAGGGACCATGTGAAAGTTTCCGAGGCACTGTGATAAGGTCTACTGTTCTAATCTAGCCCAAAAATGTCCACTGTTTGGATTACGAAAAAGGCATTTGTATTTTACTTACCAGTAATAACTAGTGTATTAATTACATGCTCCTAAAAATTTAATGAAGTTTTTTCGAGAGTTCTAGTTCCTTATAATATAAATTAACAAGCATACATACTTCTTCATAAGGGATAAAAAAATAAGGAGTAAATGGCATAGCAAATCTAATCTTCTTTCGATGAAATTATGCCATGAATTTTTGAAATTAGAGATTCAAATAATATATTATCAAAGTGTGAAGTGTCATGAAAGGAAGGATCACATTTTAAATTAAAATTCTGAGTAGAACAGCTTTCAGAAGTAATTTTATAAAAAGCCGGCATGCTACGTAAAAAGTCAAGTTAACAAATGACAGTGTGTATAGTTTGTCCTTGTCTTCTGTATAAATGTGACATACGAGCTGGAAACAAATTGATATTAGATAACATAAATGTTAGTAAAATTGTTGGAAAATAATACGTTGATTACATTTTGGGTAAAATACTTGTAACTTACTATAATGCGCATACATAAGGCTTATAATTTTGCAGATAACAATTGATGGTGTATTAATTATATGCTTAATTAATTTTTAATTCTTACGAGCCTCCTCTAACAAAAATAATTATTAAATTTTGAAAAATAGAGCTCAGTTGTGTACATACAGCTTAATTTTTTTCATGATTAATCAAAGAGATTTGTGCAGCTAGGGCACTTCAAATGGTAGCGTGTGTAATAATAGTTGGACAAAACGAAGTTTTTTTAAATTTTCTAATGTTTCTTTTCCTGGTGATATGGACGTGAACATAATTTGTGAGTAGTAAAAAATTGTTTCTTGCATCGTCAACCTTCTTCGTTCTATTTATGTTTGAGGATAGAATAAACACGGAATTCTTTCTCGAAATTTCACTTTTTTCTGTTTGTACAATGCTGAATTGTTATAAAAAATTTGTAAGAATCAAGATTCTATATCTTTTCAATGTAATTGAGCTTTGTTTCTAGATCTGCGACGGTTATGTTCTACTAAGAAAAAGTAGCAAATTCGCTAACCTGTTTCATATATATCTGAACATTCGTACAGACTATCCATACATTTGATATAGAAAATAAGTATTTGTTACGAATTGGGCTAGCGTTTTTAAAAATTGAAATAGGATGTATAATGATACCAAACTGGCAATTGCAGTTTTAAAGACAGTTTGTCCATCTTAGATTTTGTTTTATGTTAAATTGGCTAGTTTTCTGAGAGATTCTTTTTCAGTAGTTGAAGAATACAGCCATTTTTGTGACCTGATGATGGGCCATGCATATAATTGGCAAAGTCGTTGAGGAGTGAATTTGTTTCAGTTGGAAACATTGTGCGATCTCTTAGTTTTTCCAAGACACTGACTAAATAAATACTACTTGTCACCAAAGTAGACGGCTTGATACAGTACCACGTCTGTATCATAAGTTACAAAGCCTTGGATGGTTTCTCTTCTATTGAGAAGCTGATACTTGGTACCACATATCGTTAATTTGATAAGACTGTGGGGAAATATATATTCACATCTATTGGTATGTTGCAAGATGATATTGGTAGTACATTTCAATAAACGTTACTACTATCTGGATCCATGCAGAGGGTTAGATTATTTTGTCTGTTAGATTTACGCTAGCATAGAATTCTTGTAATCGTATTTCGAGGGTATCAACTACGGTGACGTTATTCCATAACCCATAGTGATGTGCCTAGTATGCTGTGCTACATTTTCCGTCAGAATTTGTAGAACCAGTAATGATTACAGTGGCATTTATTGATCTACTAATTGTAACCCTACTTACAATCAGAAAGTCATGCTCATTTTCCAGGGTTGTATATTTTCATACATTTATCACGGCTTATGTTATCAATGTCGTTGACAACAACGTTATCTGCTGTAGAGCTGTATAAGTGCACGCTGCAATACTTCTCATTTCTCCAAACTTTTACAATGCATTGCATAACATGTGTTACAGCAACATTGTTTAGTTGTAAAAACTGTGTATAAAGTTTTGTAACATTAACGGTGTCTAAAGTAATATCGCAAGGTAAAATTTCCAATAGTTGCAGGCCTCTTATGTTCATGCATTGAGGTCCACAATCACATCCTACTATGGTGTAAGCTTACATGAGCCGTTATCAGGAGTTATAAGCCAAGGATCATCATTTTGTAACGAAGAAGTCATAAGTATGAACAGAATAAAGGAAAAAAGGAGGTTAAAATAGAATAAGTAATAACAATTTTATGCTTAAAATAAGTTCTCATTCGATAATGAATTGATTGCTTGACTCACCAGTGTCCACGTTGATTGTTTTTTTGTTGGAAAAATGTATCTTAGATACTCTTAACGTATTTGCGTAAGCAAGCGTATTTTAACATTATGTTTATGATAATCTTTAAATTTACCCCTTATAACCACTTTTAATAGGTAGACGTATAAGCCAACCTTAAAGAATTTTTGCTTATTTTTTTATCATAATAGTTGTTAGGCTTAACTTTTGTTTTAACTTAGTTATCGTACGCTTATTTTCTATTCTTATAAAGCTTAACTTCTGAATAAATAACATAATCTTGATGCATAAGTATAGGGTCTTTGTTCGTCGGTGGTACTAATGATGGTAGTCTTGCAATTATTTTAAACATATCTTTATGCAGTGTACGTTTGGTGCTTTCCCGTTTGCAGGTATTGCAGTTCGGAATAGCCAGTTTTACCCATTTATCCCAATCATTTTAACTATCAGCAAATTACTTGAGATATTCTCCCAGTGCATAATGTGATATCTCTAGTAATCCATTCAATTTAAGGTGGAAGTTGTTTTTACCCCTTTATTTTGGAGCACTTCGCAAATCTTTTACTCAGTTGCTTCAAAAATTTTTCCGTTCGTCTGTCAATATGACCTTGGGCACTTAAAAAAAGTAGATCAAATGTCGTATCAAAGCATCGGAAATCGTGGAAGGTGTTGCATTCCTTAATACTACTACAATGCCAAATTTTGACAACTTATCTTGCATCGTGAAGATTTATTTGATTTCTTTTTTAGTTTAAGTTAGGAGTCAAACAATATCAAGTGCAACCTTTTTAAATATGTATGGTACCAGGCGTGTCTGTTATAAGCATTAGCTGCTTAGTTTTTAGTCATACTACTTTGTTTGAGTGGCATTCTAAATATTGCTTAATGCGTCGTTAGATATTATCTTTCAGTCTCACCTAATAGTTCTTAATTGGCATATGCGGCCAAAAGCTTTTAAGTCACCTGTGCGTCTTCTGACGAGTGAGCTATAAAGCTCATAAAAAATTGCATCCCTCTCTTTATCTTTTACGTATTTAAGGAAGTTTATACATATCATTATATTGATATTACTATATTGAAACATACTTTTGAGCATACTTTACATCTCTGACTAATCAAAACGGCATGTATTTATACTTCTAGATATACTTATAACATGAAAGTTTTTCTCTGTCAAAACAAGTAGCAATTTTTCAAAAGTATCTTTTATCATTTTTTCTTATAACATTTTGCGATCCTTCTTCTTTATTGATAATACAAAGAGCAAATTAATATTTCTTGCTTGTTAATTTTTTTATATTGATGCTTCCTATTTTTAATTGTCGGTCAACTGCTATTAGCCTTCAGTAATCAATGGGAACCCTTGTCAAGCATAGTGCCAGTCATGTCTACAAAATATGTTACATTCTCTAATCTATGATTCAATAAATCTTTTGTTTCAAAGATATTTCTAAAGTGCTGTACAGTGTTACTTATTTGTTTCATAGCGGTAGTAAAGTCTTTTTTACGTAATGGCTCATTATTATTAAAGAAAAGATCTTCAGCTTTTTTTTCCTAATTAATATTATTATGAGATATTTTAAGTTTTGCGTGACTGCTTAATTTTTCTACTCTTACTCGATTTAGCTTTTGAATATCAGCGATGTTCTCTTCAGTTTTACCACTTTTTTTTTTCTTGGTCAGATTTATTTTTTCTTATTTTTTTCTTGTAAATTTTTTTTTCAGTATTATTCAATAATTTTGGTGTAACCTTAAACAGTCCCCTCTTAAGGTAAATTTGCTGATGAGTAGCGTATATTTTCTTAACTAACTTAAATTTGGGATCATTAATACCTCCGTTTTCCTTCTCGAATTTTGTTTTCAAGATTTTGTAAGGGCTCGTTGTGTTCTTAACACATTCACCTGTTTTGTTACTTCCGGATTACGTGATAATGCTTCTGGCGGCAGATTCAATCTACCTAGGCCGTAAATTATTTCATAATCGTATTTCAACAAATAATTTCACCATTTATGTACTCATGTATTAAGGTCTGCCATTTAAAGTCATACAAGTGGTTGATTATCCATGACTATGGGAAATTTACAACAGTATATGAATGGAAAAACGTTAGCACTGAGTGTGCGATTATTAATGCCTCTTTCTCATACCTGTCATATCCAAGCTTAGATCTCCTTAATACATGAGACAAATACGCGACCAGTAAGTCATGTCTAATTTTTTCTTGTGACAGAATACCTTTTATAGTGCAGCTTGAAGCATCTGTTTTTATGATAAACAGGGTATTGTAGTACTACTACCATACATAATGTTTTCTTTTATTCTTGAAAAGTTTCCTTTCGACCTTGTCCTGGATTATTTCTCCAACAAACATTTTCATCACCCAGACGCAGTTGACTCAAAGATTTGGCCTTTTCGGTAAAGTCTTTATAAAATGGTGGTAATATTCTTCAATCCTAGATATTTCCTAACATTTTTTATGTTTTAAGGACAAACGTTTAACTTCACTGCTTCGATTTTTTTGGGTCGAGACTTAGACCTTTTTCCATTATTAAATACCCTTAATTATTTACTTCTTGTTGCATTAGCTTTAATTTACTAAGCTCTCTTTTCTGAGTAGTCTTTTTAAAGTTTTTTATTAGAAGATCTAAGAGTTGCTAGTATTTTTCAAACGTTTCCACATAAATGACAATATCGTTCATGTACACAGAAGTTTCCTCTTTTTATGACATAGCCAACTGATACCTAACAGCGGAATTTTATAAGTCAAAAGGTGTTCTAGGAAATTTGTAATATCCATACGGAGTAGAAAACGCTGTTATTTTTATGTCGTTAGGTTATTCTAATATTTGATCAAAGACTGATTTTCAATCCGTGACTATGTTGAGAAAGGTGGCCTAAAGTGAGTAGACGTTTGAGTATTGGCACATGAAACGCAAAGAGTAAAATGTATCAATGTTAATGTATCTAACAATCTCCAAGTCTTGCTCCGTTGCAAACAAACCGTTGTACAGTAGTATCGGGTACTCACTTGCAATTTTTACAAAATCAGTAATATGATAAGAAACTGGGAGGTATTTCAAAATTAGTCAAAAATAAACATAGTTATTAGTACGTTGATAATTTCTTATCAATTTAAGCTCATCAAAGTTTTGATTAAGCCAGAAATAATGGTGTTTCGTTTCGATCTGTTTGAGGTTAGCATCACTTTTCTTACATTTTGTTCTTACTAAAAAAATGTGTGCTTGGGCAAAGTGGGTAGAGCTAAGCAGTTGTTTATTAAGTGTCTGATTTGCACTGATATCATTTGTTATTTATTTATTTTAACTTTTTTTATAATGGTAAGTAAAAGTGAGTAGGAAATGAAGCGATTAATATCGGAAATAAAATATTTACTTAAAAAATGGATCGTCTTTGAGGCAACGGTAGCCCACTTATCTTTGTCGAAGGCGTATAAAATATCTTGATATTCTATAAATTCAAAAAGTTTGTCAGCGTACATAAGAACCATTGATCAATTTTGGACAGTTGTTTGCTGTAATCTCTTAATTTTTATTTCCAATTCAATGATATCGTTAATTTTAAGCATAGTTCTGCGACCATAATTATACATATTATTACATATTATTAACTAAAAAATTAATCAAAAGTTAGTATTTATTTTGCTTCGTATGTAAAAAGATCTATAGAACGTTAAGCTTTGTTACGATGTTAAGTTCTTATCACCTTTGACAAGAGCTCTCCCATATTTTTTGCTCTCTCTCTCTCTCTCTGTCTCTCTCTCTTTCTCTATCTCTCTCTCTCTCTAATCTTACATTGATTTTTAGAGGTCCTGGACCTCTTGTTGGGGCCTTGATAGTACTTGCAACTTAGAATAGTTGTTTAGAATACTCTCTTTACTTGTGAGTTCTTAGTCACAGTCTTCTTACTCCCTTTCTTTCTGTTTTTTATACGGCTTTAATATTAGGCCTGCTATCATTACTTTGCTATCATTATTATGTAAGTATGGCCATAGTTGCCCTTGTTAATTAATTAATGTATATCAATCTCCAAATTATCTTTACTCAAGCTACTATGCCTACGTTATTGAGTGTGTCAGCGATCTTTTGGTTTGTGGTTTTTTTCTCTTAAACTTATTTTATGCCTTTAAAATTATTAGTATCATTAACATTTTTACCACACGTGTTAATAATTGTCATTCTCATGGTTTTTTATTGTAGTTTGATAATATCTAACGTGTATGCAGAAATTTGTTGTGTAGCGCATAATTAGGTAGCTTTATCAGGCATAGGCAGATTTTTCTTGGGCATTGGTGCAACTTTAGCCATGGGTAAGGGTCTATGGTGCTAAGGCTGCAATATTTTATACTCGTATTTATTTACTGCGTAGGCTGCTTGTTGTAGTAGCTTAATTTGACTATAACTACTTTTCTTTTAACTGAAATAGCATAGGTAGTTCTCGGTTTATTTTAAGTGGTGCCAAAAATTCTCCTTGCTTTCAGTTTGAATGACGTAATTTTCTATTTTTTTGATTTTGATCTAATCTCTTTTTTTTTTATTAACTTCAATAGTCATTTTTTATCTGTTTTTGATGGTGCCAACTCGATCCACCTCTTAGCACCTTCGTCTACTAGGAGATTCTACTTATAGGAAGGAAAAGATAATATTATTTCAGATTAACATAATAAAATAATACAAAATTATTTTCTACTGCTATAGAACTTTTAAAAAGGGGTCAGTTATTTGATTTATTTATTTTTTAACAATTTTTAATAAAAATGCAAATTTAAAGAGAGAAATAAAAAAAGAAAAGTGAGAGAAAAAACAGGTATGTTGACCACAGCCTTAGTGTAACAATGTCGTAAAAGTTAGGAACATGTTAAAATAATTTGAAAATATATGATATTAATACTATTGCAGAGTCATTGAGATTTGCCAAAATAAACTACTTCTATCTTGATCTAGGTAGTGTCTAGCACTAAACACCCATCTAGTCCCAGATGGTAGGATTATTGCGTCTTGGTTAGGATCCACACGGGTTTTATATTTCCATACGCCAAATTGGATTTCGCCGATGACCGTGACGTCATCCCACGGACCGTAATGATCGAAGTAAAAGGTTCCGTCACAGTGCGCGTCAGCAATTGTTCAGTTCTGCGTTTGGTAGCAGTTACACTGATCGAGGCAAAGGTGTGTGGTCTGGAGAGTTGTTGCCTAAGATTGGGGATTTTTCTTTCTGCTCTTCGGCATTTGTGGGTGGTATTGTTTCAATCCCTTCTCTTTGTTTTTGGACAGCTTTTTGACGTCACGTTATCACAGTTACTTTCTCTACTGGTACTGGGTTACGAGATAACGTGTCCGTGGGTGAATTTAATCTGTCCAGCCTACGCACTATCTCATAGTGGTATTCAGAGATCTTGAATATCCATTCCTGTACTCTCGTGTTAAGATCAGCGGTTTAGAACCAAACCAACGGTTGGTGGTCCATTACGATGGTAAATTTTCGGCAATATACATAGGAGCAAAATGTTTGCACAGCATGAAGCACTGCTAGCGCTTCTTTTTTGTACATGTCGTCATGTAACTTCGGGCCTCTTAGCACACAAGATGTATACACGATCGGAAGAGCACTACTGATTTTACCTTGCGATAGTATACCACCTATAGAATAATCGAACGCGTCCATTGTTATAATCAATTTGTCGTCCATTTTTGGGAACTGAAGTACTGGTGCAGTGTATAGAGCTCGTTTTAGTTCTTGGAAAGCTTGGATTTCGCCTTCTTCCCAGTGAAATGTTTTATTAGTCTCTTTTCATTGATAATGTGTCCTAAGTACATAAACTCTTGCTGCATCGGGCTGCATTTGGCTGGTTATAGTTTTCAATTAGCTGCCTTTAGTCGATCCATCACTTAATTAAATAGTTTCCCGGGCACTTCCAGGGTTTTTGCACATATAACTACATCGTTCATGTACCCAAAGGTTTCCTTGCCTATTATTCCTTCAAGCGTTTTTGTCATGGCTGACTGGTATTACACAGCTGCGTTCCTCAATTAGAATAGCATCTTTATAAATTCGTAATGTCCGTTGGGCGTAGAAAAAGCTGTTTTGTGTGCATCGTCTGGGTGCATCAAGATTTGGTGGAACTCTGATTTGCAATCAATCACAGTGTAATACTTGGAATGTCCACGTGCCATTTAAGTCTCCCGTCGGGGCTTTTCTTCGGCGCAATTTGAAGAGCAGTGTTGTAGCCAGATCGCGATTTTCTTATAATTCGTTTTCCTAGTAAATCATGTACTTGATGTTTGACCTCAGTCTTTAATACGTGGGATAGTCAGTACTGTTTCGTAACTATGGGAAAATTGTCGATATAAGGTATACAGTGTGTGGCGATGATCGTAGCACTTAACTTATCTTCTACTATATAGAAACAGTCACGATTGCGTTCAAGTAGCCTGTTGGCTTCATTCATTTGATCTTCCTGTTAATTAGTTAGGTTTATTGTTTTATTTAGTTGTCCGATACTATTCTTGCTAGGAGTTATATCTGTGAGACTACTGCCACAGCTACTGTAATTGCCCTCATTTTCTTAGATGAAATAGACGTTAGTCGCTTCTTTAATTGCTTAGGGTATCCCTAGCTCTTTGAAAGTTTTGTTAATGGTATTTAAGTACATCTCTCTTCCTCCAAGGCTCGAGAATTCGTCAGCTACTATTTTGTTGTCAAGTGAGTTAACAAAGTCATCGTTAGCGTGATTGGCTTCAGACTTGTCTAAATACGTGTTGGGTTCATTAAGTCAACTACTAGTGTTGGCTATGCTAGGGCTCCTAAGCCCAAGAGGTATTCTTTTGCCTTTTAGAATCATTATTTTATATCTAAAATTTATTTTAAATTTATGGTAGGTAAAAAAATCAGAGTCTAATGCTTCCTCAAACGGTAATTTTGGGTCTTCAGAAATTATTTGGAATTCGGTCTTTAAAGTTCCGAAATTGATAGCTGTCTACCCTATAATTTTCTTATGGTTGACTCCGATTCCGCTAATAAGTTTGGCATAACGCTCATTGATGATACAGTCTTCGGAGACAATGCACGTTTTTACCATGCTGACTTCCGATCCTATGTCTATTAAGAGTTGCCTTTTTGGATTATAAACGTTAAAATATAACATTTCTCTCCGGGTTACATCAATGTTGAGTTGATGGGCGTTAGTCGTATTTTGTGATAATTCTTGCTTGAATCGAGTTACTCTTCCTGGGAATTTCAATAGTTGATATTTAAAATTTGTTTTGCATTTTGAGTCTAACAAAAATCTCATTCCTAGTGTTCGTATGGTATTGTGATTAACTCGTTGACTACGTGGAATGTTACTCTAAGGTTAAATAGCATTAGGTCTGTCGATCTAAAAGATACGATTATTTTATTAGTTATTCCCTAAAATTCCATAGGTTTAGAGTTGTCAATCTCGGCGTTTGGTGACACTCTGCTGATTTTTATAGTATTTTCGTGTGAGCCCAAGTCAATCATGAATTTGACTTGTGTGTGCCCAAGAGTAATGTGTATATAGGGTACAAAATGGTAACTGTTGGTTAAGTTGATCGCATTAACACAGCTTAATTGTATTTGAAGTTCCAGAGCATTTGGTCGCTGGGTGTTACTTCTACCATACTCGTAGTTTGGACACCCAAGTTGTTTTCCAAAATTTTTCGTTTGTTATTGTACTATCTTATCCTGCATTATGTTATCGTATGCCCACGGTTTTTTCAATACGCGAATACTCTGCATGTTGCAGCCGTGTGTCCTGTTTTGTTACATAATCTGCAGGAAGGTAGCGTCGAGATTTGTTCGATCAAACAGTTTCGTGCACTATGCCTACTTCTGTCACATAACTGGCACGTGATTCGGTTTAGCTGGCATTCATTGCTCGAGTGACCTAATTTTTTGCAGGTAGCACAGATGGTTAAGGTAGTCGTTTACTTGGGACAATTAATAGTTGCATGACCTAAATTTCCGCAAATTTGGCATTGAATCCTGCATTTTTCCATGTTCTGGTTGTTTCTCTTGCACAGTTCACAGTATTTCTGTTGAGGTTTATAAAAGAAGCAGTTGGTGGTGGAGTGCCTTGTTGCATAGCTGACAAGTTAGCCTATTTGTTTTGCACTACTGCCCTGTATGTCCGCTATTTCCACATACTTCACAATCGACTGTTATCATAGTTGCAATATTGTTAGTGATGCATTTTGAAATGGCAATTGGCTATATCTTTAAAAATTGGCATTGTTCCTCAACATGTTTGATAGATTCGCAAATCTTACAGTATTACGTAAAGCGTTTCCATTCCCGTTTTTGTTCAATTCCGGGGTCAAAGTTTCTTAGATCTTTCTGCACCTTTATCACCTTTTTTGCCTTAATTGCTCTCGTGACGATATCACTGACCCCTTCATTGCATACCAGAATCAATTTCATTTAAATTTTAGGTCTTAGGCCATTTCTAAAACATTCAACGGTAATATTGTGCCCATCGTTCAGTCTTTTGAATTCTAATATTCCTTTTTGTAAATCTCGAATTCTGTTTGCATATAAAGTAACAGCCTCGTGGTCTCGCTGAAATTCATTCCCACTTTCTCCTTGCAGCTGGTGAACGGTTTTTGCGGAGGTGTAAATTATTTTGATGTGATTTTAGACTTAATAGTATGAGCTATTAGACTTAATAGTGTGTTGTTATTATTATTACTATTATCATAATAATGATTACTATTACTGCGACTACTATGATGACTACACTTGTTACTATTTCAAGTATTATGACTGTTTTTATNCTCCAGCTGGCTTGAGGCTTATGCCTCCAATTTTTTTATCGCTCACATATCTTTTCATCCTCAAAAGATCTATAAAAGGGATTTCTCTTACGGTTTTTTCTTTTCTTCTCATTCGTTTCCTTTTCAATATCCAGAAAAAGTCAGCCATCATATTAGTATCCCACTGTCCTTAATGCCATCTCTCAATTTCTTTTATATCCTGATGAAATCATTTATCCTGCTCTTCGCTAAAATGTCCAAAATTTTCTGGGAAAGAGTCCAGGTAAGAGTTGAGGAAATGTTATTTAAGATTCGTGGGGCATCCTAATTCTTGGAAACTCTCTATCATTTTCTCCACAGTTTTGTGATATTGTTTACTCCTAGTGCTTCCAAAAAAATTTTCCACGACATCATTGAATCCAAGCCATGCTGCTTTTTCAGTAGCAGTCATAGTAGTCACAAAAGTCTCATCTCTCAACTAAGTACAGGTCTGTGGTCCATCAAATGTACCTTGTTGGACTTAAGCATTTAACAACTTAGGAAGGGCACAAATGATATATCTAGATCATTCCCTATCCTTATCTAGAGCCTAGACAAACTATTTTATCAATTTTAATTAAACATGTAAAGGAGATCGAAGAATTTAACTTGGTTTAACTAATTGCTGCTTTGTGATATTTTCTAAACCAGGTTTCAAAGATGTTCTATGTGCCCATTTCTTTTTAAAGTAATGGTTTTGTCGATCTCGGCCCATTTACGCAAGAAACGTGGATACTTTGTAAATCGTAACTGCTGACTGAGAATCATTGATAAAATTTTTAAATCCCTGCACATCAACCATTTGTGCCCATCATCATTAAGTTTTCTCAATACCATTTCTATGTTTGTATATTCCCCTTTTAATACAATGGAGTGAGCAACTGAAATCAAGAAAAATTTATTGGTGTTATGCAATAAGACACCTTTGAGACTCCTTGGAGAGGAGTGTATGAACAACTGCCACTCGTCAACTTTATAAGCAGCTGGTTTTAGTTTATTAATTAACCCTACAACATCAGGACAACAAACTAAATAAGAGTCTTGAGTGGAGAAACTCTTAAACTCTTTATCACTATGGCGATGAAACGTCACTTTGGTTGTTTGGATCAAAATATATTTTGATTTGAAATCTGAAGTCAGTAATTCAGCTGATTTTTTTGAATAAATACATTGAGTTTTTCTTAAAAATACTTTTTACATGTTTTCTCAGATTTATGGTCGTATGGAGTGAACTTGTCTGTATATTTTTTTTTCTTCTTCTTTTTCTTTTTCTTCTCCTTTTTTTTTCTTTTTTCGATCCTTTTTTTCTCCGCTTTATTTATCGCTATATATTTTATCTATCTTTAACATCATAGGTGGATAATTCACTATTGGATGACCATCACTATTTTTCTCTGATGTAAATGTAAGTTTCAATACATTGTGGTAGTTGATTGCCAATCACTCTGACTTTAACAGTGCCTTATCTGTCCTCTGATCTGTAAGATATTGACGTCTTCGATAAGTTGAACAATACAAGTCAATTCTGCTATCACGGTGAATAGTGGAAGTGATGACAGCTACTCCATATGAAGATGTGTACAATGATTTGCTTACCACTTATCCATATGCTAATAAAGCCAGCGAAGGGGCACTGCCTTGTAGGGATGTCAAGATGGGAGAATGATACCGTAGTGTGTCCGACAATGAATTGACAACGTACTCGTCAAAGTTGGAAAGCCCTTATACTTAGACCTGGAAAGGTATGAGGGTTATTACCCTCAGGATGGCTGACTTGCCTGCGATTCTATTATGATCTCTGACGCATGGATATTAACATCATTTGTGCATTAAAAAAAATCTTTCTTTGCAACACATCGCTAATCATGAATGTACTAAATCTCTGGATACATTTTGCTTCCTCTGTGGTGACTAGAAAGTTGCTAAGAAACTACCAAAGTTGACAAGTACATTGAGAAACGTGTATAAGTCTTGCTTTGATTTCATCGCTCCTGATAAAAATGCATGGGCCCCTAGAATAATTTGTAGAACATGCTCATCTATGTTGAACAGATGGAAGACTGCTGGAAAGGAAAAATTAAGGCTCATCTATCTTACAATATGAAGAGAGCCAAGCAGCACAGTGGATTGTTACTTTTATAACACGATGTAAGTGTAAGAAAAAAAATCAAAACTTAGCTTATAGTTTATCCTGAAGATTCAACAGTTACGAGAGCTATTCTTGCATCAGAGGAAAATAGTAACAGTTCAACAAGTGAGAGGCTTGTTACTATCTTAAAAGAACTAAACATTACGAAGAATTTTAGAAAAACATGAGCTCTTATGACGGAATAGGAGACAAAATAGACGGTAATGAGGTTCATTCGATGGACCACAGAAACATACTTTATCAAGAGATAAAACTTTTGCGACTACTATGACTGCTACTAAAAGAGCAGCATGGATTGGATTCAAAGATATTGTGGAAAATTTTTTTGGAAGTACTAAGGGTAAACAATACCACAACACTGTAGAGAAAATGATAGAGAGTTTTCAAGAATTAGGATGACTCATTAGTATTAAATAACATTTCCTTAACTCTTACCTGGATTCTTTTGAAACCAGGAAATTCGGGACATCTCAGCGAAAAGCAGGATAAATGATTTCATCAGGATATTAAAGAAATAGAGAGACGGTATTAAGGACGGTGGAATATTATTATGATAGCTGACTTCTGCTAGTAATTGAAAAGGAAAACGAATGAGAAGAAAAGAAAAAACCTAAGAGAAGTTCCTTTCACAGATCTTTTGAGGATAAAAAGATATGGGAACGATAGAAAAATTAGAGGCATAAGCCTACAGCCAGCTGGAGCTTTGGGGTCATCGGAATTCATAATCTTTTTCTTACTCGTTTGGTAGATTATCTTCAAGTCTTTTTTCTGTACACTGGAAAATGGGTCATTAATGATCTTTGCACATTAAGCATTTAAAAATGATAGATAAGGTGTTTTAAACTGATTTTCTGAATTTTTTGACTTCAAACAATAATTCACTTAAAATTTTCTGACGATATGTCAGCATATTAGTATAAGTTTAATGCAGTGACTCATTATTGAAAGAGTTACTCACCCAGTGTATGTAGAACACCTACCCTAAATCACATGGAAGCATAATTATATCTCTTACAGAAGAGTATAGCATTCTTATTCACAGGTAAAGAGTATAGTTAGGTGGTATATAAGTTAGGAGTTAACTCATTTAATAGTTAGGAGTAAGGACTGTCTCTCTATAATTATGTTGTATTCACACGTAAAGTATATGTGTATGTATAAATATGCGCTTTAATTCTTATTTTTGCAAAATATAATTAACATTTTTAAGCTGTATCAGTTCTGACAGGCCGTCTAGACGCAGTATAAATTCACTCTAATTTTGAGTATAAACATTTACATTACTTAGATTCGTTTTTTTTTATTGTTATGTATTATCATGTAGTCGAGTCAAAAGACTAAGAAGAAAATTCTTTCTTTTTAGAAAATAAAAGTCGATGTGCTTAACTTACTTCATAACACCATAACCTTATAAGACAAAAATAACTCAAATCTCAAAAAGAGATGTTAAATACAACCAAAATAGTAACTTTTACTATTTTTTTTTTGGTGTAAAATCGTATAAAGGCAATAAGATAAGAGTTTTTATCAAAAGTGTAACACAACTTTAATGTTTTATTATTCAATTATATTATGATACAATTAGAGTAAATAACGACATAAAAATATAGTATATTACATTTATATACAAAAAATATAGAATAGTAAATTATAGTATATTACGGTTATACAAGTGCATAGATTATTACAGAAGTATGTTTAAATAACGTATATTGAGACTTCTTACACCAAACTTACAACAGAAACTTAAGATATGAGAAATATACACCCAAAAGCAAAGTTTTGTTTGAATAAGCCTCTGGTCTTGTAAGATTATGATCTAGATTTTCTTGTTTAGCCCTTTGATCTAAGATAATCTTCTGTAGATAACTTAATAAGGCCAAAGCAAATAATCAACGAATCTTGGACTTATTATTCTAAAATCACTACTTTTTTAACTCTTAGAACTTTTTTTCCCTTGAAGTCTTGAAATTATCCTAGAATTAGTTTTATTTTCTTATGAATGTAAATCATCACTCAAAAGCTTAACCAAATTACGTTTAGAGGCTTGTATGCCTTTGAAACTAATGGACAGAGGGTGCTTGGGTACCCAAGTATAAAGTTATACTGCTATGAAATTTTATGGCAGACATTATAATTAGGCACATAAATATACGTTTTATAATACAATATTGTGTACAAAGGTCGTGCAGCTATTATTGGAATCAGCATACCTATACGTTTATTGGGTATGGTTTTAATAAATATTATACTATTTAATAAATAAACTATTGTGAATAATATATTATGGCCCAATACAATATAAGCAATATTTTGTTAAGCCAGTGCAAGACTGAACTTTCATTAAATCTTCTTATAATTTTTAAACTCAAAATTTTTTCCTGACGGTTTTAGAATTGTCTTACAGTTAGTTTTATTTTTCTTAAAAATGTAGACCATTACTAAAAAGCTTGACAAAACTACTTCTAGAGACTTGTATGCCTTTAAAATCAGTTGACAGTGGCTGCTTGGATACTTAAGTATGACGTTATACTTCTGTGAAACTGTATCGGAGACAACATAATTAGGTGTATAAATATTACTTTTATAAAAGGATATTGCATATAAAGGGGGTGTAATTATTATTGGAATGAGCATATCAACTTTAATTGGATGTGATTTTAATAAATTTTTAAGTACTTAAGGAATAATCAATGATAAACAATACATTACGGTGCAATACAATATAAAGACTATGTATGCTGGCCCGTTGAAAACTGTAAACTTTCATAAAATCTACTTAGGAGGACTCCAATGATGTAAAAACTATTAACTTCTGCATTTGGGTTCACAATAAATTAATGAACTAAATGCGAACAATCTTGGTGAAAAGAGAGCAGCATTCCTTATTTTATAATATCAGACGTTTTATCTAACCATATCGACCTTTTTAAAAACTGTAACAAAAAATGTCTCTCCGTCTACTTTAAAATAATAATGTAGTTGTATATCGACTTACAAATAAAATTGATCTCAAAAGATCGAGTAATCCAGATGGATGCTTTTAAACAGCCACGTAGTACCTCTTTTTAATACACTAAAAGTTGCTTTTGTACTTACGGTGAGTAGTCTCCATTCATCAAGTGGTTAGTAGTACCATAAGACGCTAAGTTCAAAGTTGTAAAAAGGGGTGATGTTATAGAATCAAATTTATATAAAATGTTAAAAAATAAAAGTTAGTACTATTTTAACTGATTTATAATTAATAAAATGTTACCCCAGGTAATGACAAGGGCTGTTGCTGATCTGAGGCTGGTGAAGTCGTTGACAGGATGGCGGTTGAGCTACTGTATCTAGAGTAGTATAGAAGCGCCCGCGTATTTGTTCTTTACTGCTCGGAAGCTAGTTCAGAAGTGGTCCTCCTTGCGGGCCCACTGGCTCGCGCAAATTTTCCTAATTACCGGTCTCTCTCACTCTCATTCATACTGCCTAGCCCGTCGCTGATTCGCCATGCATCTTGGCCTATTGGCACCATTCGTCCACACCTCGCGCATTTCCCTGATTTTCCCCGACGCTATACTCCACACTAGCCAGTCTTGTACATTCTTTTACCTTTAGAACAATACAACTCTATATTTAATTTGACGTCGGTCGTTACAAGCTAATTCGTACATTTCGCGTTCCTTATTATATTTTCATATTCCCACAATCTTCTTTCCGATGTCCTGGTAACCGGCGCCGTATGATTCCTCGTCGCTGTCTCCTTCCCTCTCGTCTCACCCAAAATCAAATCAGACACACAATGGCATTAGCGAAAAAAAAGAACGTTGGCACATTTTGCGATCGAATCGAATTCTGGCGTTCTAGGCTCGGAGGAGAAAAAGTGACTCCGTCACACTCCTATGGTAGTCGCAGAGACGCTCAGGCCTGTTATAACCACACTTATTTAATCCTATTGCAGGTAGCTCCGATCTTACGTCTACGCCACCTAACGGATTCTACTGAACTAACGTAAAAAGCTAGTGTATTTTTGCAAAACTTTGAGCTTATTTATTGCTATTGTTATTAATTTTTTTAAGATAAAAACTGTACTAAAACCATCTAGCAAGTGTCAAGAATCGGTATGCAAAATTTTAGCAAAATCGGTTCAGTAGTTTTCGCAGTTAGCGATTACAACGGTTTTAGCGACTTTGCTTTATATATTAGTAAGATAATAAGGTCTTTTCTCGTTTTGGCACAAACAAAGACGTTGATACTAGTTCCTCGACTATTTACTTCGTGTGCACCCCA